>JARJLF010000130.1:0-386017 GCA_029378395.1 Mycena leptocephala | reverse complement strand
CCCGCTTATCCCTCGCTTTCTCGGATATGTAGTTGCAGACATCAAGGAGGAATCTGGGTGCAAAACGTAGCCAACGTAGCTTCCGTAGCGCTGTCGTTACCCCCAAAATATAGCGTGATGTATCATGTAGTTGCCCGTCAAAGCTATCAATTATTATAATAGTCAATGTAGTGATGTTCCAAGATAACCTTGACGTGAGGAACGAACGGCTTGAGGTTATCGTCGGATAAGTAAAGTAGTGTAAGGATTTGGCTGAGCGTGACGCTATGTGACATCGTCACTCTCCCGCTCCCAACGCGCGTCTCGCTGGCAAATCCGCAAAAACATTCTTTTCTTCGCGTTAATCCTATGTGACGCGTGTGTCGCTCTCCGCAAGCTTCGTGGTCATCCGAGACCCTCGTTCGCGATTTACTTTGTACCAACGCCAGCAACCCCAATCAAGGGCTCTAGGAGACGCGGGAGACGAAGCAGCACCAATATGTTGAAGCTATTCGTGAGTACGAGACGCTTTTCTACGTCTTTTCTTGCCACCCCGCACATTCCTTCCCCGTACTTCATTCCGCGTTTCTTCCTACCTCGCGCGTACGGGAGCAGTCCCGCTGCTTGCGACCATTTTTCTATGAGGCGTAGCTTCGCTTTCAAGCAGAGTCCCCCCGAGAAAACGCTGCTAGGTTGCAGAAGTGTATATACAGGCTCACATTTGTCAATTCTTTAGCACTGTACAAAGTTGATGAGCCACAAATGAGGGGAGGCAAGGGAAAATTGGAGGCGAAAGTAAGCAATCAACAGACCGATTTACTCCCGCTCATATCAAGACTCAAAGCTGTATGAATGCCTCGGCGCCGTGGCACCACATGCGCCTTGCGGGCAAATTTTGATTTTTGCACGCATTTTCCAGCCTTTTCGTGACTTTTTGAGAACATTCGAAGATCCCCTCGGTGATCTGTGACACGTACGAAATTTTTCGTAAATTTCGGGGGCCGTGACGCGTGACATACGAATTGAACGAAATAGTACAGTATATAACATTCATATCACAAATGTGTCTTGATATTTGGGTATTATTAGCACTCATAGCACCCAGACAGCTTTGTGAACAGGTATTGGGCTGTACTGAACTCATATAACGGTGATGACTTGCTATGCCATAGACTCTATATAACTAGTTCTTCAGCTTCATCTCTCTGCTCTCCCCTTCTCCTCTAGTGCAATGGAAGCGTGCGGAATGACCGTGCAATACTCTCCGTTGTACAAGATACCACTTTTGACGTAACTCTGAATTTCAAGCTGAGTTCGAAATCCCTTGTCCAAAAACTCACCATTGGTTTGGCACAATGTGAATCCAACGGTTGGACTGGGGAAAAGATAAGTTTCTCATCACGGTAATTGTGGCTGCACTACGTGGCCGTGGCACTCGGAACTTTTTGTGGGCAAGCAAGGCAGAAAGTTTTCCTCGGACCTCATCCAATACAACGTCGATTTACGTGTTCTACATATCATATCCGTCTAAGGCCTTAACTAAATGACGGGCTCCAACCTAGGGCCTAACCTAAGGCCTTATTTAAGGCCTAAGCCCTTAGGTTCAAGTCAAGGCCTTAGGTCTTAGGGCCAACACCGGCTTTCAGAGCTCCTGGGGGCCTTCGAGTATCAATATCTGCACATATCGGATTTTTTGGTCTCCCTTCTCGAGCGCTCTGCATTTAAAGACATTCCGGAGGTCAATCACCTTGTAACCCACACCGATGACATCCTGAATGCTTTCCTGGCTCATCCACAATCTGCCAAGTCGGTCTTAACTGGGAAAATACCCTAATCAAAGGAAAATATATGCAGCGATCCGAGATCTTACCCGAAAAGAGAATGGATGGCATTTTGTTCCGACTCGGGCTGAGGTGGAAAAACTTGAAGAGTTTCGCATCGAGGACATGGCGCGGGAAATGAAAGAAACCCCCGAGCTCTGGGATTTTATTGGCCTTCTTCTGTCGGCGGACAAGCAGTCCTGCGAAGAAGACGATTCGATGGAGACAGACAGCAATGATGATCTGCCGAAAGATCCAAAGTCAAAGGCTCAGAAACTGGCCGAACGGCGTGAGGCACTGATTGTAATTGTGAAGTCGTCCTATTCCAATAAAAATATGATTCTAATGGTGCCACCGACAGAAAAAGTGGTTATTATCAGTATAATGATGCAAGCACCAATCAGCAGTCCAATATGCTCGAGAGTGTCATCGGAATTTTTCTCCATGCCTCAAATACCCCATCAAAGGTCATTGAGGCCCTCGTCCGCATGGGAATATCAATTTCGGTGACAGTATTAATAGCGCTGTTCACTCGCTTTCCCGAGAAACTTATGAAAGGCTTCGCACGATGGGCCGAAGTTACTCGTCAGCTATGCCTACGACAATTTCGACATCAACTTTCCGAATCTCGTTCCGACCGTTGAAAGGTCGACAGATACTCTCACACACATGACTCTGGGGCCTCATTTTATGAAGCACGGAGTCAAGGAAGAGGATCTGCGGTGCTCCGAGGACTTATGGAAAACAATCCTTTGAATCCAGAATTTGACGCCAGCAAAGCACCCCTCAACGCACAGTGACAGATTTGGAAGACCTCATCCCGAGCAGGATCACCCTCCGGTCTCACCGCCGAGAGCGATTTAACGCCTGGAAATTTCTATTTGATCTCTTGACATACGGCCTCACTTCTTTCACCAATTTCTATCTGCACTCGGGCTTCCGAAATGATCGAATAAATACCGGTCGTGAAGATGCGGTGGCACCAGCAAGTCCATGGATACCAACAGTCCACAGTCGCGGGAATATTAAAGTTGTCCCGACCTGCTTGAGCAAGGCGATGTGGGGGATCCCACACAGGACAAGGACAGCATTTGGGAAAGCACTCTTCTTTCCATTGTGGCATACGTGATCTTGTTCCACGGCGATCTGGGAACGGGCGAGCGACTCATGTCGCTTCTTCAACGGCGCTCAATTGAGCACAGTCCGTGGGAGCGCTACCAATATGTGATCTATGTTATGGGTCTGTTTCACCTCAAGATGGCTTGCGCAGATGCCATATGGCGAATTTTTGAAGAGCCCACGGCAGGTCGCGATGACGCTAACTGTCTCATGCGTTTCGTAGCCCTCCATCGGCCGAACGAGACTGGCAAAATTGGGAAGAGGCCAAAGAAAAATAACTCTCCATCTTATCCGCGCAAGGTCCTCCAAACCTCCCATCTTGCATGCATCGGAGATCCCCATCCACCATGGTGCGAGTTTTCCAGGCATTGACAGCGGCAACCATCCTTGGGCGGACGAAGAATTCTGGGAGCACGACAGACAACAACTGGATGGGAGCGACCATATGCGGTTTCCGTTGAACCCCGACAGTTCTTCACCATTCGCAGGTTCAAAGACCGCGGGTTGGTTGTCATCGAGGGCATTGAAGAGTCGTCGTGTCGCAGGTCGGAATAGCTCCAAATTGCACTCGGGACAAAATGTATTGGAAGCGACATCAGGTTTGAAGACTTTGTGGCGATTATAACACACTGGATGAACGGTAAACCGGTCTCTGGCCCCCAACTTTGCAAAAACAGTTTTCAGTGTGAGCGGCATGCAAGTATTTCCTAGGAGATTGCCAGGCAAAGCCGCAAAGATGAAGTTGAGACAGGAGAGGATGAGGGCACAAGCACGGAATGTGACATAGTATCGAGTATGCATGAAAGCCACCAGGTAGATGACTCCTCTCACACACCAATTTGTGTTAGAATTCAGGCCCGGGAGTGACCGGGTCAACTCCGAGGTAGCCGAGATGCCGACGGGCCAGTGGCTCCGGTCAGGAGTATATACTTGATCTGTATCTTGTGCATTTACCACCACCATCGTCGTCTATCTGCTGGCTTATAGCCATCATAACCTACGGGATTTAACAATTTGGGTGCAAATTATTCACCGTTGAGGATTCGGCGGCAGGTGCAATCGGGGTAGAAATGTCCGCTGCATCAACCAGGGTAGTTTCAGATGCAGCGGGAGAGGGTTCAGCTCTGAAATCAATCGAAAGGGAAGTTCATGACATATCACGACATTTACGATGCAATACCGTCAACAGTTGGCTGGTTGGATTCTGAAACGATTGCAGACTGGCGAATAAGGCGACGGAGGCGACTTGGCTTCCGACCACGCAACTGGAATGAAGGCGTAGAAGCATGGCTGGGAGTACCAGTCATGCCAATGTCGCCTGCAGCAGGTCGCAGGCCACCACGACCGCGCAACTGCAGTGAAGGTGGTACAGCATTCCTAGGCATATCAGCTGTGCCGGTGTCGCCCGTAGCAGGTCGAAGGCCTCCACGGCCACGGGAGTGAATGGAGCCAAAGCGGTAAGACATGCTGTCGGATTAGTCCAGCCGCCTGCAGATAATTTATACCAGTGAAATTCACCGTAGATCATGCGTATATATCGGAGCCAACGAGAGAACTTCGGGAGAATGGATGCATTCGGAAATAGCCAAGACTCAAGAAACAATGTCGGCGCTTTGAAACTGATCCAATGAGACAGCTCTTGTTTCTCCGAACGCCGAACTCGAACCTCGGTTCAGGTTCAAGCATTTGCTGAACCCTGAACCTGAACTGCAGGTTCAGGTTCAAGCGGGTTCGGTTCAGGGTTCAGACAAGTTCGAACGCGTGAACCGAACTTATTTTTTTCCGTCCGAAAACAAACAGTGCAGCGTACACAAGGAAGTCAGCCTGTAGATTACACTTTCCTATTTTGGTGCAACAGAGCCGCTAGGCACGTAATCTTGGAAAGGAGGCTCAGGATCTGTGTCTACGTAGCTAGTCAGACCCTGGGTCTAGCTAGCCTTGGAACGCAGTGATTGTCAGGATGTGGAATGCACAAGGAAAGTTAGTCTCTCCTAGACAGACGCTTCAACAAATCGGACCTCGTGCCTCGGCTTGTTGAAAAGGAAAGTGAAGAGACATACAGCAAGAGCGACTCTCATTTTCCCAAGTTCGATGGCATCCTCGGTAACTTGCTTTCGTTTGAGATAGAGGGCATCCTTGGAGCCGTCTTCACCCGTGGAAGATCCATCGGAACAGGAGCAGTCGGAGGGGATTTGGCAATGTAGCGGTTCACTGCGTCTGTTTTCTGCTAGAGAAAGGGAGCCTGATCGTGAACGGGAAGGGTGGTACATTCCTGCATGACAGTGTTAAGGGCCTCGAGAAGAATAGGCACAGCATCGCGACTTTTCGCGACCTCCTCGAGAGGTCGATTCCGTCGATTTGTTGGAACTGTGATCCCAGGATTCGATTGATTTTGGGCTGTCGGCTCCTGAGTAGTAATGGTGAAGAAAGCAAGATCCCAACGTCAGATTGCTCACTAGTCGCTGCAAAAGCCTTTGAGACTCTCTAAACTCCTCTGGTCTAGTGCGGATAGAGGTTTCGAGGCATCTTTGTGGTGTGGTAGCTTCAATCCCAAGCATTTCACCTCAGCGGCGAGTTTCACAAAGTGAGCGTCGGGAGTCAGTGAATTGGAAGTCGCGTTGATGATATCAGATCAGGGTGTGCGCGCGCTTGGGATGACGTCCTAGCAACATTTCAGAGGCAGACTAGTCACGGGCCAGTCGATTCGATCATTCCCCAAATGACCTCCAGCGGTTTGACCAACATCTATTCGGACAGCCATCTAGTCGCTATTGGGCGGAAGGTGTCAACCTGCACTTCACCTGCACTTCGTCTGAAAAAATAAATAAATGGTAGATGAAAGAAGGAATTCTTCAAGAACCAGCCAGTTGCCTGGCGCCGTAGGTGAGCAGACCATGAGATGCTACAATGGAAGATTCTCTGCAAGGTTCTTCCACCGGAATCGATCGAACTCTGAGCTTTTATGAGCATCGATCAAATGGGGACTTTGGCGCCACTCACATATGACACCAGACCAGGGCTGGGATATTGAAGATCCGCTGCAAGTACGGACTGCCGTCGGATGGAGGCTTGCTACCGAGGAATGTGCGCTGAAGGCGAGTAAAGCATCTATCCCGTCCCTTCCCTCTCTGTGTTCTGTGTCGACGGTCGCGACGCACACGGACCCGGCCACTCTCCATTTTCCCAAGTCCGACCCCACGCTTGCCCATTCGTCCCCTCCCCCCTCCCTTCCCATTCCAAAACTCCCCCTGAATTGCCGCTTGCCATACCCGCTGAAGATTTCGACGTCGACACGGAGCTTTGGCACGAGGCACCCGACCGAAACCTTCGACTTTTGGGACGTGAAATTTCGGGTCTTTTTGCATTTTCCAGGCGGTTTTTGGAACCTGGTCACGCTTGGGAGGTTCGACAAACCGCGGCGTGACGCGTGACAACGACCAAAGTTCCCGTGTCCAATGCCAAATCAACCCAATGGCAAGAAATGTAAGCTAATCCGTCCCTTTCGGTTGTTGAATTTTCAGCAGTGGTATTCTGTACACCATGCAGTAAATATATTTTTCATTCGCGTCATTCGTCTCACATACCGGATAGTCTCTTCTAAACAGGGAATATAATATATTTCTTGTATGCTACTGCAGGACATCGAAGGGTGAACACACAAATTAAAGACTGTTGGCCAGCGTCGAGAACTGAAGGGTGAGGAGGATTGGCAGCGGCAAGAATCAGGAACGAGTGAGCTTGATGCAGATAGCCGAATATTGTCAACGAGCCGCAGCCAGGTCTTGAAGAAGAGGATATTGGCGCTGACTTGCCGCGGGCTTGGATGAACACAGAACATTTAAATTTGAGTTTTGAGTTTTTTGAAGGACTTGGCTCGCGATTGACGATGCTTGATCAGATTTGACCAGAATAATCCCCTTCAAGGTGACGAGGGAAGGAATTGCAGTTGCTTAAAAGTATTGATGAGTTGTAGAGATTGCTGGAGAGAGAAGATGGCTCTGCAGAATTGACGAGGTAAGAGCCTGAGGAAGTCCGAGTCGTGGGGGGAGGAAGAAAGATGGGCAAGTTTGTTTGATGGAGTCCTGGCTTTATGACTTGTCCAGACGATGATTGCGCCGCTTCCGGAGGTTTGCACGTGCAGCTGAAGCTCTATAGCGCGCGATCCAGGACTGGGCGGACGATGGTAGACAGTGGGGTTTGCAATAGACGGGGCAGTTCTATGGAGGTGGCAAAGTTCTATGGGGCGCTATGTCGTAACTTCGGCTCTATCGGCGTCTACCGAGACACCGCCAATCTATGACGTGCTCAGCATTTCTATCCCAGAAAAACCCATTTCCAGATGCGTGTTCAGTGATTGGCCTGTAATTGGCAATGTCTGCCTGGCCACTCCCTGTACTTCCAGCCCTTTTCTGGTGCCATATTATTATTACATAAATGCTCTTTTTTCTGTGTAAACCACAGAGCGCACCTATTACACCGTTGTCTGCAAAAAAAATCACGGTGATGTCACTGGTTTGCACCTTCCGGAGAGCACAGAAAGTGAGCGGGAGACAGACTACCTTCTTTCGCCACTTTCGCCTTTTTGCGCCAATCTTCCCGATGGCACAGGCCATCTACATCGACCTATCCCATAGAGTGGGAGAACCGCCCTTGGACTGGCAAACCTTCTTCCTTCCCAGAGTTGCGCCCAGATTTTGCCGCCTCACGTCACGGGTAACACTTGGGTAACACATCACGTCATCCGTTCGGGACGGTTGAGCGACGAGTGACGTTACACCGTGACTCGCCTCTCCATGACCATGACTTTGTGTGACGGTGGATGCGGAAAGCAGGCTGACTCGAGATGCGCTGGCTGTAAAATTGTTCGCTACTGGTGAGTATTCGGCCTCGTGTCTTCATGAGCCTGTCGGTTTCAAGTTGGTTTCAAGTTAACATTGCCTCACCCTATCCAGCGGCGCAAAGTGTCAAAAGGACGGTCAGAGTGGAATAACATCGATCAGATAACCCAGAAGTACTAAATATGAGGAATAACAGACTGGAAATCTCACAAACTTGACTGCGCAATGCTTGCCAAGACGGGCAAGCCTCGCACAACGCATTGCACGGGCTGCAAATTGCCTTTCGGCAAGGACGAGTGGATCGGTCGTTCCATGGGGACGTGTCCAGATTGCGGGTACACAGCGTGCGAGAAGTGCATCTGCCACAATCGGCGCGGTGAGTTCTCGACTACCGAGTGCCGTGCGCCCGCCACTCACTAGTCATGCCAACAGGCACCTGCTACTGCCCTGATTCCAATTTCGGACACAAGTACTGTGGACGAGGTACGACCACCAATTCCATTCCTTGGAATATCGCTGACGGTGCGAAATACGTAGTGCCGGAATGGTACCACTACGCCGGGCGCACGGGCCAACTGTACAAAGGCGACAACCATCCGGATAAGGCAGCGCCAAGTCTCACGCTGTCCCAGCGACGGAATGGGAGACAGAGGCGCGCGAGTGTGGGAATTGCGGCGAGACGCAGGTGTGCTTGCGCCCGGGGTATACTTGCGGGTTCTCGCTGTGCCAGTGAAACATCGAAACAGTCTATCTGGGAGAGTTTCATTCTTTTTTGAGAATGTGCACGTTATTCGGACAGTATGTAGGATCGTCGAAATTGAAATTTTATACAACAACCTGATAACGAATTATCCACTCGTTCCAGCGATGTCGATTTAAACATCCGAAAGCAAATCAAACTGGACTGCTTCACTCTTGGAGGTTGTACAGAAACGATGCTGACCCGAGATTTGTCCGAGCTTTTATTCTTTAGCCTCAGGGTAGGGACTAGCGTGGATCGGCTTTACCGGCTGTCCCTCCGTGCCGTGACCACCGATCGCTGTCCGCGGCCAGTTTGATCTCTCTTTTTTTTTGGGGGGGGGGAGATGTTTGTAGTAAGGGTACTCGGTCTGCTGATGCTGAAGCATTCTAAGGTCCTCATCTGGTTGTGGTGGAAATTTCACCATCAGTGCCGTCCAGGGTGTCCGTTGCCGAATTAGACAGCCTATAATATCCGGTGGTTCTGTGGGATTTGAGCCCACGGCCGTTACACAGCCGGTCGAGTCCACACTAGATTACTATTGTAAGTAGGGTCTCGTGACTACCTACCACCATCTCGGTGGTGGAAAAAGGGCTGCGAGCTCCCCAGTCGCAGTACGCCGACGCGGGACACAGTACGCTCCCGCCCACAATCAAAAGTGGGGCCTCCTTCTGGGAGAAGAGCCTATAGGGCTAAACAAGCTAAATATGTAAATGCTGAATAGTACTGGGCATGGGCAATTCCCATGCTTCTGGCAGGCAATCAAACGGTCACGCCGTTAGCTTCCGTTTGGGATGCCCGCCAAGGCCGTCCACAAATTTCGGGATGAACGACGATACCAGCAACCACCATCGGACCTTTGACCAAGATACTTCATTTGAGATTGTAAATGTTTTGACAAAAAAAAGATTTGAATTTGAGAATACCTCCGCAGATCCCGCCCGGATCACACTTAGTCTCTCATAGACAGAACTACAACAATCTGGTGCTCGTACCTCGCATGTTGTAGCGTGCGAGTCATATTCTCCCACTTTCCCTTCCGCCACATCCTCCTGCAAAATCCGTCGATTCTCTCATCACACTTCCGTCCGAAGAATTCCAACGTCGCATGCGCTCGCATATTACCAGAATCCTGAAAGCATGTGACATGTTGGAAGCCTTAGTAGATTCAAACGACTACGATACTCTCCGAACTCTTGGCCTCGATGGTACACCGTTCATTGCCCTTGTCGATCACTGCCTTCAGCAGGAGAGGCGTTGAGAAAGAACGACAGAATACTCTTCTTCCTGCGCGTAGTTACGTTCTTGTTGCGCGTAAGTACTTGTTTATTCTCAATCACAGCATTACTGGGGCAAACTCGGCATTTGGATTTGGGCTCGTCCCTTGCATAATGGTTATCTATATAAGAATCCGTCTCTGGCCACACAACCTCATTGGCTCACGCAGCTCCAATGAAGTCACCAGCTCCACCGCTCCACCAAAATGTCAAGTTCTCCACCGAAATGTTAGGTTTCTATTTATAATGTCACAATAGAGATCTGCTGCTCCCAGAATGTTCGAGTATACTCAGCTGTTGGTTAATAAGCACTGAGATAGATAGGCTGAAATTTGGAAGACCATTCATCCTGGCCTCCATAACCATTCAATTGCCAGTGCAGCAGGTTCATTAGTTTGTGGGTTGGGATTATCTGGTAAGCCTTTGAAGACAAATCTTGAAACATTTATGAAGGACCTAACCGAGGTTTGAACCGCATAAATGACTGTACAAGGTACCCAGCGTTGCACGGATGACACTGGAATATTGTTCACGATGCCCGCTATACCCGAACCGATGTCTGCATCAGTACGTTGGACATGAAATACTATACATGCTGTTCCAGAAAATAAAAATATGGTCGCAGGGTCAACACTGATAGATAGTAGTGGAAAGTCCCACCATCCTCACAAGTCCTTCAGGATGAAGGGGAGTAATTTCCTGGTGTATCTTATGCATATGCAGTAAATCTGGATCAGACTGAGCTACATGAAATTCATCTAGACAACATACCATTGACTGTTAGGCTGATTGACAGTGATGGAAGGCCATCTATCTCGCCTTGCTTCATAAATATCCTTCCACACTGGTCAACGATTTCAGGCTCCACAAAATAGTCAGTGAAAGGATTCTAGAATAAAGGAAGTCGAACCTTGGAATACGGCCAAATTTAATCTGAAAGCCCCATTGCCAATGGTTTTCAACGGTGTTTTCAGTCTCAATTCGTTCCTGGATCCTGGACGATGATAGCGGCAAAGACGCACGAATCTTGATAACTCTGAACAGGAACTGAAGCGGAAGCAGAATACCAGCGCTCAGAGACTATCCCATTCTCTTTTGCCAGATGATCAGACTACAGAGATTCGACAGATCAATACTACCGCTCACGCAACCAGTCACCCGACTCGATGATAAATGACTCTCAGCGAACCAAAATTTGTGGCAATAATCACTGGGACCTGTTGGTGACGCAATACTAGACACTAAATTGCTTTGCTTCAAATATCAATGTATCATCCTAACTTCGATTAAATGTACAACTATTCATTCAAATATCAACTTCTGGGTCCCAAGATTTTCCGTAGCGTAGCACGGGCACACTGTTAGTACAGTCTTACAGCTCTTTTCATATGTATGCGGAAAACGGAAATTTTTCCCAGGCTGTTGGGTTTTGTTTGGTCGGGACCCCGAAACCGGCCAGCTCTCTTCTAAGCTCTACTGAAAGGAAGACACGTCTCCGTTCTAAGAAAAAAAGCAGACACAAGATTAGGAGTCACCGACATATATGAGCAAATTTTAGAATATTGTATGGGAGCCCCCATTCACAAATAAATGGACAAGTATATTATTGACGACTGCACATCATTCCAAGAAAAGATTCGTTCTACATCCAGTAATCAGTCAGCACGACGCAGAGCAAATAGGACATCCGCGGCCTCATTGTCGGCCATGTTTTCACTTCCGCCATTACCCATGCCATCGCCCATGCCATCGCCCGTTCCATCCTCCTTGTCGTCCTCTTCCTCTTCAAACTCGTAATCTTGCACAGGGCGATACCCCAAGGGCATGGGAATCCAACTACCTGCAGCGAGGAGCCAGATGTTCTTGTCAGCGACCGATTGGCTGCCTTTCACTGGTGTGATTCGAGGTCCGAAGAATCTTGACGCCCCTCCCCCACGTAAACGAAGGGGCCAATCAAAAGCTGCGGCGGATTTGATGATCAGGATGATGGCATGTAGGCATCATTTCTTATCTCCGAACAGCGTCCGTGCGACTGTCTGGCTTGTTTCTCCGCCGATTCTCAAGTTTCGGAGCTCTTCTTGATCCCTGGGTTCAGGACGACGACCTAGTATGACGCCTTCCACGATAAATTGTCTCTCCCGCCTCCTGGTACCTCGAACAAGTCCCGGCCTCATCTCGAGTAGCTTAATTCCGGCCACCTCTATAGCGAACCACCCGGTGTTGTGATGGGCCTGGAACTTTGCAAGTGTCATTGAAATAGCCACTAATGTGTCCTCCTCGATTTATGGGTCATGAACTATCCGCCTTCTCATTCATGGCGGCCCACCATCCGAAACCACCAAATATCACTTGAGCCGACAGATGGATTTTGTTGAAGGGGTAATGTGTATGCAGAGCACATGGTGCGCACTCGGGTACGTTCAAATACTTCCTATGTAGTCGTGCAGACCCTAATTCGAGCGGTGGGTATACCCTGTGCTTTACAGGCCAATGCATTCTGTGGTCACCTCAATCCCACCCATTCTGCCTGCTTTAGAAGGGCAATAATAGAGAGGTTGCGCAAAAGCCGCATGGCGCGCAAGGTCTTTCCATGCGGCTTTTTCTAAACTCTGCTGCGGCAATCCAGTGGGTGATATGAAGACTTCTGGGGGTGCCTGGAGGCAAACGAGCGCAAATCCGCACGCGGCATTGCGCAGCCGCATGCGGCTTTGCGCAACCTCTCTAATCTGGGACGCATACCCCTTAGATATATGGTTCAAGTGCGTACAATCATGTATATTCATCTTGTGGACAACATGGAATGCACTGGGGTGCATAATACAAGCGCCAATGAATAATTCGGCGGGGTGGCCGGTTAGGCCGTTTATCGCCGTTTCGGAGTTATCGCCGAAATAAATTCAGAAAGCGACGAAATCGTCATGTATAAATTCAGGTAAAGGTCCTAACTCAGTCTCAGGATGCGAGTCTTCATTCCAGAGCCTATACCACGGCACACTCTTGACTATGTGTATGTGCTCGAGGCTTAAAGTGCTAAGGTGGCCGGTTGCCCAGTCGGATATAGTAAAGAATCTGAAGGTAGGGTTAGGATGAAATAGTGGCTGTAAATAAAGCAAGTACGGAAATTTGAGAATGCAGAAGAGCGAAGATAAATCCTGTCATACCCCCTGTCAGCGCAGATGCCGAGAAACCGCACGTACGGAGCAATTCCACACGTCGGCCCTCTCCCCCTGCCACACTGGGACAAAGTAGGCGCGAGTCCGGCCTTGCACACGTATTGTCTGTTTGCTGTACTTCCGGGAAGATGAATTGGTAGAGCACTGACTGCAGGATATTTTTTGGCGATGTGGAAGCCAAGGATCCTCCAAGCAGCCTCTCCGGCAGATAAGCATCGGGTGTTCCAGTAATCCTCGGTCTCGTAAATGGGTTCCGGGTTAGCATCATTGTGGGTGGAAACTTTGACCCTGTAATGTGTACTATCCGCCGCTGTGGACAATCGTCCGTGTGAAGATCTGATAGCGAGACGCAAGCAATTGACGTACCTTTATGAATATATTTGATAGATACTGGAAGATGTGCGAGGTGTTTGCGACCTCAAAATTGATATGGCATCCAAATTTGCGGAGAAGCTCGAAGCAGTACGGGACCACCATCTCATCACCTGGTCTCCAGGGCGGTATTGGACAGGGCCCTCTGCGTCAACAGATGAACAAGCACATCACCTTTCGCCAACGTATTCTGGCTTCTGGGAAATTCAATACCAAGAACGAGTACATCCACGACTGCGACACGCCGTTGACCCCAGCAGAAGTTTCTGCCCTCAAACAGCTTCCATCCGCCCAGATTTGGACCGCGCCTGCGAAGTGGCCTGGAAAGAGGCCGCGGGGCTTGCAACACAGTACTGTGATGGAAATCCCGGAGCTTCCTCTCAAATCTGCCGTTCTGCACTTCGATCCGAGACCAACCTGGGACACCCCTCTTCGGCGAGGAAGCATGGCTGGCCGCTGGTGGTAAACGATCGATACCTTGCAAATCTGACACACAGCACAAAATCCGACACATGTCATGAAATCTCACAAAGGCCGACACATTTCTGTCTGCTTTCAGTAAACACAACACACCTTTCAGCAAAACCGACACTGCTTGTTTGGGAATGGTTTAACCCCGTGTCACGCTGTGACGGATCCTCTTCCTCTCTGCCACCACCATCCGCGACGCGCTCGCCGATGTTGCCCGGCCAAAGCTGAAGGAGGCTGAATATTTTAGATATTTGGGGGCCTTCAGGTACGTCTATATCCTGCCGTGCAAGGTCGTTGTCCATACAATGTTCGATTTGCTTCAACCACGACATCTGCGGCTGTCCGGAGAACGTCCCAGGCGTCGCCCACCGAGTGCGGCGGAGGAGGCCGTTGGCGATGGAAGCAAACGCACGCGTGGTCCGCAGCGACGAGCAGCCAGCGCGGTCTCGGGGTTCTCACAGCACTGTTTAGAGCGTACAGTGGTGCTCGATTTATGTGCACCATGGTGGTTCACCACATTGGGGCTAGAGACTGACTCTGGACAACTTGTGGAGGTGAAGGATAGACAGACAGAAGGTTTCCTAACCACTTTTCGAATTACCAAAAAAGGAAATTTCCGCTCAATCCCTGATTTTCTGACCCCTCCAGGAACCAAGTGTTTTTGGGGGGACCGTGGGAAGAAACTGAGTATATACCATGAAAGGGCTTGCTAAATAGAGCAGATTCACATTTTGAATTGTGTGATTTCATACACCCAATCTCTCGGAAAGTAGGCGACAAGTTGGCCATTTTGACTCAAAATGCTCGAAAATTAGCTAAAAACCTCAAAAATAGCCAACTTGTGGCCTACTTTTTGAGGCATTGGCTGTATCAAATCACTCAGTTCAAAATGTGAATATGGTCCATTTAGCAAGCCCTTTCATGGTATATACTCAGTTTCTTCCCACGGTCCCCCCAAAAACACTTGGTTCAGAAAATCAGGGATTGAGCGGAAATTTCCTTTTTTGGTGGTTCCAAAAGTGGTCAGGAAACCTTCTGTCTGTCTATCCTTCACCTCCACAAGTTGTCCAGAGTCAGTCTCTAGCCCCAATGTGGTGAACCACCATGGTGCAAATAAATCGAGCACCACTAGTACTGTAGGTTGGAGGGAGCCTGTGGAGGCACGCAGAGAGTAGGCCTGCAGCCCATGGCCCTCTGCAGATAGGTCTTGCTAGGGTGGGCGCAGCTCCTTTTTGAGGCGCGCCGAAGGGAGAGAGACATGCCGCGCAAGGCGGCGGTAATGGACGAGGTCGAGGGGGGCATTGTGGTCTGTACGCGTGGGTTACGGGGAAATCCGCGCGCATGTCGCTCCCGGGGTCGCACTCACTCGTGCGCCAGTACGCCGCCTGTAATACTTAGTCATTTAGTGCAAATTTAATATGGCAATGTGGCCTCATTATTAATCTCGTCTACGTCGCTGGTCACTAGTGAAATTGAACAATCTCAAGGGAATCAAGTCTGTCCATTAATTTGAACATGTTCGAACAAGAAGTGGCCCGCACATAAACCATATGAGGAGGTGTGATCCCATCACCACGAGGATCGCAAAGGCAGGTTTGAACTTGGAAGTAAGTACGAAGGAATTTGAGAAAGTGTGTCGGGTTTTGGGAGATATCGCTTTGCCCATATCAACCAGGTGTGTCGGATTTTCTGCTCCGTGTCGGAATTACAAAGCGTGTCGCGGTGTCGGGTTTTAAGGAGCCTCCGGAGATTCACTGACAGCGCCGAAGATACAGCGCAATACCGTTCGATAGTAGGGTGATCGGGCCGGCACCGCGTAGTGTAGCTGGTGTCGTAGCTTAGTCATTCATCTGAAAGGATGTGTTGTGTAAGTACATGGACCTACGTGGATGTCTTGGAGCCGAACTCGCTACTGCAACATCGCGTCCTCCAGCTCAAGGTTGCTCACCAGCACGTCAAATTCGGACCAGTTCGCTCCTAACCTGGCCCGAGAGCGCTTGCTGCGAGGGGACCTAGGTCTCTCTCCACTCAAATCGATTCCTTTTCCTGCACACGATCTCGAGGCATTCCTACGTGAAATTATATTTGGGGGCTGTCGTGCAGTCATTCCTGTGATGCCTGGGCCATTTACAAGAATACAATCTCGATTTTTCTCTCTCTCCAATTTCGTTGAATTTTGGCCCAACAACCGCAACGGTGTTGCGCGGCCACGTCACTGAACGCGCCTCCGCTTTGGTTGCGACGAGCGGCGGGGCAAAATTACGATCCCAGCCCGTCCCGAGGGGCGACAAAAGATCGTCGACGAGTGGTGCATGCATAATCCAGTCGCAACGTCAAACAGTGTTCAAGCACTGATTTACTTAACTGACACCGTGGTGGCAGGGAGGGAGCGAAAATGCAGAAGGATGAAACTTAAACCCTGTTTAGTATTGCCATGATCACCGTCCAAAACACTTGTCATTAATCAATGTTTAAAATCGGTACCGTAAGTTGAACGGAAAAGTAAAGCGAGTAACATTCAGACTGTGTTGAAACAGTGTCAAACTTGGGTCTAAACCATGTTGAAACAGTATTAAACCTTGATTTAAACCAGGTTGAAACGGTGTTAAACTTTGTTTAACGTGAATGCAAACGGTGTTGAAACAGTCATTATAACGGCAATGTCAAGTCCGTTTCAATTATTCATCATCATGGTCACTAAGTTCAACCCAACCCCTGTGCACAAATCAATGGATCGAAAAACCTCGAAATTAGACACCCACTTCCATCTCTGCTTTTTGGTCTGGTTGGGGCTTTGACGAGACTTGGCCACAATTTTGGCACTGGTTTCTGGCGTTGGGACAGCAGTACGGGACGAGCGTTGCGTAGAAGTCCGGCTCGAAATGCCTCCATAAGGACGGTTCAATTTACTGATTCGCTGCGCCCGCTTGAAATGGCTCCATGGTGATTTGCCGGAAAACTCGGCACGCTGCACCGGGGCTCGATTGCAACTGGTTGGGGTGCAATGCAGAAGCTGAAAGTTCTCCTGGAAAGCAAGAAAGACACTGAACGGTGACACAGCTAAAGTCCGGCTTGAAATGCCTTCATACAGTACAATTTACTCATTCGCTGCGACTCGGTATTACACGGTCACTGGGATCCCGTCGCTTTCTTAACTCATTCAAACTTTTCATCAATCTTGGGTACAGTGCGAGAATATTTTGGTAATGTCCTCCGTTTTCCACTGCCCGCCCCTAAACGACCTTACAAAGGGATCTGAGACAGACAAGATTGGGTATCCTGTGGAAATCCACAGCGCTTGACATATGGAGGCTGAACCTGATAGACTCCAGATGAGTCCAGGGAATTTGAACAAGAGGAGAGAGGACATCCGCATCGCAGGCTTCAAGAGTAAGGCTGAGAATGTGAGGGATAAGGTGCGGAGAAGCAGCCAGCAAGGATGCGAGTTCGACGGCCCTTCCTACAGTCTTCCGATGTGTCGTTCTCCAGATACAGGTGAGGCGAAACAGCGGAAACTGTGCGCGCAGAACAAAGGCGCGGCAAAGTAGACTGCAAGACTGCGAATCCTTTTTCAAGAGTAAGTATCTCATCAATAGTAAGATCCCATAGCTCTTGAACGGGTAAGCCAGCGGGTAGGATGGGGTACATGGTGAGCAGACGGACGCAGCCAAGATTCAGAGAGGAAGCGCTGTGCATTCAGCTCATGACGGTTGCTATTTGGCCTTGCAGCTTTTAAAGTCTTTTAATCTGAAACTTCAACAAGGGGTTGACGGCCCGCGTCATCCCTCCGGTCAATACAAAAATCAAGAGGTTTATTATGTATGGAAAGACAGTTACAGAAGAAGTTCCTCCCAGACAATGTTCGTAGTCGAGGTTGAGAAGTTATTTTCATACTTTAGAATCAACACATTTTCGGAGTCCAGAACCCGGGTCATTGCGGAGTATAATTGTCCATGGGAAAAAACTTCTCGTCGAAGCTCAAGACCCAATTTCTGAACCGTCAAACCCTGGCATCCGTTAAAGGTGGTTGCATAACAAAGAGCGAGGGGTATCTGTTTTCGATAAACTGTAAAATCAAAGCCTTGTGGCTGGAAGTGGCAGTTGATGCGAGGGATATGGAGTCGTATCTGCAGTTAGTTCTGATTAGATTGAGGCTTTACAATATGAAATTGACGAACTGAATCGACCATTGTACCAGCTACAATGTTGGAGAGCGTTTCGACTTCAACAGTGTGGCGCAAAAGAGTGCGTACAATGACCCTCGTATTTTTGGTCAGGGAAGCGTCGAAATTGCGAGTGAGTCTGCATATAACTCCAGGTTTCAAAAGCAATTCATGAGGAGAAATGCCAGGTTCCTGGAGAGAGTTCAAGAATTTGGGATCGGAAAAAATCCCGCGGTCAGCACTGTCATCCTCGACAGAGTCGCTGCTGGTATAGCAATGTGTGTCACCGGGGACCGTATGGAGAATTGCAGTGTTGAAGTCGTCCAAAAACGTGTTGAACGGACTAAGAATGGCGCGGGTTATGCATACCGCTGGATCTGCCACGATGCTAGGAGGGAAGACAAAGTTGATGAGCTCCTGGGCACAATGTGTATGGCGCAGGCGACCAAGGTCAACTGAGGTATGGAGATGATCATCTCCAATTGAATCCAGGAAAGCAGAAAATTCAGGATCGTCCCTTTGACGCATGGAGGTCCGAAGTTCTAAAACCTCAAAGGGGCGGAACACAGGTTGTGTGCGTAAAGAAGCATTGCATATTGCTGTTCAACCCTCGAAACGGACCACAGGTGCAACCTAGAAATATTTAAAACATATTCCAGGGATGAAATTTTACACATACTTGGCGGAAATCCCCCACAGTAATCAACATCCGACCACCCCAAATGCGATTTATCCCTGTTAAAGAGCGCAAAAGCCGATCTGCACAATCAAAGGCTTTGAAGTGTAGACCCCCAATTTCGTCGATAACATGGCATTTTGCGGCCTGAAGTAGGTAGGCGCGGTCACTTCTGGGTTCAACATGGGATTTGAGATGGGTGTTGTATTCATCCACGGGTATTCCATACAGAAAGTGTGCTGTTCGTCCACCAGGGTAATTTTTAGCAGCACATGCCGATGATGCAGTTACTAAAACGATTTCATCCATTTTCCGGAGGGCCCCAATGACCAGATAAAGAAAATATGTCTTGCCACGTCCTGCACGCCCATCAATATGAACCGGCGGTGGATTTTCCAGAGTGGCGATGTGCATGATTCGATTATAGAGAGTGAGCTGTGAATAATTAAGGCTCAAATGAAAGGGAACAAATGAATGGATTCCTGACCTGCTCAGCGGTTAGGCTATCTTTGAATGCGCAGAGATTTGTGGGATCACCACTCCATTGCAAACGCTCGGCATCAATTTCTTGTTGTCTTTCTGTCGGTTCAGGAAGACCAATATCAGTCAAGCATTTTCCCAGTCCTTGCAGCAGGGTCTGCAGCAAAAGAAGCAGTAATATACCCGGCAGTGGAAACGGCATCGATCGGCAGTGATCGGCATCGGCTACCACTGGAAACCCACAAGCCCTCAGTGGATTCCGATGGACTACAGTGGGCCTGAATGCCTGCTAATTGGCCCCCACTGAAACCTGGTGGAGTACATTGGGTCCAACCCACCTGGGGACCTTCACCAATCTCCATCAACCGCCCGATTCGCCATTGATATCCAATGGATATCACTGTGTCCCATTTTCTGTCCCGCTGGTGGCCACCAGTGAGATACAATGGACCACAACACAATTCCCTCAGCCTTAATGGTGTCCAATGGACCCTCGGACGTCTCATGCTCCATTGGAGTCCACCCACCAGTGATGGACTACAGTGGTTATCAAATGCAGCGCAAGCTCACTGTACTCCAGTGGGAACCATTGAATACTTGGCCAGTTTTAGGGAGTTTCATGGTAAAAGATCACTTCTGCCTATTAATTGGAAAGCGTAATGAAATGAACAGATTCCAGCCATGTGATTCCACTTCGGCACGAAATCCTTAGTGTTTGTTGCCAAAGTATTCGGGGGATGGCTCACTAAGGAAATATAATGCTCTAATCTTGAATCCATGGATACCCTTCATCTCTCAGAGAAAATACAGCTGTACTACAATTATTCTGATTCAATTCTGCCCCCAAAAAAGTATGACCAATGTCAACAGAACAGATGTTCCGCGTGGAAACTTCGACGTTGTCATCCAATGGATTCCATTGGAGTCTTCTCAGCCCAATGATCCACTGTGTAACAGTGGTTTCCAGTGTACTTCAATGGACCCTACGTGCCAACGAAGACAAAAATGGAAATTCATATCAATACCCCCAAAAAAGTATGACCAATGTCAACAGAACAGATGTATCGCGTGGAAACTTCGACGTTGTCATCCAATGGATTCCATTGGAGTCTTCTCAGCCCAATGATCCACTGTGTAACAGTGGTTTCCAGTGTACTTCAATGGACCCTACGTGCCAACGAAGACAAAAATGGAAATTCATATCAATATCTCCGACATATTACTAACTAACGCTGGTCTAGTTTCCAGTCGCTTCTGTCCAAAATGCATCGGAAAGCCCTAATTCCTTCTCCACCACCTTATCCTCGACACCTTCACCGTAAATCATCATCAAAACGTGAATGAAAAAGTCGTAGTTGACATCAGACATCTGACGCAGCTGGGACTCAAAACCCGACAACCACGAGTTCAACTGTTCTGCGGTCTCCGTGTTGAATGCACGAGTTTGATGCACTACACCATTGTCATCGTGTTCAATCAGAATGAGATCCGGCTGAGAACCATTGACCGGTGCAGGATTACACCAGAGACGGCACAGAATATCAGTTGCACGGTGGCCGATATAATGCCATGCATCCACTATCAATTTTGTCGTGCTGAGCCATGGGTCGTTTGGATCCTGTGTCACGATATGGCGAAGAAGGCTGCAGGCATCGTCGTAAGCGATAAAACTGGGCTTCGAGTCGGGATAATCTGCCCAAATTCGGTTGAGAATGGCTAAGACCTGTGAGCTGCTTTCGGAACGATAGCATTTTCCCCAGCCAATGGGAAAACCGCAGGCTAATTGGATCGTCTGAAGGCAATAGGTGGACTTCGCCTTGAACGTATGCACAACCTCGTTTCCAGGAGTATCATCCAAGTCCGCGAGGGAGACTTGGAGCGTCGGACCGTGAACCCCGTGATTCTCTTCAAGCCCATGCTGCCGGCGGATGACACGGCGGACTCCTGGAAAAGAGAGACGTGAAAAACGATTGTCGTATTGGCGTTGCCATTGAACGTGGGATTCTGTGGCACATGTGAGAGCACCGGGATGACGAACGGGGAGTCCGCAGGGAACAATGCCGCAAATGTCGCGTAGATTCATATGGGTCTGGCAAAACCGGCCGTTTTTGAAGTTCACCAGTGGATTTTCACACTCGTCCAGGGCACATTTCTGAATCCTGGTAAATCTTTTGGGACGATTGAGTTGAGAATTAACATACTCGGTGTCTAATCGTCTTTCCATCCATGACGGCCAAGCGAACGTAGCCACGCGGGGACCCCGCTGGCGGCGCATCTTGCTGAGGATGTGGGTGAAGGAACGCGGGCTGGTCCTCGTTTCCTCCGGCCATGTTCTGTATTATTCACTCTGTCAGCCAAATAATTAAATGTATTTTCTATACACACATACATTATCGGCATTTTCATTCTCGAGGCCGGCCACATCCTGAGCATGCCCGAGAACAGCGCCCTCAGCAAGCAAATCGGAGCGATACCGCTTGAGATGGGTACAGCCCGTGCATCCATGCGCCATGGCTGCACCAAGGACCCCGCCATTGATACCAATAGTATTTCGAACCGATTCTGCGAGTGCACGAGTGCTGGGATGTGCCTCGCAGGAAAAATCTTGCTTTTTGTGAAAGAGAAGGAGGCGGCGGGAAAAGTGTTCAGTGAATAAGCGTTGGGATTGGCGAGATGTAAACTTTCGGCCGCTGTCGCGCGTGCAGTCGTTCATCCAGTCCGCAAAATTGGACCAGCCAGAATGAAATCGGCGAAGGGAATTTTCCTGGCAGAGAGCGATTTTCCTATGCACCCAGACACCGTGTTTAGAGACGCGCAGATACTCCGCCGAAATCTCGAGGCGTTGGAGGCGAGATTTAAGAGCATCTCTGTATGTGATGCGGTCTGGGTAATAATCCGCCCGGCATGAAGCACAGTGGGCAATAATTAGGTCTGCGAGTGACCAGCGGAAAGCCTCGTCAAGTACCCACACAGTCTGGGTATCTACTCTTCGTCGAAGCGTCGGCACAATATTAATGTCCCCAGTCGGACAAAAAATACAGGATAGACGAGATGTGCAGAGGATGATCCGAGGAGGTGGGAAGGGCGAATTGGGCGATGGAGCAGCTAGATCATTCGGATTCAATCCGAGCATCATATACAATGGTGATAATTGGTCGGATATGTGGTCGGCATACTCCTGTCCGCGATCTTCTCCAGATGCCCAGATGGGAGGATGATCATCCTCACGCTGGAATGCGGCTACCAGAAGCTTCAAAATTGCTGTACTCCAGGCTGTGTGAGAGGGTTGCTGTGGTTGCCGTCGCTGATTGAGATGGAGTCGGAGCAATGGGTAGAGCGAGAGGATAACACCAAAGAGATAGAGTGCCTTGTGGAGGGAAAGTTCGCTGGGAAAGAATAGCTGAAGGATCAGGGCGAGGTCCCTGACCGTTGTAGTCATTGGTGTCGAATGCGGTGTTTGCTGTGAGCGTCAAGAACAAGTTATGAAAGGCTGTGTCTTTGATCACTGGCAACTCCAACCGAGACAAACAAACATTGTATCGCAACATTGTATCGACTACAAAATTCATTACGACCGGAAACTAGTCGTCAAGAGCCTCAGAATCATTGCCAGAGGCAGCTTTGCGTCTGCTGCGCTTCTTACGCCGGCGCTCCTCCCCAGAATCGTCATCAGACTCCACGCGAGAATTTTTCTTGTGCTTGCGCGAGCTCCCTTCGCCAGGCGATGCGGAGCGGCTGCGACGCTGAGTATGAATGCTCTTTCCGCCAGACTCGATGTACTTCTTGAAATCCGATGTCTTCATCCTGCGGAACAAGTCGTCGTGAGTCACTCCGCCGCTCTCGTACCAGGCTTTCGCCTTGGGTGCCCTGTTCCACTCCTTGGAAGAGAAGACAGCGGCGGTTCCTGCAGAGCTGGAACTCCCGAGGCCGGCCACCTCGATCAGGTGCTCCCTCGTGAAACTGACTCCAGCATATTGGGCATGACCTAGAAGACGTTAGGCCAAGAACGAGACGACGTAAATTAACAATTACCTGCAGGAACCTTATATCCGCCGGTGGGGCGATTCCAGGAAGTGAAGACGTCGAAGAGCTTCTCCTGGGTGAGTAATCGGTCGAGCAAAAGCCCAGCCTGCTTTGCGCGTGGCCAGCGAACACCAAACTCGAGTAGATTGGGCAAGGTTGGCTTCGCAAAGTCGTAGAGAAACTTTGTGAACGCCTTGTGCATCTCGGGGGTTGCGAATTGGCCGGTTGGGTTGTGTGTCGCTCGATCCGTCGCGATGGCCAATGGAACATCGGATCCAGCCCCGGTGAATTGAAGGCGCTGTTCTACCGGAGGACGGCCCTGCGAAGAAGATTAAATCAGTACTGTGCTGAATGCTGAAAGGATGCACACCTCAGAACCCCAGGGGGCAGAATCGCCGTCCTGAGGAGCGAGATCAATGGATGTAGGACCCACAACGACTCCAGCCTGCTCCCAGAAGACGTCACAATGGAGAGATCCGCCACTTGAAATACGAAGGGTATACTGGTCAAGATCCTTAATCTGAAGCGGCCGCGCCTCTCCCGAAACAATGGCATCAATCCGGCCGATATGATGATGTCCAGCATCACCACGTATATTGGGGCGATAAATACGCCCCCCACGCTCTGAGTTCAGCTCCTTCAGTGTGTATGGTCACGAAAGAAAAACTGAAATACCTTTGATGGGCGAGTCATTTTGAAACGCAACCGGAAGAAGTTTAGAGAGCGCGGTTTTGTAGTGAGTGCTACCATCGTCCGCAGCAAAAGCAGTGATTGGAATATCACCGCTCAGGATGGGGACTTGACGTGGTGCGGCCTGAGCATCCTTCTCATCAAAAAAATTGACTTGAACGAGCGCTAGGCCGACGTTAACACCGAAATGTCATCCTAGCGAATGACTTACAAGGAATAGGCTCGGTCGCGACGACCTTGACCTTTTTGGGTTTAACCTCGACCTTCGGAGTGGCGTCGGGCATGGGAGACCCAACGCACGAGCCCTCATCGGAGGAACTGAGATCGGAACCTGAAATAAAATAAGTGGTGGCCACCAAGCATTTTGATTTTAAGTAAGGCGCTCACCAACATCTTGGTCATTGTTCACACTTCCCTTGGCCGCAGAATTAGGTTTATTCTCTCGTGAGAGAGCAGCAAACGAAGGGGGTGGATCGATTTTGACTTGGTGCTCGAGGAGGCTCTTATTCGCCCTTGAGCCGCATTTTTTAAGTGGTTCGAAACAAAAATAAGAACCAAACACTCACCCAGTTGTAGCCTTTGGAGCGGCACCCGAGGATGCGGCTACTTCTTCAGCAACCTTGTCGGCGCTATTCTTCACCACGCCCTTGAGAGCTGAGCGGTGGGCGAACAAAGGCAGGAATTTTGGGTCATCCGCGGCCTCCGGGTGAACAGTCATGTACTTTTGGATACATTCGCGCAGAAGAATCACCGACTGCTTTGGATCTTGTCCCATAGCAGAAGCGATAGCCTGTAGCTCCGGTTTGAGCTTCTTGTTTAGAGGGCGGTTGGTATATGCGATTTGGGAGGACTCCGACATGGTAGAAAGTGGGGTGTTAGACGACAAAAACTAGTGGGTGCCAGCAGATGTTATACATATTTCGGAGGATTCTGGTCGGGGTAAGTACTCCAGCGACGGCCAGTGTTCTCCAAGGGTTTACACTGGTATTCATTGCAACCCTGGATTTAAGTAAGGCCTTGACTTGGATGAGAAAATTCCCGATGCTTAATGTAACCAAATCTCGCAACCGCCCGAACGAGCAGCGTGCGAGCTCTTCAGCACACAGATACTGATGGAGCTGTTGGCACTAGATGAGTATTCCCTCCCAGTATACCTGGACACCTGAAATAAAGCAAAAGAAATTAATTTTGAGGCCTAAATCTGATGCACTTAGTCCAGGGGCATGAAGCGTTGACAACGGAGAGCACTGCCAGGGGCCCATAGTCGGATAAAATATCCCCGTGCACCCAGATGAATCTGAAACAGGCACAAAGACACAAGCGAATTACAGTGGACTTCAGTGGAATCCGGTGGAGGCCAGGGCGCGCAGAGATGCCTCAGATGAGCAGAAAGGGGTGAAAGCCGAAGAAGTCCGACGGAGATCACCGGAGACCAACGTCGGTTCGTAACGAGCCATTGCCGAACAACGTAAACCAGCGGCCAGTGGTGTCCACTGGTGTCCACCAATGGACTTTCCACCGGCGGGTATAAAACTCAAAAGAAGGACTTCATTTTTGATCATGTCAGTGTTGGGCGATGCTGTGGTTCGTAGCATCCGGTCCCGGATATCGGCAGAAACACTCTTTTCGTGCGCTTCCCAGATGGCCAGTGCTGGATTCCCCTCAACAGCCAAAACAACAAAGGTCCAGTGCAATTGGGCTGGTGTAGTGCCAAAATCCAGCATCTCCTCAAAAGCCATAAGCCCCTCATCCCGATTATCAAACAATAGCATAGCGCGCGCAGCTTCTTGATACGTTGCATAAACCACACCGTCAATGGTGCGCATGTCAAGCCAGCCGTTGGCGCTTCGGTGTAGGAGAAGGGCCCGCAGGTAGAATACATCACCATGGCGAGGATACACCATTTAAATCCGACAGAATCCAACGTGCTCTGGTTGATAAAAGCGTATTCGCATGCGAGGATGGCCGGGATGCTCATCCTCAAGGACCTGCAATGGATGTAGGTCCTTGTCTGGGTCATGTTTCTCTAATCTGCATTTGGATCCAAATTCGACGTAGGTTAGCCCATCGAGTTCGGGACGGCGCGGGCGTGTCATGTATCGCACCAGAAGGGTACCATCAGACTCCGAGCCATCCTTGCGCGGCATCTGGCTGTATTGTCGGCCAGGTAAATATATTGGTAAACGTTTCACGCCTGGCTGCTTCTGGGAGATGTGGAAGGAAGCTAGTCGAGTGGCAGCCTCAATGCTAGAAAGATATCGGCCCCGTTCATAATCACGAATTTCATCCACAGGTTTTCGGACTCTCGAGGTGGATCCCGAGGTGTGAGCAGGCTCTTTTGTAACCTTCCAGTTTGCCTCGTCTGGTGATTTGAAGAAGTATTTGAAGAGGTACTGGAACAAAGCAACACCGCTGGAGAACTCGACATTGATATGACAGTCGCATTTGAGGATGAGATATGGAATGTGCGAAACAATACACGCATCCTCGACATGCCGCCGGCGATGTTCAAAATATCGTGCAGTATCAGTTATGGTGAGATCTCAATCTGAATAGTGTAACATACCACGCTCGTTGAAAGATGACTCTGTTTTGATGGACTTTGGGTAGCCATACTGACAATTTCGGGGCCAGCCACATCGGTGGTACGTTTTATTTGGGTCGTGGATGCGATCATATGGCGTTTAACAGCGTCGCGTAGTGCACCAGCCTGCCGAGGGAGCTCTGCACTGAGAAAGGCATCAATCTCATCTGGAGACTTGGGAACATTCTTGGCAGCAACAGCGATGTGCTCGTGAAGTAGCCCGCGTTTTTGGAACTCTGTAGCCGGATGGAGTAGAGAATGGGTCCAAAAATGGAGCGAACATCTTTCATGAAAGCCGAAAGATACTGTTGAAACACGCGCGCAATCAGATCAGGCCGGTCATTCGCTGATTGCCCCGGACGCAGTTGGGAAGTGATTTCTGGCCACCGCGGGTTTGTTGTAAAGGTGATGAAGAGAGTAACAGAACCGAGAGCTTTGCGAAGGGCCAAACAGTCTAAAATATTCGCAGCTGACCAGGCAGGGGAATGGACGAAAGTCGATGGTAGTCGAACATCGTCTGGTTCTTCATCACCGGTTCCAACATATTCGGCCTCATCGGGGTCAGAATGTTGGTTATGGCGTACGTATGTTAAACGGGCCTCTTTGATTGCGCTCCAGGAATCAACCAAATACTCCCCTACCAGAATTTAATGCGGAGGCCCCAAAGCGATAATTCGGACACTTACCAGTAAGGCGAGAGAACACTGACATCTGTTCAGCATTCATGAAGAATCTTGTTCGGTACCAGCGGGCCTGGCTGAATTTCTACCCATCAGAGCGAAGACGGTTTGGAGACCATCCCAATGTACCATGAGGCAAGAGCAGCAGATAATGCAAAGGTTCTGTGAGTGGAGAGAGCAGATCGAGGAATACTGGTTCATTATCGCCTTTCCATTTGATCACCAGCCTGCGGCGAGACGGGACGGACGCTGGGGCAAGAGAAATGACAGCAGCAATTTCGTTAGTGATGCTATCCGAATGTTCAATATGCAGCGCGATGTCGTCTTCATCATCGTAAATTTTAAGCTTCTCAAGTTCAGATATGAACGGATTAACGCGCTCCAATCCTGCGAGTGCGCTGGAAATCCATGAATTGGGAATCTCAAATTCTGCCCCTTTCATGAACATGGCCCAAGGATCGTGAATGAACCACCGGATGGCATGCTGTCTCTCGTGAGCAGGAAGCATCCGATGATATGTTCTTCCACCCGCTAAGGTGACCGCTGCAATACCATCGGGAAACTTCATAAAGTCGTCATCATAGACCCCGAGAGCCGTTCTCGCATGTAGTTTTATTCTGTGTTTATGACATCCTCAGCCACTCCTCACCTAGACTATGACTGTTTGGCGGCAACATACACCACTCCACATAATAGGTCTCTTCCCGAATTCTTTTCAGTTTCCTGTAATGTTTGCTTGTATCTCTCCCAGTTGGGCTACATGTCTCTCAGCCCTGGTCCTCGACCTTTCCTTTCCCAGAGCCCCTTTTGACTTTTTTTTTTCGTTCTTGCGTGGTTCGATTGAAATCATTCTCAGGCTTGCACCACACCGAAGTGCAATCTCGGAAAGTTTGTTTATGTTTATGCGATCTTGCTTCCAGAGTGGAATGGGTGCTAAACAATTTTCTGATGCTCTTCGTGTTCGCCACCTCGAATACTACGACAAACTCCAGATATCCTATCTGTGGAAAATTGCCAAAGTCCAGGGAATAGCAAGCTGGCGTGGGCAAAAATTTAATGCCTTCAAACCATTTGATGATACCTCTGCTAAAGGTTATCATGGTTTTATTCCGAGTTCGCAATGGCTCCGTGACTTATTTGATACGTTCATGGAGCATAATGGTCACAATTTTGACCAAGCCATGTCCATGTTGTCTGGATTTGTTAATGGAGTCGACCATAGTTTTAAGGTGTGTATGTTTTGAAAAACTCAAAATTATCTTGTCATTGATTTGTCTCATCAGGTTGCAAAGCATATTGCAAAATTCAATGCGGAGCAGGTTTTTATTGCAAAAATTTTATTGCCCTGCTCACCGTTACCAATGAAAAGGGCGAGATTCGAGTTTGCAATCTTGTAGCAACTAAAACTCACTCGCAATTTGAGCTCGCTCTCACGCGGATGGCAAAGTCACTTCGGCGGTATGGCCATGCCGAGCCTGCAATTTTCTATACCGACAATATGGCAGACAGAGAATTCTTGGAGCGTTGCTTTCCTTCCTTGCGCAACGGGGTTGTGCCAGTTGAGAAGTATGCTCATCTTCCAGCCCTTGAAATCTCGCCCAATGTTGGTGTCTGTGTCATTAAATCCCGTAACGAAATCGACACAGCAATGCGTACAATCTTGCAAGATGTCCCTGATGACTCTGACAATGACCCATGCAAGATCATAATTTTTTTAGACTCAGAGTGGAACGTTGAAATATCTGATCGTGGCTATCTAACTGGTCGGGGCCAAACAGCTATCTTGCAGATTGGTTATAAGAACATGATTTACATTATCCAGGTTTGTCAATCTGAAAACTCATC
The DNA here is from genome assembly GCA_029378395.1 of Mycena leptocephala. NCBI lineage: Eukaryota > Fungi > Basidiomycota > Agaricomycetes > Agaricales > Mycenaceae > Mycena > Mycena leptocephala. Next base: position 357,088 of record JARJLF010000130.1, on the reverse strand, counting down.
TTATTGTAGTTCTAATTTTTAACTCAGTTGGGAGCAATGCTTGCTGGCGGTCAGATTTCAACAATTTTGACACAGATACTCCAGAATCCACGAGTGTTGAAAGTTGGCCGTGCAGTCTCTGGTGATCTCAAGTACCTTGAACGAGCCACTCATCCATCTAAACCATTTGTGGGTGCTGTTGAGTTGGCTAAGATGGCGAAAGATCGCCTAGTGGTGACAAATGCAAAGATTGGACTTGCTGATCTTTGCGCTGTTACCTTGGGAATGCGACTGGCCAAAAATGTTCCAGAGCGCACCAGTTCTGCGTGGGAAAATGAAGACTTGTCTCTATCCCAAATTCGCTATGCAGCCCTTGATGTACATGCATGCTCCCGCATATATGATTTTCTCTCCGCCATTCCCATTCCAGCCCTCCTCCCGAAGTTGGTTGAGATTGGAACAAAAGTCCTGGTATTTAACGATGATCACACCCGACTAATTGCTCGAGGTTCAATAGAGCATCTGGATGGCTCTTTTCAAACAGGCAAAGTTCTGGGGGATGGCACCATGGATACCATCAACATTTCTTCCTCCCGATGCCTTGTACAAATTTCTGAAGTGGTTGTACCTGCTGCCATCCTTAAAACCCACAAACAGACTCTGTCCACCTTTGGATCTGTTCCATTCAGTGCTGTATGTCTTCGCAGTCACCTCCGCCTCGCTTCATCCATAGCTCTTCCCTCCATCCTGCCTCCATCAACCCCCCCACCACAACCAATCCAAATTCAGAAATTAATTCATCTGGCACGATCCCTCCAGAGTTTTCCGATCTTGATTTGGACTCACATCAATCTGGATTCGGAGCCCTTCTACTCGAAGAAATTGACACCACAGTGCCCCATGACATGGCTACAATTCAAAACTATGAATCTGACCCAGAAAGCCAACAGCATGGCGAAACTGTGCTCGCATCAGCGGCTGCCCAGGCCCCAGTTTGGCTAACTTGCATCCGCAGTCGGGTCTCAAAGATGCATTTCACATATTCAATATGTTTTATATCTCTGTGGCACATGGATTGCGCGTCGAATTTGCCAGAGCACTTCGAGATGCAATATTCATCCCAGATGCTGAAAATAAAGCCCGCATCGTTGCATGGGGACAGCAGCAAAATCCACCTAGAACATGGGAGGATTTGGTACGCAAGTCCTCGGATTGGGTTTGGCGCCGCTGCAAACGAATAATTCCGCCACCAGAGCAGCTTCACGGAGATGTTGCTGAAGTATTCCGTACCTTTGGTCCATTAAAGGATGCAACGACTGGCCTACCACTCTTTAATTCTGCTGCATGGGCCGCTGCAAAGAACAGTCTTGAATTAATCAGCAAAGGATACTTGTCAGACCCTCCTGGTATCGCACTTTATTACCAGCTGGGTGTGGATGCAAAAACGGGTTTACCTCTGTATAGATGCATGCGGGGAACAAACAATACTGAAGGTGGAGTTCACACTCATCTACGCTCCCGCCTTCCGACTTCCGGTGCTTCGGTCCGACATGCCAATGCTTGTCTCAAAGATTTGATTCTGCGGCACAATCTTTTGGTACAGATATTTTTTTGCTTGTCATGAATGTGGAGACTGATGCATTTCAGGTTGGCACATTCAATTCAACTGGGCAACGCTTCAAGGGCCATTACAGCATTTGGCTCACAAACGAAATTCAAGAACTTCTCTCCTCACTGGAACACTGTCTAATTGATCCTATCTTGTTAACTGGATGGACAACGGAAATCTTTATGAGCGAACAAACGAAGTAGCCGGTGTGCTTCCTATTCCAGCAGATGTTCGTGGCAAATCCGGAATGGCGCAGTTTGAACCTTCCCTGCACTCAAAACAACGACATCATTACCTTGCCGCTCTACAGGGCACCAGAAAGCCTGTTCTTCCAGTTCACAGCACAGCAGAAAAGGAATTATTCCGTGACTTAATGGCAAAAACCCTGCTAGCTTCTCTACACCAAGCAATATAGACAATTTTGTACAGCTCTGGAACTCGCACGCAGATCAAGATAAGGACATATCTTACAAGGTGCGCATACCATTAATAAGTGTTACGAGTCTCACAAAATTTTCAGTTGTCCGAGCAGTTGAAGGTTTATTTCAATGGTGACTGGAAGACGAATGCAAATATCAAACAGACAAAGGTCATGACAGAAAATGCCCGCGCTACTTGATGTAGAGACTGTACCTATAATGCAATGTTGCAGGCCGTGGCCTGCAACCACAATGCATTAATCACGCTGCTCGGCCGTCCGACCAGGAGTCTGCAATAATGCAATGTGGCAGGTTGCCAAAGCATATTAAAAGAATAATGGGCCGAAAGGAGGATTGAACCACAGACCTGTTGGTATTGATTACCAATCGAAATCTAAAGTTCTAACCACTACACTAAAGTGACCATATATACATTATTTTGTTACCCAGCTAGGGTAAGGCTAGCCTTACCCTACCTGGGACTGCTTATACCCACACCTAGGGCAGGCAAGCTGCCCTAGGTCTTCGAAAATTGTTTGCTATGCTTATTACATATTTTCCTGTATTTTACAACCCTAACCAACTTTAACCAAAAACCTAACCAACCTTAACCAAAAACCTAACCAAAACCCTAACCAACAGAAATATATATCCCCTTGGTCCAGACAAGGAGGCACTGACCTAACACTAACCCCTAACACTAACCACTAACCCTGACATTAACCATGTGGCCCTATGCGGGCCACAATGGGTGAAAAACAGGCTTATTATGTGACAGCATTGGCTAGGTATAGTCCCATCAATTTAACTTCTGGTATCTTCTTCTTAGTCTAGTTGGTTGCTGTTGCCTTTCTTATATGATTAGGTAATCCTGAGGCTTTTGGTTCGATCCCCGAAGCTGCTTTTTCTTTTACTTTCCCCTGCTATGGCTGATCACGGACACATTGCATTGCGGGTATAATCCGCCACACGGCCAACCTCCCACATTAATGCATTGTGGTCTCTGGCCATGGCCCTCCATAATGCATTACTGCTACTTTCCTTGGTGCTACTTTGAATGCGAGACTGCGCAATCCGACTCGAGCTCAAGCAGCCCCAAGTGTCCCAGAGACCCAAATTACCCTCCATAGTGTTACACGAGGCACTCTACCTCTCTTTGACGAACCAATCATATCATTTGATTCTGACAATGCAGATCCATTACCACAGGTCTCTTACTCTAGTCTTTCATCTGGGACATCAGCACCATCAGCCATGGCGTCGATTTATTTTGTGGCAGGCTCGAGCTCTGGCTCTGTTGTACCTGAGGCTGCAATGGCACCACCAGCAGCACTGCATCGGTCAATTACTCAGCAGCTAGCACCAAAACATGTCATCTCCCACTTACCTCCAAAGCCGGAGCCAAAGAAGCGCAAAACAAGAACTTGCCGAAAATGCGGAATTCCGACATGTAAAGGGAAGCGCGGATGGAAAGACTGTGTCAATAAATGTCGGGACTGTGGAAAGGGTGTGAGCGATTGGAGCTGTAAAGGAAGGAATCCAGACAAACCTCTTATCAGGTGTATGGATGTGCAGTGGTGAGGGGAGGTAAATTCATTTGAATTTATCAAATATTTGCAAAATGACTGTCTCGTTGTGCTACAAAACCAAGTCAAGACTCAAGACCACATGGAGACAGGATGGAGAAGAGGATAGATGAATAGATAGATAGATAGTTAGACAGATCTAGGGAAGGACACGGGTTCGGGTAAACCCGTCGGGTTCCCGGGTCGGGTCGGGTGGGTACGGGTCGCGGGTTGGTAGTTTTCCAGACCCGAAACCCGCGGGTTGCCCCCGGGTACCAGGCACACGGTGCAAATTCACTGTAAAAACATGAATAAAGTGAGTTTTTTTGGTGGAAAACTGAGCATGAGGTCTAAATTCACCTGTAACATTTGATATTCTCACTTTAAAATGCTGTGCCCAGACGTGCCTAACATCGGATCTTTGTTGGCAGGAGATGCCGAGGCCCGGATCACGTCCGGCACTCGCTAGCCGAGACCCGTCATCGACCCGTAAACCCGCGGGTTCGGGTTCGGGTTTTCCGGGTACGGGTCCGGGTTGACTGCTTCGTACCCCAACCCGTACCCGTGTCCATCCCTAGACAGATCACTGAGAGGCAAGATTGAATTTTGAGGCCTAGAGCGCGGGCCTGATTCAAATTTTCACCATTAAAATCGGATTTTTAGTCTATTTATGAGCACAGTCAAAGCACAGTACAGCAGATTGGATTCTGGATGACAAAATTAGCCTGAGACAAGGCAGAAGGACGGGATGTACAAGGTACTCTGAAGCGCAGAAAGTGATTGAGATGTGTGCGAACCTCTTTTGACGTTGACGTGATGTATCAACGGCCCGAGATTTAAACTCAGTCAGTATCTTGCCGAAGAATCAGAAAAAGTCCACTAAAAACTAACCTCCAGGTAGATACCGCTTTAAAAAGTATTTTAACACTTTACACACCAGACAAAATTTTCAAGAATTTCTCAGATTTATAGGGCTCAATGTGAGCATACAAGAAACTACTTTCGCTATCTGGTGGCGGTGAGCTTGACACTGTTTGGCGAGGCTCGGAAGCTCTCGCCAAAATCGCTCCAAACAATGATTGACCTCGGCAATATTTTCATTTCTTTATTTCTTTATTTTTTTATTTTCTCCCACACACACCAGTATCGAGCCAGAGTTCGGGCAGAAGACAAAATGGCAGTGTTGTGACGTGATGTGACCTAACACGTGGGAGAGACAACATCTGGAAAGACCGGACACTCTACATAGGTCTACACAGGCCGCGTAGGCCTGTAGAGCGCGTACGAGGTCGGCCTCTATGAGGAAAGGCCTATTTCTACGTAGGTCTATGTAGTAGACTCGCGTAGTTCACTGTATTTCGGCAAAAAGAGCGACGCGACCCATCAATCTAACAATCAAGCATCGTTTGCTGGTTAATGCTCGCTTCCCTGCCTCCACCCACGCTTCCCCGACACACAATATTAGAAAAATAAATAATATTCATCACTTGGGTACACCCAAGGTACATCCGAATTGTGATTAAGAAAAGCCGACCACTACGAAGAAGCATTTAGATCTGAAGACAAACAGAAAATCCTAACTTGAGACTTGAGGTCCCAGCAAGAGGCCCAAGTCCAGTGAGACCTCCCAGTAAAAAGACTTGAGGAACACGAGAGCGAGACCCAGGACTTGAGGAGCACGAGAGCGGGAGCCAGGACAGCATCCAGAGTGAGTACCAAGAAGCGTGCAACAATTGCCAGGAGACTCGAGCTCTTGATTTCGAGGGGCAGGGAAATTTGCGGTGAGAGCAAAGGGGGGAGATGGAAGCTCAAGACAAAGAGCGACGTGGCAAACGTTGAGCTGTGTCGCACCATGTGGTCGCTGTGATGCAAACGCTGGCAAAGGCTGGCAATCACATCCGCTATTTTTGGAATCATTCTACGCGTCTACGCAGTTCTACGCGAGTACGAGCTCCAGGCGATATAACCGGCCTACATAGAAAGGTGAGTTCTACGTGCCAGAAATCCCTTTCCAGATGAATGTGGGAGTACTGAGTCTGTAGCCGTGTGTATGCCGGCCTCCGTTTCCCATTGACCTTGACGGATGGGAAGAAGTTCTCGGGACATACGGTATGCGCACATGGCCAGACTCTGGTAGTTACAAGCATGTCCATTACAAGCATTCAATCGTAACGAGTTGACAAATCAAATAAATCATGGGAGAACCCGATCAGAAATTGCCATTCGAAAACAGATATGTACGAGATGTGATTCTGTTTGCCTAGCATACATACCTTTAACGGCCAAAGACATGATTCCGGCCGTACACCGGAAAAGTGAAGCCAATCCATCCAGTACCGCTGCATGCGCTGGGGTCGGTGATGCATCTCTCGCTCGCCGCAGATGAATAGCGGTGAAGCAGTGGAGAGCGATGGCGTCTGGGGTGCGAATTATGTCTCCTCCGGATCAGCTCTAATCTGAATTTTGCTCACCAAAATTAAATTGGGTTTCTAGTCTGACACATTCCGTAGGTGTATATATAATCAATCTATGGCTTTCGATTCACCCGCAGCATTGTTCTGTGGAAGACTCCAGAATTTCTACTTTAGAGAACTTTCTGAACATGCCAAGGAACATACCCAAATATCTTGTACTCACTCACAGGTTGTTTGGAGTGATTCGGGGGATTTTGAGAAGCACCCAATTCCATCACTTATTTGAAGTTATTTCGGCAGCAAGTGGCTCTCGGGCCCGGGACTACGGATTCCGCATAAAAGGGACGGTGCCCCATCGCTTCCCACTGTCGCTCCCCGCTCGGATCACTTTCTTGCGGCTAACGTTATCAAAATAGGGAATCACTTATGAAAGATGTCAACATGCGGCGGCGTGGACGAGTTTGCAAGACGATGCGCCCAAATTTGCGACGCAAAAAGACAGCCCATGACGTATCTGCTGTGGGAGTCCCAACCCTGGCTCCATCCTACTTTGACAATATGATGGACGACATCGAGCAATTCTTGCAAACGCTCATGTATCAGGACTCGAAGAATTCCTTGGCGAGACACCAGCGGAATCAGCATCGCCGTTCCGTTGGCCGCTGAGTCGCATTTCACTATGATGGCATTGGCTCTATATTCCCCAATGATGATCAGGACTATGGGAGGTAGTCTTTATTCCCCCAATGCCGGTGCGTCAACCGCCCTCTGCCCTGGCAGTTCTCACAGGTGTTTCTCAGTCCGGTCGAAAGCAAACCTCCCGCGGGATAACTTCACACTCTTGCAACAGCCAACTGCTGACCTTGTTCATCAGCGCGGCGCATGAACATTACGCAGCAGAAAGGAGCTCCCGACACAGCAGATGGGTCTTCTTCTTCTTGGAAATACCTCACCACCAATTTCAAGCCTCATTCTCCCCTTGGGCGTGAAAGAAGAGCTACTCGACGATGTCAGAGATTTTTTTGCCAGTGCTGAATGGCATGTACTTATGGATACATTACTGATCGAAGTACTCATTGAGTTCGTAGACAAGCATATGGCAGTGAAGTGTACCCCGGCCTTGAGCTTCAACACAACCGTAGTAAGCCTTAACAACGCCAAGAATACCACCTTCTAGGTCTTTCTGGTCGGGATCGTAGCCAAGGAGTGCCGAAATAAAGGCTTTCATGTATATATTGAAAAACTGTGCTGCAACCACGGGATTTTTGCAACGAGAACCGATTGGTCCCAGTAGTTTGGGACTTCTTCCTGGAGTAATGCGTCGACGTCAATCTCTGCACCTGCCAAAAATTTAACGATGGGATTGAACACATCGGCCGGATTGATTGTTATGTAGAAACTGGGGAGACCTTTCTCAATTATCAGACCTCGGATCTCGTTTCGCATTGCGACTCGGGCTGCAATGACCCTGGAAACGAAGCAGCAACAGCGTTCACCTGTTTTAACAAAGTAAGAACCTTTCGTTCCTCAGCATTTTTTGGCATGACGGATTCACCATTCGCAACACGTTGAGAAACATTTTTGACGATATCTGGGGATACAGAAGCGAATTGGGACGCAACAAACTCAAAATTAGAACGTTTGAGCTTTAAACCTGTGTGCAAGAGCATCTCATGGCGCTGAAGGATATTGAATGCAGTGAATGAAAATGAAGGATGTTCTTGGAATCTTCGATCAGCCAAGTTCAAGAGATGCTTCACATGATGTTTCATGGAGAGCCGCGCAGCTCGTCTGGAATGTAAGGGTCGTGACGGTGCTACATTCATTAACCTTAAGGAGTATGTTTTTGTCATGAGCTTATAATCACAGTTGAGCAAAGTGACCGGTCTATAGTTGCTAATCAAAGCTCGGTCTCCCTTTTTGAACAGAGGGGCGAGCCATCCGATGTGGAAATGAGTACCGCTGACAATATCATGTTTTTCGATATCCTGGTATACTGTATATTTTCATTCAATTCGACAGGGGATGTGACGTGTGACATCTTGAACCAATTCGTCAGTTCGTCAAGGCCAATTTTGAGTGTGACATAGACGAAAATTTCGACAGACCCTCACATTGATGTAGGATGATCATATCCACTGCGGAGATTGTACCAAGCCGTTTTCCGCACTCGTTTGGGTTCCACAACGCTATATGGCTCAAAATACGGTTTTACCTCAATTTCCCGTTGTTTTACAGTTGATTTTGGCTGGAAACGACAGCTGTGAGCTTGGAATTCCACAGAAATATGTTTTAAAATCCGACTTCGAGGCTCGCATGTTACTGGAATATTTTAAGGAATTTTCTTGGGGTACACGACAATTTTGGCGGAAAACGCGAATCTTGGAACCAATTCGTCAACCGCCCTGGTGATGTGTGACATTGACCAAAGTTCGTCGCCGTCAACACCCCCTGTGACGCGTGACTGACGAATTGAATGAAATTATACAGTAGTTCCTTCAAGAAGCTTAACACATCAAATGCTTCCTTGTCCGATCCTTTACTCTGTTTGAATACGATGTTAAGCAGTTTGTAGAATTCGTAAGGAATACCATCCATGCCCGGCGCTTTGCCATTATTTGATAGTCTTAATGCCTCTGCCAGATCCTCAGTTGTCAATTCTTCATCCATGTCTGCATACTCATTTTCTGATAAATGCACATCACAGCGTTCCAGGGTAATTTCGGTTGCCATCATTCTCCCATATTCATCTGGAAGGTCCTTTTCTTGAATTGAATCATAGTAGGCATGTGCCATTTCTGCCATTTGTTTTGGACGGCTCTCATATTGAGGTAGTGAACCCTCGCTTCCCTCACGTTTAAATTCATATATTGATTCCTTGGTGTGGTAGCCTTTAGCAGACCTTGTCCAAGAAGTCGTTTGTAGGGTTTCCCCTTCAACGTCATAACGTGTATCTGACACGGCTCTTTTCCTCTCTGATACCTCATGTTGGCGGTCTGCGATCTTCTTTTCTAACATATAAGCAGCCAATGATATATCTTCTTGAGGCATGTCCTCATCGTGTAACACCATACTCAATTGAGCTTTCCATGTTCTTATTTGCTGGGTTGTCTCGTTCACAAAATGTGAGCAATATTTGCCATATGCTGCTATGTCTAACTTGAATTTAGCCCACAAAGTTTGAATGTTATTGGTTGGGTCCCATTTTGATTTCTTCACGTTTTCGAGGTCTTTCAACAGCTGGGCTGCTAAAGTAGCAACTCGCATCATGAACTTTCGGGTCTTTAATAGGTATAAAGGTATACTCCACCTGCCTTTACCTGGTTTTTCATCTGGTCTGCATGTTAATTGAGTAGTTACAAGTCTGTGGTCACTTTTAACGGGGCAGTGATTAATCTCCCATCCGCGGAAATGTTTGAATATTTTGTTATCAACGTATATACGGTCCACGAGTAACTGTAGTAAATTATAATGCACGTGCCAGACTGGTCAATGGTGGATCACGGGCCTCCAGGGGCTGCCTCCGGTCGTCGTCGAAGGACGGTATTGTATCCGGGTCTTTGTAAATCTGTAATCTAGCGCGCGCAAAATCAGACCAGTTACCGACTTGCATAAATATGACCCGAATTTATAATTTAGATTCAACCAATCTCGAGGAATTTCCCTTCCAAGAGAAATAGTTTTACATTCCCCAGATTATAAACCCCACGCCCATCAGGAGAACACCAACCCAAGGCCCACCCGAGTTGAACCCGCAGTATACCATATCTGTGCTAGTTACTTATTGTCTCGGTGAATACTATAGACTTCGTATCACTTGTGTGCGTGAAGACTGAGTAACTTATTGTCTAGCTCTTGCGCACTTGGTTGTCTCATCCTTACAAATGCGTAACGGAGGCCCATTTTTCTTAGATGGTTCTTGAACCAGCGTGATGCACCTATACGGTTGCCTCTGAGCCCAGGGCCCCCATGGACGTCAACGACCAATTTTTCTTTTTTGTGCGCCTTTTGATCAGGCTGCATTGACCTTGGACATACAGTGGCGACGGAAAGTTCTGCATGACCAATTACGGCAGGGAGACCTGGAACCTAACAATAGTATGCCCTCCTTACCGCGCCCAGAGTCGATCATCCAAATCCCGCGATACTGAATTTGCCCGTTGCCGAAACGCGGTTTTTGGTGGTGGCCATAGCCATCAAATCAATAATCTGAGCTTTTCTAAAATGGAGGATGCGCCTGGAAAAAGGACTTTTTGGTACTGTATCACTACAGCCATTTGCGGAACTTAAGGCGCATCTGTTTTTTCTTCCCTTCTGGACTGTTTTGACCAAATTGGCTGCCCTGCGCTCAAATATCGATTAAATTCGGGGGTCGGAAACGAATTGATCGAAATAATACAGTATGTACCACAAGTCATAGGTGAAGAACCCGACGAAACCCATCAATGACCTCCTCACCATCTGGTCCCACAGTAATGCGAGGAGGTGACCTGACAGTGTGAATGAGAAATTCACAGGTGTTCTTCATGCACTGATTCTGGCCAAAGGTTTCTGGATCGTAGCTGGAACGCCACAATTCCGCGAACGGCATCTTTTTCTGTCTCCAAAAATCGTGCTGTATAGAGAGAGGGAGGGCCTCTCTGGCGCGACAGTGGCCAAATTCCACGTCTTCCCCGTCGCAGTCGTATATGAGCAGTTTCTTCCCCATGGCCGGTGCTTCTGGACTGATGATAATGGCCGCCCATACATGCCATTCAGCTAGCACTTTCTTACCAATCCAACTTTCAATCGCCGTGACAAAGAGGCCTGCCCACATCCGCCCAGGCGCATTCTCACGAAAACACTCCGCAAAATATGAGTATTCCCCAAGATAGGGAAAGTCTTTGATCCAGTTCAGACGTTTTGTTCCATTGGCGAATCCAATAGGGTGGGGCCAAATCGTTATGTGTTCGCCCCCATTGATATCGTGCGAGAGACGCTGTAGACTTCCAAGAAATTTCTGTATTTGAAGATTGGTTGAAAATGGTGCCGTTAAGGGTCTGGGTGGTCGAATGCGCATCTAAAATAGGTCAATGCCGTTCGTAAATCAAGTGGAAATCATCTACCTTCTCTTTTGCCTGAAGAGTTTGATGGGCCTTTCTCGGCCGTAATATCCGGACCATGATAAAGACGGAGTGGCGATAGAGGGAGAGGGTGATCTAGGGACCTGCAATTTATCACACGGTTTATATATCATGGCTGCATCCGGATCATAATTATGGCCAATGCCGCCGAAACAGTCATACCGAACTTGGCGAGACAAGACGGCCATCACTGAATCTTAAGTCGTCGAAGCGATGGATGTTTCGATTTTGACTCGCGGAGATGCCCTTTTGCCTACTGGCGCTTCAAATTAGCTCCCTATGGCGCCAGGAGGGTTTCATCTCAATGATGAGACTGCAGGCAGCACGTCTACATACAGTACACTACTGACTGTGTTAGAAAAAACGTTAACTGGTTGACGGTTGACTTCTCTCTCACCGTTCACCGTTTGGTTCAAGGGTCAGGAGTGAAGCGGATCCAGCCTAGGGTATCAACATTTGGAATTTTTGCGGCCCTCGTAGCCACGGGGCCCAAACGTATCAAGGTAAGGGTAGTGGAGCGGGACTTCGGCATTGACTTCACGCATATCCTCGTCGCCGTTTTTTTACCTCCAGTATAGCGTCACCGAAAAGACGGTTAAACAAAAGCTGGCGTGATAGCCAGCGAAATGTCACGTAGAACTGTCTCTTCAGATTCCTTTCTGGTGCCTTCGTCCCTTTGCAGGGCTCAGCATATCGATACAAACAGAGGCAATTGAACATCGGCAGGACGTGCCGAGTTTTTGCGGCGAAACAGGAAATTGAACCGTGTGGTGCATATCCCTGGAGCCCTGCCCTCTGGTTGGTTTTCCAGTGATAGCTCATACTGTTGCTCTACTTGCTGTGTTATGCCTTGTTCTATGCGTCTTCACTGTCCTAAACGACCTTGCGTGTCCCTATCCCAATTCTACCTCTTTGCTTTGTACTTCTACTTCAATCTTTCGCGAGCCCGTGCCTCGGGGCATTCCAGATCCGCTTTTAACGGTGTAAAATTGTGTTCCAACAATTTTCACCTTCGCCTCTGGGAAGCACTTCTAAACTGTCGGGCTCGACAGGCGCGTTCCCGAAACGCAAATTTCCTTGGGACTATTTTATGCCTTCACTTACAACTCATGTGAACGGCCACAACTAACTTGTTAGGTGATGGCGAAGTTTTTGGTGTAATTTAGAGGCTTCCTCTGTGAATCTGAGGTCAAAATCCTGATTTGGTCGTCTCAGCCTTGCCTATTCTTTTAGCATGATTTACTTCTGAGAGACCGAAAGCGACCTATGAAATGCCAGATAAGAGCTCCAGGTGTAAGAGCTCGGTACTCTTGATCTCACGGAACGTGATAACTTCGAGCAATGTGTATTGTCAAAGTGTGCACGTAGTGTAAGGTTAAGAGTAAAGGTAAAGTATCGTCAACAAATCGTCCAGTATTTGTACCTACGGCACTTCCGATGATCCGGACACCGAAGGTGTTGAGTAAGCTATGATAGGGGGTGGGGTCCATGGGTCCAACCCTAACACTCTCCCCAATTAGATTGAACCCAGAGGTTCAATCTACAATAAAAGTGAAGAATGTTTCCTAGAAACTTTCCAATGAAGTGACAATATCCATAAATGGAAGTATCGTACGCGAATGTACATCGCGAATCCCAAGCTACAAATCATAGCACAAGAAGATATATAATGCCTCGACTACGAGGTAGATCCATTTAACAGAGCGCGAGTGTAACTCGAAGTATTGACAAAGATATCAATAAAGTCGCCAAGTGATATGGCCAAAGATCAAGCACGCCGAAGCAATGACACTCGGAGCAACCGAGGACACAGAAACACGCCGCAGCAATTAGGCCGAACCTGAGATGATGTGCAGCGCAGAGCGGTGGCAAATAACGTGATGGGTGACTGTGATGTCGCGGTAATCGTGGCCCTCAGATGGATTGGATTCTGGGGTACGATAGATGTGCGCAGTGCGGGGTATCGCGTACTCTCGTGAATTGCGGGCTGCGCTCTGCGCGTGTTTGGGCGAGGACGTGGAGAAGGGAGAGAAAAGTGCTGTAGCAGGAACCGAATGAATGTGGTGGAGATGGTCGCAAATTGTAGTAGAAGCCAGCATTCATACCCGAGCACACTGTGTCGTAGGAATCGTGACAAATTTGGTGCTATCACGACAGCTAGAAGGTTGGGCGAGCTGCGGGTGATATCCTCGCGTGTTTTGTCCTGTGTGCTAGTATTATTGCACAGAGAATTAGACGGTAACGAGCATGAGCTCGGATTGCGCAACGGAGAAGAGGTGTTTGAGTGAATATTATTCGTACTCGTGGGATGGTCCGAGCTGGAGCGTAGTACAACCAGCTTAGCTGGTGGAGTCGGCAATGGGGATGGAGGATAGAGGGCCTTCATCGAGCCGGATGAGCCCGGAGGACTTGCATAACCGTCCGCACGTTGATGATGTGAGATGGGGACACCAAGCGAGGAAGAATGATTCGCAGGCAATGATTGCACTGCGAGAGGAGGTGGAGAGGGCGACGTCGAGCAGAAGAGGGAATATGCAATTACTGGATGGCCAGAGGACTCGTCTGGGTGTCGACTACGCGTCTCGTTGCGCTCCTTCGAGCTCGTCTTGCTGTATTGTCCCACTGCTCCATATTCCGGAGCCTGCAATGAATGATTATGGAGCTTTGAGGCCCCATAATCTGTGAAGCGCGAGAGCGAACAGTTGGAGGAGAACTTCTGGGCCACCAGAATATAGTTCAAGTAGAGCCCTACCGAGCGCTGGTGAGAACCAAGAGATCGACATAGTATTTGTGTCTGTTTATCAGCGGCTTTGCCGCCAACTCCAATCTCAAGAGTCTCGAAATTCTCTCTTTGCTGCACTCTGGCAGCTCTGTCTCGTACACGCACCAACTCGGCAGTGTATACCGGACAAGCACGCGCTTGGTACTCCGAGCAATACTCGGAATTCAGCACTTTTCCGAGTATCATACTGCCAGTGGAAAGGATTCTTGGCAAATTCTGCGTGCCCTGGGGCCACTCGTCAAACGGAACATATATTCCCTCTCCCCATAACAACCTTCAGGGTGTGATATCAATAACAAGGTATATCCGCCCTTGTCTTTTCTCTCACTGAGGGAATAAATCTCGTCTTTGTTTCCCAGCGGAAATTCAGTCATCAAATTACTGCAACGACTCGCCGCAGCGAGATTATTATCACTCTGTTGAGCTTCGTGTGCTGCGACACCGTCGACATCCCGTCGCGTCGCAAGACACTGCGGAATTTCCGCTGATTCCGAAGAACCATGATAAACACGGTCGTGTCTAGATCGTTGGCTGCGAGCCATTCTCAGTGTAAAATTACGACCAGTAATCTCGTTATAGTTAATTTTTCCGGCAGCTCGTGCCATTGTTCTTCGCAAAGTAACCGAATCATTCTCCGAGCAATACTCGGTTGAACCAAACAATGGGTTACCACTTATAATTGGTCCATTCCCACAGTGCGACTGTTCTTGGAACAGCAGAAAAACAAGCACAAGATTTAGATCCCGAGACCAGCTACTGCTGGTTTGAAATTTATCCAACTTCGTCAATGGAGTTAGGAGAAGGGCACAACTGGTACCACTTATATCGTCGAGTCGATCACGACTAACATTCCGGCAGTATCTCACTCCCCCATTAGGAATTTGGCCATTGCTGAGATAGCACGGCTCGTAACTCGCAGTTGCGATCAAGTTATGCTGTCGGTGACACCAACATTCCCGCTCTACTGAGTCGGATTTTGTAGAACCCCAAGTCCTCGTTGGGTTACTCGGGTAAACCACTATTCTTTGTTTATCCTCCGAATTTTCTCGGATTTTTCCAGGTCCCAACTCATGGGACACATTTGATACACCGTGGAACGGGAGCATTAACGTTGGAACACCCACGAGCTTATTCAAACTTGAACCATATCGCGCAAGGCATGCACTCGAGAGCAAACTACAGCTCATCTCGTTTGCAGCAACCAGAGTTGCGATCGGTACGCCATCTGCATTTATTTTATATTCGTGATTTCCTCCCTCATTCCGGGACCAGTTATAGTTTGCGCGGCGTAAAAGTTCACGCTTTGCAGCGCCGACAGATATCTTATGTTGCTGGCGCTGCCAGCATTCAGCTGCTCCTGAACTAGAGTTCATGGACACTAGATCCACCCTCGGGAGACGATACTCGATTCCTCGTCGTAGATCATCTGAATGTTCTCGGGTATGTGTTGATCCCATTTTGTAGGATAGTATATACGGCGCACCGCGAGGGTTTGCAACATGGATATTTCCATCCTTGTCCTTCGCCATTTTGGCCAAGTTGTATTGTCGAGTTACACAACTCAACGTGTTGCAATTCTGGCGGTGCCAGGTTTCAACTGCTGGATTTTCCGAGTTTATACGGATTATTGCGGGATAAACCCAAATCATGGCATCGGAGTGTGTATTGGCAGCGCCAATGGCACCAGTTATATTGAAACTGTCTTCAGCTACCTGAGAGCTGGATTTAATTCCAGTGTTTGGAAATAGTACCTCGTCGAGTACTGGAGAGATATATTCTGGGCTTCCAGAATTGTATTGTGTTTGCACAATAAAATGTACATTAGAATTGCTACCAGCAGCGGACGGAGGGCCCATCAATGAGCACAATGAAGAGCTGTATTGAGATTTCGCACTCAGCGCAAGGCCTTCACCAGTTGGTGATTGACACCATGTGAAATGTGCGGCTTCGGAAGTAACTATCGAGCCTGAGCTTGAATTGCTCTGGCGCCGCAAATGCAGAGGCAGGTTATATACACTGCTACTAGTGCGAATCGTGCGATTCATAAGCCCGGGGCGAGCTAGGCTCGAATCTATAAATGACGACAAGTCATCTCGGAGACTCGTGGTAGTGTCTGTTCCACGGCCAAGACTTGGATCGTAAGAACGTATCTCACCAACAATTATTTTCTTCGCGGAATGAACACCTCTGTTTGCTGAGATCACCGAGATAAAATCCATTAAAGTCTGATGTTCATTGAACAGGTCCACTGGCAGGTGGTTCAGATGTGCTGCCCAGGCAGTGCGGATATCTGCCGACACCGACATGGGACTCGTTTCGAGCGCGGACCTCTTCAGAGGTGAACGGATAGACGACAGTGTGACACTGTCAATGCGGAGCGGAACATACATGTCTATCATCGAGCCAACACCCGATGCAAAACCAACCAATTCCATTGAAAAATGATAAAATAATACACTGTCATCGAACAGTGTCGCATTCAAGAATAAAGTCGCGCTAGGCATCTCCGCTCCGGATATTCCAGAGTCAGCAAATAATCGTGCCAATTCTAGTGCGTTCGCATCTGGGATGCGTGAAATTTCCGAGCACCGATGAAGCAACAGCGTAGCCACGTTGTGAACATAATTTGGCAGCGCGGGATGCGCAATATTTGAATCTGACAGCATTGGCGAGGGCACACCTTCGCAAGTACTCCCCGGATGCAAGGAACATAACCGGCGTCCGGCCGATAGCACGGGAACTGTGTTGGATACAATATCTTTAATGAGTTCCGAGCCCCCGAAATGTTCGGGGTGAATTCGACTGTACGAAGGTTGGGAAGCCGCAGCAGCTGGTATAGAGTGAACACTCGACTCGGACCAACGCGACAGCATTGGCGGGGGCGGCAGAACCTCGCAGGTATTTCTCGAATGCGAGAAACCCAATCGACTATCCACCAACAGCCTGGGAACAGTAGCGGGCACAACGTCTGCAAGAGAGTCAGAGTCCCCAAAAGGTTTGGAGTGAGCTCGAATTGGTGGCCTTGTGCGCACTGAGTGCGCTGAGCTCAAAACCGCAGCCAGCGGTGAAGTTGACAATGCCGAATATTCGATAAGCATCGGATTCGATGCCAATTAGACTAAGTCATAAGCAGAATAACTGCAACGTTTGTTCGGCGCCGCGCACAGGAGACATACCGGGCAATAGCCCAAAACGATATACGATTTCGTCAAAGACGATTCATTACACATAATCCTCGTATTTGAGGATTGAGCAGCCTCGACGCTGGATATGCCAGCTGTAGCGCCTACACTTGGGAGTACTCCCGTGTGTTCGGCATCGTGCGCCCTTGAACCGGACGAGAAGATATGCAGCGGCATAGCGGTGCTTCTGCCGCAACCGTGTTTTCGCGGTGCATTAAGCACTGCCGGGCACTGCTTCCGCGAGTATAAAGGCTCGCGTAGCTTTGAGATCACCATGGCCGGCGATACCTGAACCGCAGGTCGACTGCGGGTGGAGACCTGAGTCTCGGGGGCAAGAAACTCGCCAGCACGACTAGCAGCCGATAATTGTGCTGCATGCGGAGCTCGCAACGGAGAGTGGAAAGGGGAACGCAAACATCCTGAACTTGTGGAAGACTCACCTGAATCTTTCCTACGCGCATCGTCGTCTCTTTTCTCTCTCTTACTGCCGCTCTCCGTGTTTTGCTTCATCTCATTTCTTGTAACCTTGCGATGGCTTTTTCGGCCAGATGATTTTAGTGAGGGCATTTGAGACGATCGCGAATGTTCGCGAGTATATATCTGGGATAACCGAGCAGGACCTGAGTTGTTCTCGGGCGTATGTGACGGGGCAAAGGAAGAGATGCGCGCTGCTTGCATATGTTTGTCACCACCCTTGTGGACCCGAGCTGCATTGAGGACATTTTTCCCGACGTCGTAGGGGGTAGGTAGCGTCCTCGCGAGGACTGTTCTAATAATCTCAAATGAGAAACCGGCTTCGTATAGCGCCAAGACACGGTGCTCAAGCACAAACTGCTTTTCAGCGCGAGAATGGGGCGAGGCGCCGCAACTGGCGCTGCTTGTACTAATTTTCGGATTCAGAGCATCTACATGCTCTGCTAAGTAGCGCCGAGGGCGCTGCAAATCTGGCAACCTAGGTTGCACTTTTGCGTGGGCTTCAGAACCAGCACGTGGCTCCTTGAATGAATGTCCGACTGGTCCTCGACCTGGATCAAATACGAATGCTGAGCGCTGGCGCTCGCTGGAGGACAGAGATCGTCTGGGAGTACACCCAGTAGAAACATGCAAAGTAGTTTTGTCGGATCCATGTCCGATTAGATCGTTTTTGAGGTTATAAAAGCCCATTTGGACTACGTGCTCGCGGACACCGGTAAAACCAGTGTCGCGAAGAACTTCGCAATAGCTTGCAAAGTTAAAAAAGTGTTAAGCGCCTGTACGCTTGATCTCACGGAACGTGATAACTTCGAGCAATGTGTATTGTCAAAGTGTGCACGTAGTGTAAGGTTAAGAGTAAAGGTAAAGTATCGTCAACAAATCGTCCAGTATTTGTACCTACGGCACTTCCGATGATCCGGACACCGAAGGTGTTGAGTAAGCTATGATAGGGGGTGGGGTCCATGGGTCCCAACCCTAACAATCCCAGTTGTTGCTCCGAGGGCGAAGTGGACTGGCTTGATTAAAAATTAGTGATGTACTCGCTAGACTCCGACATAGGCCCCCAGGGGCCTGCAGTGAGGATAATGGATGCATTATTATTATTATTATTATTAGAGTAAACTTGTTATGAGTCGTATTCGGGACACTGCTTTTTCTGGAGGGCAATCGACGGTCTGCCATTTGAAACGCGTGACTTCATCGCAATGGGGTGACTGTTTCGTTGTGGAGTATTTGCTGAATTTTTTGGCTGTGCACATATTTTACCTCTTCCTGGTGCAGAAGTGGAATGAGTGTTCATTTTCTTGTTGATTTAGTCCAGCTGGGTGAATGTATCCTCCGACACACGCACAGAAAATTTAACCCCTGGCGAACCACACTGTGGAATATTTTTTGAATTTTGTGGCTGTGCGCATATTTTATCTCTTCCCGGTGCAGAAGTGGAATGAGTGTTCATTTTCTGGTCAATTCGTGCATATTTTTATGTTTTCTCACAAATTTCATATCTGTGGCCTACCGGGGCTGACGATGACAAGAAACCTGTGAAGTTCGACTATAGTGAGCTAGAATCGACAGGTCCCAGTGATTCCATCCAGCAGCAGCAGCTTCAGCGTGCATATATTCATGTAAATATGGCCGTCCACTCATTCCTCACAGATGTCCTACAATAAAGCCACAAAAACCGAACGCGCTCTTCTTGAAGAGAAAACAGCAACGGAACGTGTCACGACAGGCACCAGCAGGACCACACATGGCAAGGCCAGGCACTGCGAGAGGCCAGTGTTATGCTTTGTCACAGCGCCGAGATGGATGCCACCGCCCACACGCCCTCAGAGTCATTCATATCCGCACCAGTTTTTTTTCGCGTCCAAACAAGGGGCGAGGTGTGAGGTGAAGTCGCGTAGGTACGGGAAAGATGACGTGGGGATAGGTTGCCTCGGCAACACGTTCTTGCAACCTATTCAGGGATCAGGGAGATGAATCATGTGAGGGGAACATTGTCCGGTCACTTATATATTCTTTAGATACCGTGTACTTAGGTACACATATATTACGCACGCTGACTGAGATACTGTGTATTTAGTTTCTACAGGAAACAACTCTAGGCGCAGACACTCGCTGCGCAGCCCTAGAGCGAGATAAAAAGCAAGTATCACGAACCAATTTGTGGATCTATGATATCAACTGACCGGGCGGGTGAGGTCCAGCATACGCAGCTGAGCCAGACGCGGGAGTAAGCCATCTCGCGGGAGTAAGCCATCTCCAGGTAGACAAACATGTAATTCCACTTCCGGCGGAGCATCTCCAACTTGTACGAGCCCTTTAGCTCGGGATACCGCTCCTGCAATGACTCAATTAGGTCGGGCTTCCAGTTCTCCTCGAGCCGGCTAAGGATTCCAGCGTCAGTTAAATAACGAGTCGGAAGCGATTGCTTACCGTCCCCATTCACGCAGGCATAGCGGGTAGTCTGCGGGGAAATTATGTCAGTCGAGGTCGGCGGGGTCTGGTGCAACCTACGTATTCCGAGATGCTGTCTATGCAGAAGCGACCTTCGCGCATGGTGCAGAAATCTTTCGCAAGAGAAAGCGCGCTGGGTGTCAATGATATAGTATGCAGCCAGTGGAAGTCCTGTTGAAGTTTTGCCCCTTGGAGGATTATGTGAGTCGGGAACACGATTGGGAAGAGTCACTACGTACAGACTATGTTTAGCTGAGCGTGGAGCCTGCGCTGACCCAAATAGACCTCCATAATCCTGGGATCCTCAGCTATTGCACAGGATAACAACTTACAAAGGATCCCTTTTTTTTTTTTTTTTTTGGGAGCATTTGGGATAATGAAACTCAGTCTGCAGAAGCATTCCAAGCTCATCCGCTTGTGTTTCCGGTGATATGCCAGATTGCCTTGAGATCGTCCAGGAGGAAATGCCATTACGCACATTTTAAAACCAGTGTGGGACTCCGACCCGAAATTTTAACCT
The DNA here is from genome assembly GCA_029378395.1 of Mycena leptocephala. Classification (NCBI taxonomy): domain Eukaryota; kingdom Fungi; phylum Basidiomycota; class Agaricomycetes; order Agaricales; family Mycenaceae; genus Mycena; species Mycena leptocephala. The sequence continues at coordinate 336,564 of JARJLF010000130.1, read as the reverse complement.
ATCCCATTTCTATCTATCATGGGTCGCATACCCACTAAAACCCCCTCATAGGTCCAGTCATCTGGCAGAGAGTCTTCATCTAAAAGTAGACCACTCCAAGTGTTTAATACCAACTTTTTATTGAGTGCGAGTGATCCAAATCTGATTTTATCGGTGAGGAGGCGATCACGTTGTAAAACCCCATTCAACGCCTTCAACCATTTATTGTAGATCTCTGAGTTACTCAGCATTCTATCCGGGTTTTCAATGACGTGGCCTCGACGAAGATTACAGATTAAATGCCAGCTTGTAGATACTAGTATTGCAAACAACCTAGTGTTCTCGGGCAGGACAATCCCTCCTGTAGATTTAAATTTGAGGAGGTTGCAGCCCAAAATCAGACCCCAGTTTAGTGTTGGCCAATCAGTATATTTCCTTGATCAAAGTTTCTCAGTTAGATCCCAAATAATTCTTTGTCCATGAGCATTGCATTCCAACGCAATGTGTTCCAATGTATCGGGTACATTACAGACATGGCACCTTCCCTGTATCTCCAGGGTCTCGATGTGTGACCAGAAATCTCCCACTCTGAATATATTATGTATGCACTTCCAGAAAAATTCCCGTGTCAGGCGCTGTAGAGCTATAGAGCGGATAGATCTCCAGATCATTTTATTAGAAGGTGAATATTTTGAAGTTTCTTCAATAGAACACCTGATGCGTTCCAGGTTTGTGAAAGTGCCCTTGCGATGGGCTCTTGGTTGTAACATTCGTATAATTTTCGTGAACAAACTCTGTGAGCCTCGGGATAGTAATATTCCTGGACACTCAAATATGATGTCGATATCGAGGTCTGTCTCGATCAATTGAACATCCTCATCTGCAATCAATCGGGCCGGGTTTTTGGCCACTTTTTTGAATGTAATTCGGGCCACTCTCTCATTCAGAATGGCCAACACGGCTCTAGTCAGACGAAAATTTGGATCTAGCAAGTCATTTTCAAATTGCATTCTGTCCTTGATTAGAGCTTGTAGCAAGAAATCCGAGGAGGAGCTAGTGTTGCTGCGACTTGGACTTGGCTGTCCTTAAGTCGACTTCGCTGACGCGACTTGAGTCAAGTTAAGTCAAGTCGGAACTGAGACTTGACTTGACTTGCAAGTCAGTGCAAGTCGACTCGGAGTCACTTGAGTAGACTTAAGTCGGGTCTCAGAACTGAGAATCTCCCAGAACCTCGTACTAGCTCTACAGCCAATCTACAGCAGCAGAATGTGCCGCATTTGCAACGCATGATTCCCAAATGCGCTGAAACACAGTGAGAAGTGCTGCTTGTACGGATTTTATGACACTGAAACAGGCGGATGTGGGCATGTAGGTAGGTATAGGAGGTGGATAACGTGCCTAGGTACTGAAAAGTATCCAATTTTTGTGGGACAGTGGTTGGTCGATGCATAGGGAGGGAATTCACAAGAAGCCCAAATGCACGCAAACACGGTGCAAAGCCCCGCTTGTATGGATTTTAGGACACTCAAAGAGGCAGATTTGGGCATGTAGATAGGCATAGGAGGTAGATAGCATGCCTAGGTACTCAAAAGTATTCACTCCTGATGGGACGGTGGTTGGTTGGTGCATGGGGAGGGAATTCACATAATGTCCAAATCTGCACAAACACGCCCACTCATGCGGATTTTAGTACAAAAATGTGGGGGTGGGAATGGATACAGGGGTATACCTACCATGTAGGTAGTAAAAGGTGTGCACCCCTGATGGGCAAGGTATCAGTTCAAGTTCCAGCAGGTTTGAAACCGCCCAAGGCTAGACTCAGAGTGGCACAACCTCGACCATCCTGAGTTTTGATCGCAGTTCGCACACATGCACAACAGTGCAATCTTGTCTCATTATTGCAGGTCTCACATGAAGGTTGATATTTTCTGATTTGTAGAAGGTATCAGTTCAAGTTCCAGCAGGTTTGAAACAGCCCAAGGCTAGACTCAGAGTGGCACAACCTCGACCATCCTGAGTTTTGATCGCAGTTCGCACACATGCACAACAGTGCAATCTTGTCTCATTATTGCAGGTCTCACATGAAGGTTGATATTTTCTCTGATTTGTAGAAGGTATCAGTTCAAGTTCCAGCAGGTTTGAAACAGCCCAAGGCTAGACTCAGAGTGGCACAACCTCGACCGTCCTGAGTTTTGATCGCAGTTTGCACACATGCACAACAGTGCAATTTTGTCTCATTAGTCTTACTTGAAGGGTAATATTTTCTCTGATCTGTAGAAGGTAGCAGTTCAAGTTCCAGCAGGTTTGAAACCGCCCAGGGCTCAACTCAGAGTGGCACAATCCTAACGATCCTGTCATGTTTCCAGAAGATCTCAATGCTGGGAATCTGACTTGACGTTGTCTAGCCCAGTAGAAAAATTGTAAACCTCAGAAACAAGGGCAAAGAATCATATAACATGTACCCAAGTGTCTACCATCTTTTCCTGCCACCTGTGAAGCAAGAAATAGCGGCTGGTGAAAGAATCAACAAGAAGCGTGGGAATGTCACATTGTGACGGCTCACGTGAAAGTTGACTTCTGCAGTGCTTTCATGTTCGACACTTCCTCTCACACCTCCTACTAGCATGCCCGAATCCCAAGTGTCCAACGTTTTGGCGCATCAAGCCAGGAAGGCTCTGATGAATGACTACAAAAACAGCGGGTTTTTGGAACCACTGAAGGCTCAACTCAGAGTGGCAATAAAACTTAAACAAGGGGAGGGAAAATTCGAACAGGCCTTTCAGTTTGAGTTTTAGGGGATTTCAGTCATTGAGCTTTGAACCGACAAATTCATAATCTAGACTGTCTGCTGAATATTTTAAATTAGCAAGGGTGGTTTCATGTGCTGCTCTCTTCATCTTACGCTTTGTGAAGAAGAGTTGTTCCGAGCTCAAAATCCGTGTGCCCGATCAGGCCGTGAACGCGTGAACATCGAAATAAAATGATCTAAGCTAAATATTGAGTTTGAAGCCAAGCTAATATTTTTCCCACATTCCCAGTGAAAAACTGAGCAAGATCTATACCAGGGTCATGGCAATTGGTCTAGCAGCTGAGGAGCTACAGAAAAAGGTGACCGGATTGCAATCAATTCATGACAGGAAGTCATATAAGGAATGGCAAGATCTTTGATCCATGATGACAAGAATATCACATGTTCATGACGGAAATAGATGTACGCTCTGACCAGATACCCAGTCAACCTTGGCTGGGGGGTTATCTTCCGGTACCTAAGCAGTAAAAATATTGACTTGGACTGTTGTTTTTTGGGACACAATACATAAAAACCCCGACATAATTGACAAAGAAATTGTACGTATGCACTTATTATCGAGGGCAAGAATGTCTTCAAAAGGTTGACCGGACTGTCAAAAAACCGTAGTGTTATTGGCATAGTTATGTGTCGAAATGCCAACTGACTGTGGACCCATGCCAGAGGAGAACAATGAGTAGTTGAATTTGTATCTTGCCACAGTTTGACTGCTATGTAACGTCCAGATTTGTGTACCAAGTGCCATCCACCCTTGTGAATTAATATTGGTGTGACTCAACCGACTTGAGTTGACTCAAGTGACTTCAAGTGACTTGAGCTGACCAAGTCAAGTCAAGTCAAGTCAAAAGTTGCCACAAGTCGACTTAGCCAAGTCGACTTCCGACTTAACGAGTCGCGGCAACACTAGGAGGAGCAGATCAGGAGCGGGATATTACGTGTAGTGTTTTGTAGCACAAGCAGAAGGCCTCCCAAGAGTCCAGAGGTGAATGTTGCGGGTACCACTGGTTGGTTGAAGGTCAAGCACAGTATTTCACTTGTCTGTATGCCATTGTTTCAAGGAATAAAAATCTGTCAAACGTGCAACAAACTAGCGTGTAAATTCGGATCCAAGGTCCACATTCACGGAGTAAAAACGAGGGCACTTGAACGAAGATGATGTGTAGAAGGAAGAAAAACAAAAAGACAAGCCTGTGAGGAGCAAGGTCTACTTTTCGACTGCATAGACAAGAATATTTACATCTCGATCCACCTCGTTGTCGAGTAGTGCGTAGCCTCTGGGGGGAGACATCATTCCATAGAACTTATATTCAAAGACGCAACGCACCGTGGGGAGGATCTACAATCACCGGTGATTGATGATCAACCAGAATGCGATTTCGTCACTCCAGCTGATTGTATTTGAGGGTGTCCAGGTTGTGTCAACAAATGCTATTTTTAGGAAAATTTTCCTTTACTCATGCTCTCCAGGTCCGGAACGTTGCTAATATTTTACAGCTGTTCCCGAAAATAATGAGACTGATTGATTTTTTTTTTTTTTTCAGCGGTTCCCAATCTGGACGTCCTGATTCGGACGTCACAAGTTCGATTCCCGGCCTTCGCATACATTTCCAAAAAGCGCTCCTGGAGCTCTGAGCACCATTGAACCTTGCTTTAGGTGATATTCCTGCATATTTAGGTCGGATAACTCTCTGCAGACCACTACAAACTCGTGTGTATCACAACTACATTTCAGCAATACTATTACAGCTATTTGCGGAACATAAGGCGCGGATCATTTTTTCATCAAAAACAGTTGTTTTCACTAATGCCCCGATATCTCACTCAATTCTTCCCCGAATGCTTTGAAACCACCACCAATCGATTTCTATGGATCTTTTACAGTGCTTAGGCCATTTACCATATTTATTTTTTTTACTGATGGGTTTGTAAGCAAAATCAGATGATCTTTCACTGTTGACCCTGTTTAAAAGGGAGAAAAACCCGGTATGCCTCAAATCTTTGTTAGAGTATTCTTCAATATCATATGCATTGCACTGGCTGGTTTGATAGGCAAAATCATTGCCTGGCACTGCACAGATGGCATGCTAAAAGTGATGAATTTATGTAAGACCTCATTTATGCCCTCACCACTGGATAATTGCACCGAAAACCACCCAGTGCAATGAAGGATATGTAGAAGAATACACTGACAAAAGATCAAAGGTCCCACAACCTGTCCTCCCATTGAAGCAGGGGCATTAGTGGAAAATCACATGATTCTGCTTACCAAGCCATCAGTTGAGGACATAAATATTCTGAACACTGTGAAACGTCAGTAGAAATCGATCGGTGATAGTTTTAAGGCATTTGATGAAGATTTGGGAGAGATATCGGGGCATTAGTGAAAAGCAGCTTTTTTTAGAAAAAATGATCCGCGCCTTATATTCCGCGAATAGCTGTAATGAGTTGGCTACAGTCTTTCCATGGTCCTTACATTTTCCGCGGTCCTTGCATTAGCACCGAAATGCATGAAGGACTCCCCAAGGAATTTTCCTGAGTAATACAATAGCCTCCAATTCCACCTAGAACACTTCCCAGAGTGTGAAAATGACCAATTATGAGGCTCAAAACTGATACGAGTTCGAAACATTATTTATTTTTGTATGGTGAAATGATCTGTGGTCCTTGCATCAGAATGATTGCTCCGCTGCAGCAGAACGGCTTCAAACCTCAGAATTGTGTATGGTACATATTAAAGAGGGGTATACAGAGTATCTATCTCACCTTTCGTTTTATTTCGGTCCATTTTTGGCGGTAAAGGCGGGGAAACAAAAAGTCGATGCAAGGACCATGGAATGACTGTACTTGTTTTTTATTTATTTAGTGGAGAGTCTCGGCAACGCAGTGACTGCCAACATAACGAGTACATTTTTCCCCGTCCGCTATTAACGTGTTGTCATCAACTGGGCCACTCTGGACCGCCGCTTTCCTGGGATTGAAGCCAGCCATTTGACAGCACAGGCAGTCTCCCGGGTCGAGATTTTGTGCGCAGTAAATCCTCCCATTGGTCCGGCGTAGACGGTGTGTCTTGAGTAGGGCAGCGGAGGAGAAAGTGCGCGCGGGTTTGCTTCGGGGCACCACAAGCATTGCAAGCCGGAGAGGGTGTCAGTTGGCAGCGGAACCTATATACTGTATATATCACTGTGTTTAAGACAAATTTAGACCCATTGAGTTGAGGTCGGCCTATGATGTCTAGGCAGACCTATTCAGACACTCTGCATGTGCCACCTTTTTGAATGTTGCCTTTACAAGGCTACAATGACGTCGGTAGGTGTAGGTGAGCTTTTGGGTCAGTGTCGCAGTGATGATGCGCGGACATCGCCACAGCCTTCTTTGACGCGCTCTACCCGCTGCGCGGGCATCCCATCTGGGCTTTCTGCCCTTGTCCCTGGAGTTTCATGCAACATGCTCCGCGTACTGCATTTCTTCATATGGACCTCCCAAATGTCGGCGATCTCGCTGGAATTCTGATCCTGCTGCGAGAAGGTGGAGGAGTGGCACCTTGGCTGTCTCGCAAAAAGGCGGGACATGCATTCTCGCTTACGGGAGTTTTCGTTTCTCCACCCTCATCCGTGCGCGCTGTATACCCCGCGCCTTCCCCGGCCGTTGTCCGTCGCTCGCTGGATGGATGTCAGACGAATGACTCGGTGCATACACCGACGGACGACTGAGCTCGCATTTCACTTCGCGTTTCATTGCTATTACCTTTACTTCCCGCGGACTATATCAACTCGAGCTCGATACGCCGTGCCTCACCTGCGTAATTCTGGGGTGCTCTTGGCTGCTCCATGTCGTCCTGGAGCTGTTCGTCGTCGGCGGGATATGGCTGTGCCTTACGACGATTATTTTTTCGACTTTTCTTTTATCGCCGTTGTTTTTTACTGGACGTGTTGAGGATTCGCCCCGTTGTTCTCGTCACCCTTATCTCGTCGCTGAGCTCTCCTCTCGTGTTCCACGTCGTCTTTTCTTTTCCACAATTAAATGATCCTTGTTACTGACCTCTTTTTCCTTTTGCAGCACCTCTTCGCCCGACGATCTCCACTTGAGTCAATTCCTTCACTACAGGTGCTCACCATACACGGAAACGCCATTGGCGTCTCCGCCGGATGCCGTCTTATTTTCCGCCCGCAGATTCTCATCCGCGGTCATCCACCACCAGGCGGTACTTTCCGACTGGAGGTGCAGGGTTCTCCCACGCAGGCAGCGGGTTTTGAGACCGCAGAGAGGGAGATTTAACTTCTCCCCGCCTTGCGCCGTTGCGCACATTTCTCTTTACCACTCCGTTCTATTCCTTCATCCCGATATCTCTCCTCTTATTGTACATGTTATACGTGCACCCAGTTTGCCCGCCGTACTTTGTGTGCCAGTACACAATGTGTAATTCTACATCCTAATATACTCCTTGTTAGAATCTGACCGGCGTCCGAATTCGTACCATTGTAGTACTTAATCAATCCTGGGCAGAGAGAACCCCTAACGTGTTTCTCCTGTACCAGTACAATTATACCTTTAACAGGTTATGGGCCCCGCTGTGCTTAAATCACACTGAATCTACTGCGCACATCTTCACCTCGGCTCGAACTTGTCTCGCCTCATCCATCCCACACTACACACAGCATCCACGACCATCACCCAATCGCATTCATATTGAACCAGGGCAACTTCTCTGCCGACAAACACAAGGAATGGAAGGGAATAAAGCTTACCCCTATTCGGGAGGACGAGGATGGCTCGAACAACTATAGCGAGTTCAGGCAGAAGTCCATTCTCGAGCTAGATGCTGCGGGGTACTGGAAATACATCGACGGCCACGACTACACCCTCCGGTTATCCCCGAGCTCAAGCCGAGCCAACAGGTTCACGGTGTCGACAATACTGGAGCCACCGTCACGATTACAGTTCCGGGGTACGAAACCGTCGTCGCAGCCGCCAGGCAGCAGGCTGAAGCGTGGCTTTCTGGCGACAAGAAGGCGCATGCTATCATCGTGAAAGCGGTCCCTGACGCGAAGCTATACGTCGTCGCGAGTGCAATCTGCGCACGACGCTTGGCTGGTCCTGAAGAATGAATACGAGCCCGCCAATGCCCTCACTGCTATCACCATTAAGCAGCAGATCATAGCGAATCAGTGTGACACTCACAATGGTCAAGCTCTATCAGAAGTTGCGGGAAGTCCGACACCGAATTCACGAAGCACCTGGTCACGCTAATGACCCAGGCGGATAGTTGGCGCTACTGCCGGGACAGTTTTCGGGAGAAATCTGACAAGGCGACCAGATGGGTTTCCCTGCCACGTCCAACGCTGTTCTTCAGCGCTTCAAGCAGGAGGAGGTCGAGAAGGTAATCGCACCTTCAATTGTCTCCATCAACGCGCTGGCCACTGGTGGAACTAGGGCAAGCGCCGTGACTAAGGGGCTGGAATGCTGTCCCCAGCGCCTACGCCGCCGCTGGGTCGTCCAACCACGCAAGTGGATCGTCCACCCAGCACCAGCGCTGCAGCGCAGGAGAGATAAGGTGCAGCAACGGCACGACAATCGTCCCACTCCCTACAACTTCCAGCAGCGCTCAGCGCCTCGCAAACTCTGCGACAACGATTACTGCGAGACGCCAATTGGGCACATCAAGGCCGACTGCTTCTCGTACGGAGGGGGGAGAGTGGGGAGATATCCCGAGAATTTTCGTGGAAAGAAAGATATCCACCTCCCGCTGGAAGCAAGGTTTGCGGCACGGCGCAAGAGGCATTGGGGGGAGGAGGCCCGGGCAATCGGTTCGCCGGGCTGGCGGAGTATGCAGAGGACACGGAGGAGGATGTCGAGAATGTCATCACCCAGGTGGGCGACACGTTCGCGTTCATGTTGACGCTACCAGCAGAGGATGACAGAGACGAGATTGCGATTGACGAGGATGTCCGAGTGAACGCCATAGCGTGTAGCGTCGCCACCGAGCATGACACGGCCGCATCCCGACACATCTTCCACGATCGGGCGGCATTCCACGACTACACCGAATTCGAGTCCCCGTTGGCGGTGCATGGCTTCGGCACGAGCCTCACAATCCAAGCCGAAGATCGTGCTGAAGGCGGCGTATGGTGGTGTCACCCGAAACTTCTCCATGTCCAACGCCCTCCATATCCCGACGGCGCGGTGCAATCTCATCTCAATCGGAATCTAGACTGGACCGCAAAGGCGTCAGTAACAGACAAAATCACCTGACAGCGTCCTGGTCAAGAATTGCCGAATTTGCGCTCTCGCCAACATCAAGCGGCTGAAATTCCCTGGTAAAGCCACTAATCGCGCCGACCGCCCACTCTTTCGCATTCGCTCCGACATTTGCGGTCCCTTGCCTATTGGGTATGGGGGCTTCGAATACTTCATCACCTTCAGCGACGACTGCTGCGGCTACCTTGCCACATACTTCCTCAAACTCGGATCCGACGCGCGTCCGCAGCGCCGCCGAGAAATTCCTCGGCTACTCCATTGTTTTCCTACGAGTCGACAACGCCCCGGAGTTAATCCACGGCCAATTTGAGGACTACTGCAAAGCCTAAGGGATCACGTACGAGCGCACGGTGCCAGACGCGCACCAACAGAATGGGGTCGCGCGCGCCAACCAGATAATTGAGCGCATGATGCGAGCAACGCTCGTCGACAGCAGCCTCTCCTTCTGGTTCTGACCTCTCGCTGCCCAGGCCGCTGTCCACATAAAGAACCGCGTCCCACATGCATCACTAAAATCCGGCACCACTCCCTTCGAAGGCTGGTTCAAGCGCAAACCAGACCTATCACACCTCAGACCCTTCGGCGCACTCGTCACCGCGCACAAGACAGACGCGGACAACCTCATGAAGCTCGTTCCTCCCGGGGAAGAGGGCCGTTTCGTCGGTTACGCGCGCGACTCGAAAGGGTACCTCATTTGGTTCCCCGACGCGAGGGCCATTCGGCCGCGTCGGGACGTCGAGTTCCACGGGTTCCCCAGCTTCCTCCCTTCACCGCCGCTCTCCGAAATACCTTGGGATGATATACCCATGGAACTGGAGCCGCGTTTTCGTGATAAGGAGGACTGCATTGTCCTAAAGCAACGCTCTACCGCCTTCGAGCGTAACCCTGCCGCCTCCGAGCGTAACCCTGCCGCCTCCGAGCGTAATCCTGCCGCCTCCGAGCGTAACCCTGCCACCGCCTTTGAGCGTAATGAGTGCGTTAACACACTCTGGTCTTCGTACCAACATACCTGTTTTTCCAGGTCGTCCTTTGAGACAAATGCCACAGAGCAAAATCCTGCCTCTGAGCGTAACCCTGCCACCGCCTTTGAGCGTAATGAGTGCGTTAACACACTCTGGTCTTCGTACCAACATACCTGTTTTGCCAGGTCGTCCTTTGAGACAAATGCCACAGAGCAAAATCCCGCCTTCGAGCGTAACGAGCCGTCCTCCGAGACAAATCGCTCCATCGAGAGTAATGCACGCCTTGGAGCGGATGCAGAGCCGGTCGAAATGGAGGACGTTACCGTCGATGACACGCCCCTCGCGCAACGCCGTACACGTCGCGTGAGACGCGTCCCAGCACGCTTCACCATCAACCACGTCGGAATCTCGGACGAGGGGGGGAACGATCTCCTACGGCCCGTCCTCGAGTCCAACGACGAAGAGTTTGAGGTTGAATGCGAGCATGGTGACTTTGCCAAGCTTGCTCAGTGCTTCTGAGGTCGCTTCGACTCGACCAGAAATCTTACATTCTACGCGACTTCGGATTTGAGACTACCCCCATGGATCCCAACGCGCGATTATCCCCAGCTTCCATGGAAAACGTCGAGAAGGCCAAGGACTCCTTTTGTTACACTGCCGTCGTCGGCAAGTGCATGTACTTGTCCACCTGCTCCCGCCCGGACATCGCGTACACTGTGCGGGAACTAGCCAGATTTATGGAGCGCTATGGCCTGGCTCACGTGGCGGCAGCTAAGCATCTTCTCCGATACCCCGGGGCACCACCATGTACGGTATTACCCTCGGAGGATCTGAAACGCTGCACCCGCTATTCAAAGCGCTCACTGATTCAGATTGGGGAATAGGGGATACCAGGAAGTCAGTCTCTGGCTTCCTGATCATGATGAGAGATTCGCCGGCTCTCCCGGAGTTCCAAGCAACAGGCGGTCGTCGCGCTTTCATCGTGTGAAGCTGAGTACCTCGCTACCACTCACTGCGCGCGCGACATTCTCTGGTTCCGGAATTTGTTCGCCGAACTGGGTTTTGCACAGATTCAGCCGACCTCTCTGTTCTGCGACAATCAAGGCACTGTCGCCTGCACTCACGATCCCCACGCGCATTCGAGGATGAAGCATATCGCCATCCGCGAACACTTCATTCGTGACTGTGTGATGAAGCGGTTAATCGACGTCATTCACGTCGCCGACAAGGAGAACATTGCTGACCTTCTCACCCAGCCACTTCACCGTGTGCTTCATACCCGCTGGATATCGATCCTCCCCCTGGACGCCAGTCAAGGGGGGTGTTAGAATCTGACCGGCGTCCGAATTCGTACCGTTGTAGTGCTTAATCAATCCTGGGCAGAGAGAACCCCTAACGTGTTTCTCCTGTACCAGTACAATTATACCTTTAACACTCCTTCCCTTTTCTTGTGGCCTGTACCTCACTGCGATCTGCCAGCCGTCGTTTTGTATCCTACCCAGAATATCTGGCCCGTTCGCGCTTCTATTTACGTTATCCTCTTGTGCAATCAAGCAGAATTATATCTTGCACTAGCAAAAACCCGTGCTCCGCACGGTCAAGGGTTTCACAGCAGACAATATTTTCTGTGGTCAATTCAAGAGTCAAGTGGTCGGTTTCCACTCAGTTTCAAGTGAAGCCTATGGACACTCGTCACCAACCTACGGTTGGTTCCTCGTGTCCCCCGTGTTCGGCTATCTTTTCCAAAAGGAAAGAAAAAAAGTGTGGTTGACTCAATTCTTGCTGACTTGTTCAGTGATTCAAACAGGGAGTTTCAAGAAAAGAAAATGGCCATGGCCTCATGTCGCTAGATTCAGCTTCCCTGTTCATCCACGATGCCTTTGCAAGTACTTTCATGCTGTATAGTCCACGTCTGTATATGGGATGATTCCAGAGACTCAATTTTTCAGAAAACACCCATTTTTTTTTTCCTTGTGAGGCAATGATACAGCATGAACAACGTGTCTACCGAAAACAAACATGTAGGGAAATAAACATGACCAAACTTTGGTTCAACTCTGCTTCTGACCTGACTAGGCCTGAGTGTGAGCATTTCTGCGATTTAGACATCCCCTAAACCAGATTATATAGGTCTCTAGCCAGTAAAATTAGGAGAAACCTCTGTTCTGCTTACTTAGTGCGGGCTTAATATTATGATTAAATATGACCCCCATACCGTAATATAATCGTAATGTAATGTAATGCAACCCTTCATAATCCTAAGCCTTAAAATTACGCTCGGACCATATTTAATCGTAATTTTAGGATTATAATGGATTATAATAGAATATAATCATATTTTTATCCAGCCTTACCTAGAATCGTGTCCATAATCGCGGCAGAATCGAAATCCATGTGGGGCGGTCAAAATTGACGACAATTATCCCACGATTCTGGGCGATTCTGCCAATTTTTAATTCCATAATCGTGTCTGAATCGTTGCCTTAATCGCGCGTGAATCGTGCGTGAATCGTCTACTCTGACTGCCCCTATTGAATGCACTTTACAAAGACATCGAGATTAATGCCAGTATTTGATGGACAGCCGGACGAGACAATTTTCCCGTTCCACATTCAACATGTTGTTCCTACTGGTGGAATCAGAGCTTCGACTTCCTCCTACGTATCAGATCCGAGTTTATAATCACAATCAGACAATGCACCGCCCGCAAATCTTCCGATACTCTCCGATATTTTGAAACCCCCTTCAACAGCTCCGATCCCGTTTGATTCTGTAGTCGTTACCAATGTAGGACACCTCTCCCAATGAACTTCGCAAGCTGCCATAGAGCACATGAAATTGCGGGGGAAAAATTGTATTGGAATACCACACGATGTGAATTCGATGAATGAATTTAATCGCGCGCACCCTGTCTGACCCTCAGAGCGGCGAAAACGTTTTCTGCCTTATTTTATCTCTCACGTGAGGGCTGCCAAATAAATAAAAATTATTTGGCAACCCCAGAACGTCGGCCGGGGGACCTGCCAAATAGAATTATCCCATGTGTATATTGAAATTGTAGATACACCTACCGGTTAGTGGGCTCTGCCGCGACAGCGCGCTATAGTTGTTATTTTCAGTTGGTGGACAAGATCAAGGCATCAATCAAATTTGAGTGATTTCAATCATTACACTCAAAAATTATTGAAAGGGCGCTATAGGACCTACTACCTAAAGTTAGTGGGCATCAGCGTTCACTGTATAACGAGAGAAAGAAGCTAAAAAGGTCGCGCAACGCGTACGCGGATCAGTCGGCGGTCTTAGCAGAAGTTCGGGCAGAGAATGGTGAACTTCGCGCCGAGGTTCAACATCTGACGGCAGAGGTTGCGGGTCTGGAAGCGACATCATCTAAACTTCTAGATGAGGTCGCGTCCCAAAAGTCGGCTCGGAGCGCGGCAAGCAAAAAATTACATGTTATGTCCCAAACAATTCGCCGAATTCCCTCTCGAATCAACACTGCTGCTACCAAAGCAACAAATAAGGCTCGGGACGAAATTTCGCAGCTATTCTCCTTCAGCCTGAAGGAGAAAGGTGTCGTTCCGGATTCGACGAGGGACATGATCAATGATCTTGTTGCCCTTGACGGAGTCCGGCCAAATAAAGGTGTTGGCGTACTCAAGCGCATCGCCGGAAAGCTCGGCATTGGAGTTACGGGGAATATATCAGATCGCACAGCACAGCGGATCGTCAAAGAAGGCGGTGTGGCGTCTCGTATGCAATTCGTCGAAGCTGTCGGAACATCGGCAGGTACGTGAAAATTATTATTCTTGACGAATTATTCTCATGCTGATTCTATTCTTTTCTTTTCTGGGTAGGGGTTACATGTAGCAGTGACGGAACAACACACAAGAACATTAATCTCGAGTCTCATCGAGCCACCGTCATTGATCAGAATAACGACAAGCACACATTCTTCCTCGGGATTGGGATGGCGATAAATCACACCAGTGAAAAACAACTGGAGGGATGGGAAGAACTTATTGAGGCTGCGTACCAGATCTACAAGACATCGCCTCGCTGCCAGACAGCCGACGACGCGCGGGATTTTTGGATCAAAGTGACTGGCTGGCATTCCGACCACGCCGAAGACCAGAAGAAGCTTTTCCGGCTCATTGCTGCCGGCTGGAACGAGAACGCCGAGGGGAGGAAAATCTTCGCCAAATGGCCCCAACCGAGTGGGCTCAAAAGCTTTTCCAAGTCTCGCAAGAGACGGTGACAGCGGCAGGCGGAAGTGCGGCATGGGAAAAGCTTCCGGACGTTGAACGTCGAGCACGTCACAAAGCGGCATTGGCCGCGTTCGTACAGGCGGTTGGCCAGGAAGCATTTGACAAATTGTCGCCAGAGGAGAAACAGAGTGTCGATCTCTTCATTTGGGCGGCTGCTGCATGCACAAGCAATTGAATGTCTTCAAAGGAGCTATTTTAGCGATGCAGGAACGGTGGATCGAAAATGGCCTACCCGGACCACTCAAGATGTACAACCGTGACAATGCAGCTACAGTTACCCTTGGTGAGGGAACTGAAGCGGCGGCGCGTGCGGAGGATCGTACTGTTGGCGGTGCTATCAAGGTTGCAGCCCTTGCAGGGGTAATTTTCCGTCACAAAGACCACAAACGTGGCCAACAGGACACGTTGCGCCACTTCTGGGACCATGAAACTGGACTTACCATTTGCTTCCCCGACACCAGCAATACTCGTTTTGGGTCCCACGCTGGTGCCTGTGAAATTATTGTCGTCGATATGGAGCTGCTGTTGCAATTTCTGGTCTACGTGCGGGAAAACAAGGGTGGCCGTTCCTTAAACCACATGGAGTTAAACGTTGAACAGGGCCTGACTTGCTGGGCTACTCGCCACGAGTTCGTTGTCATTGCACTGCTCAATCAAAATGTTGATGTTCCGTATTTGCTGGAGGTACGTTCAGTAGTTTTTTATGAGAATTCTGATATACGTACCTCTTTTTTAGGTCTGCGGCCCATTACGTGCTCGAGACAACCTCCTCAAGCTCGGTCCACTTCACAAAAAAGTGCAGGAACACCCGAAGCTCATTACGGGACCCGATGCGACATTTGAGACGGCTTCTCTCAATGGCCGAATGTGGGAAAAGCCGGAGGTGGTGTACGCTGCGCGGGCCCGGATCACCCAATGGAAGAGCATGTCGACGCTCTCATCACGGCATATTGCAAAGGTGCATTGGAAACCTGGACCCGCTTTGACATAGAATGGGACGAGGATGGTCCCATCTCAAAACTCTCACCGGAAAATATTGAGCGCGCATGGCTCAAAGTCACCAATGATGGCAACGAGAGCGAGCTTGGTATCGGCCGGTTGGCATTTCGGTCTGCACCCAACATGACCCTGGCTTACCACAATGCCCTGCGGATGTACAAGGCCAACAAGACCTCTGCCTACATCCCAACCTTGAGCGCGGAAGATCGACAGACTATTCGCGCACAGGCACGACAGGAGGACGCCTCGGGAGCAAATCGTGAGAAGAAACACGAACAGATTCAGCACATGAAAGATGTCGCCGACGCCAACAAGAAACGCGATGACGAGCGCAAGGAGCGTGCCGACAAAGCAAAAGAGCTTATTGCCAAAGTTACACCGATTGAATCGGTAGAAGCTCTTGATGCCGCTTCCCGCATCCCTGCCAGATCACAGGGATACCTTACCGTTGTTGATCTTGACTTGCAGCTGGACTGGCACTTGGCAAATGCTGTCAAGGTCTTGGCTACTTCTCAAGAAAGTTCCGCATCCGGGATCCCGAAGGCAAAGTCTGGGCCAAATGGGCGTGGAAATCGAGATGCTCGCTTCGTTTACCTCAGAGAAGCCATCTCAAAGCGGTCCCATATTTTGCAGCAAGCTCTCGCGGGCACCATTAACACAGTCCAAGAGCCGACAGCTGAGCAGCCCACGGCGCCAGGCCCCATGGACAATGATGATGGTGGAGTTGATAGTGAAGATGAGTGGTATGAAGGACAACATAGATTCTGAGTATATAGTACAGTTTTCAGGCACTTGTAGAAGGCGGAATGCGATGTACGAGCGTGAAGAAAGAGATTTGCCGCCATTTCGTCGGCAATCAGATTACTAAGCGCACGGCGAAGCAACCGCGATTGCCGGTAGCCACAAAATCATCCGCGGCTTTCCCGCCGACCGTACATGGGACATGAATGCCACTGGTCGGCATTGGCCCTCCTGGTACTGGCTCAACACGGCACCAGTCGCTCCTTCAGAGGTGTCGGCTTCCAGGCGGAACTGTCCGGAATCCGTGGGAAAGCAGATGGGATGCCTAGAAACACAACAATATCACTTTTTTAAAATTTATTGTCCCACAATATTGTTGTGAAACACGCGGACTGGACTTGGCCTTCGCGCGCCCAATTCTCGGCGACTACTGAGGACACAGTTTTGTGGACAACCGGAGTCTGCGGCCCCCGCAGACATGGGTCATGAGCCCATCCAAGCATGCCGGTCCCCGAAACCGTATATAACGGCTGCGATTCACCCGATTTGCTCATCAACGGTGTTCCCGTTGTTCCTTGTATATGGCACTCTGCCGGCCAGCTTATGAGGGCTCGTACATGGGTCGATAGCGGGATCGAAGTCAGTGCTTCGCGGTGTTCCTGAGTTTTGACCATGAATAGATAGTGCCTTAGGTATAAAGTCTTTTGAGTAGGCGGCTTGTCCTTTTGAGGTTCGCGGCGACCGTGTAGTAGGTAAAGTTTGACTGACGGGTCGACTTCATGTTGCAGCCATACGTGTGCGCGGGTTTCGACCTCCTTCCGATAAAGTTCGACAGTTTTCTCGGTTGCAGAGGCGAAGTCTAGAGGGGGGCACGTGAATGGCAGCTTGGTTGCTGCAGTGAGTACGTCTCCAGCCCAGGATTTCTTGCTTTTGGCAGCCAGTTCAACGGAGCTGTTTAAACATGCTCGCGCAAGATGGGAGAGGGAGAGGGATAGGAGATACTGCAGATAACCTAGCAAGAGCAAGAAGCGACGTATGCGGAGCGGCATAATCCCAGTTTCGGTGAACAGCGGGGCGAGCATGGAATGGGAATGGATATTCAACATTTGTCGAAGGAAGTCTACCTGTATTGCACATAGTTCCTTGACATGAGTGTCTTCGCTGTCAGGAGAAACCTCGCAGCCGTGGATGAGATGACAATCCACCCGTGCCATATAGAGGATTTTGAGTTCCTTTGGTGTCAGACGACCCATTGAGTCTTCGATTCCCATAATCCTATGCGCGCAGTACCACGCTGTGCTTGCTTTATCTTTACAGTGATCTTCAAACATGTTCCTGGTGTCCGTTCGTATGTGCATACCAACGTACTTCTCGTGGTTTTTGACGGTCAGCGTGGTTTCTCCCAGTTTGAAGATGAGGTTGGCTGGTGCAGGACCAAAGATCATAACGATGGTTTTAATCATGTTGACCAGGATAAAGTTCCGCGACTCTGCCGAGCCTGGCATGACTAAATTGTCTGCTGATTCCTTCTACTGGCCCTCGCCTTGTGCCCCTTCACCCACCGCTCCCCCACTAGGTTCTTGGATTCTCCACCATCTGCGCTTCATCTGCTACACCTCTCTGCTACCATATTGCGCTTTACTTGGTTCTTTTGCAGTACATTTCCAGTGGTCTGAACAACATGCCAATTGTCTTGTTTTGTTTGTACATTAAGATTGTTTGGTAGCTGCTGTAATGCCAGGGGAAATTTGCAAAGCCACGCTGCTTTCCCGGCATGTGGTAGCAATGGTCTACCCCAGGAACGACCTATACTTCTACACTGGTCGGAGTAGTTCCTACATTCGCGCGGTCAAATTAGACACTTTGGTACAAGTTTCCGCCATTCGCTGCATAAAGCTGCTTTTTCTCGTGATAATTTCGCTTTGGTGTCATTTTTTCGTTCAGCTCGCTTTGTTTTCAGGTCACTCGACTGTTTGCCAATTCGCAGACGTTCAAGATAGATGTTTTCGCACCTGCCCAACATTCTCATTCGGTTCAAACGGGACGTTGTGAATTTCCAGAATGCGCCTCAGAGGACGCGTGGATGGTATGCCAGTCACGGGTGTGAGAATAGCTATCTGGACAAAAATGCCCAAAATGGCCAACTTGCCTCGGTCATTGCGACCCCCAAACCCCATCGATTCAGGTCAATCAAAATATGAATAAAGTCCATTTTACAAGTACTTTCAGGCTGCATCCACCATTTTCCCAGACACGATGATTTCGCAGAGTCGATTTTTCAGAAAACCGCAAAATAATTCATTGCGCGACAACAAACCTCAGGTCGTATATGTCTAACGCTCCATATCATCATGAAATTCGTGAGAGTTCATTCCTACATTTTATTTGGAGTGATTTGGGCCAGAAATGACCCCAAACACGATCGGACATTCTTTTTGTTGGTGTAACGTTACTAACTGTGATTATAATAACAATTTTGTAACTATATCTGTGAATAATTCATGGACCCAGCGACTGTTAGTAACAATTTTTACGAACTCCTGGGAGGTTCCTCACCGAGCCCTACCACGCGCCCTTGGTCCGTGCACAATGTTTGGTGGTGTTTATCATACGTCACGTGCATATTGGTTCGTCGACTCCAATGGCAACTTGCCTCTCGTTATCATGCCTAATCCCGACGGGACTGTGAGGCTCTCCGGCTTGGCCCCCACATCTACCTCCTGTCTCAACTGCAGCTCCTGCGCCAAGTCCTTTCGAGGTCCACATCTCGCTTGCAAAAAATGCGACGCCGTCTCCGTTTGTCCTTCAGTTTTTCCCTCTGATCATCCGCTCAGCAGTCGCAGTGTCTCCTCTGCTCCCCCAATCAAAGCAAACGCGCGTGCGTTGTGGCTTCCCAAGATCCTCACGACGAGGGGAGGAGCCCCGCGCAGGTTCCACCCACTCCGTCGGGCCTCCTCGAAGGAGAAAATGCAGTGGACAGTAGTACTAGTAGAGACAACTGCCTATCATTTTGCACTGGTGAGTTTTCCTTCATTCCTATGTCCTCCTCTCGTCTTTCATAATGAGCTCCGGCTGCAGATTATGATCTATGCACCGCTTGCATTGCCGCGCAGATTGTGGGTCACAGCCCTTGCCACGAGCCCCGCATTCGACAGCATCCTACCATCCATCCTGCCACCTGTGATCTCTGTGGCTCGGGGATCTGCGGTGTCCGCTACGTGATTCCCAGAGATATATAAGTACATTGATTTTGTTGCTGACTACCCATCAGAAATGCACTGACTGTCCAAATTTTGACTCTTGTTCCGGTTGCTTCGGGTATGGTTTGCTTGATGATATCGACGAGCTATTTACAATGGCATTCAGCGTCACTCCAGCGCAGCATCCACATCATAGTTTTGTCAGGTTGGCTAAAGCGTCCGATTATATTGTGAGTATGTGTTATAGGTTGCGTTCAACTCGTTTAATATTACCAGCGGCGGGAGGTCCCTGAGGCCCAGGTGCACCATGCTATCTGCACAGTGTGCTCGATCAGCATATCTGGTGTCCGTTACAAAGTATGAGCGACCTCTGTTATCGCGTTTCCAGCACTAATTACATTAGTGCATGCAATGCCCTGATTTTGATCTGTGCGAGGACTGTGAAGCGCTCCCGATCCCAGTCCACCCGGATACCCACCCCATGCTCAAGATGAGGTCTGCCAGCACCGTTGTGCCCGCAGTGTACCGGTCCCCATCTCCGACATTCTCCGCCTTGAAGGAGGGCGCACCGAACCAGCTTTGCAATGCAGGACCACCAGCTTCCAACCGAGCTTGTTTGGTAACGCTCGGCAAATATGATGGAGGGCGAGGGTTCTGATGTCTCGGACGTGTCGTTGGCCGCGTCAGATCTCCTACGCCTCGTTGGAGTCTCGTTTGACGCGTCGTCGGACGGTTCCGACGTGTTGTAGACATCAGGGAAGGTTGGCGTTCAGTTTGAAATTGTTACTTACAGAGAAAGAAAATACTAAACAACTGGAGCTCATACTATGAGAATTTCAATGTATATACTGCTGTTTCCTCCAACTGCTGCTCCTGCTATAGCGTTTAAAGACACACCTGCGTTGCTACGGTCGCGTTTGGCCAGGGATTAACGTCAAATCCTTGTTCTTTAGCCTGCAGCTCGGAGTTCCCAAAACTGTCGCTCAGGCATTGCAACAAGGCGGCCGTGTTGCTCGAGATCCTGCTACAACCGGTCGGACAATAATTCTGGCTCAAGCCAGCGCGTATACAGCAGCTGCAAAATTTCTGGAGGCCCGTGAGTACTGCATTGATGTTCTAATCGTGATGTTTGTAATTTGAACTGACTCTCGAAACTTGTAGGGGATTCCGGCACAAACCGCGCGAAGGCAGGGAAAGCGAGCAAGAGTTTAACCACCATGAATAACGAGAAAGCACTGATGCTTACCACCAAGCAATGCTTGATCTCGTTTTGCAGCAAACTATATGGTAACGATACTCCCGGCGCACTTGTCGACTGTATTGGGCTACCCCGGCTCTTTCCTTGCTCCAACTGCCTCCCGCGCTTCATTGGCCCATTATATTTCCCATTTCCATCCAATCAACCTCAGCTGTTTCAACCGTTTACAAACAGTTTGTAAACTGTTTGCTACCCCGGGCAAACTAAACGGAAATAAAAACGGTTAAAACCGTTTGAAAACGTTTTCAAACAGAAATGATTGGAGCCTTAACAGTCAGACAGCTCGTGATTCACACCGCCAGTCCAGCGTGTTTCTTCCTGATAGCGCGGGTCCTTGGGCTCATATTCGATGATAGGCGAGGTTAAATGTCTGCCTGCGCGAGCGCGTGCAGCAGCTTCACTGAGGTAAAGTCTCTTCCGGCCCATAGATGGGCGGAAAGCGGTAGTATGAATTTGAAAAAAAATTCCGGGGCCGAATTGAGAGATCAATGATGGCATCATGGATCGTTCCAGTTTGGCGGTGTTTAGGCCGAGCGCACCATAGGGATGCTTGAGATCTATTTAACAAAAAAAAGGTCGCACCCTAAGTTCCGCAAACGGCTGTAACATGATGGTCGAGTAAAGTTATCTTCTGCGCAGATACAGTCCTTAACGGCGAAGCGAAACAGCACGTGGAAGCGAAACACGGCGCTTTTCACCCCCTTTCAGATTGCATACAAGCCCGAAATTTTAGGACATTGATCCCTTCGCTATGAAACTCCCATGTGCCAAAGGATTTACGATAAAACCTTGTGTAATGCCCATTCTGTGCATTTCTTTTGTCACCTGTGATTTTCCATTTGAACCCAATTTGAACCCATATAATGAATATACAGGCTATGCCCCGGTTTGAGTCACTTCAGGGCATACTGGGGGTTTTTGAGGTCGGTGATTACGAATATGCACATGGGAGGTACCAAATTCCCGTGGATTGTCCACATTTCTGCGTTTTCTACCGTTTCGCTTTCACGTTATTTGTCCATATTTGACCTGCCGGAAAGATTGCCCTCGTTCTCCACCAAAACACGACAGAACCGAGCACCTCTTTGCATTGTCAGGAAGGTAGGAAGCAGATGCACCGATCTACTACAAGTTTTAATATTGATGGTGTACTGTGGAGCTCACAGTTGGCCGCACAGCCAGAGCGTTTCGCTTCACAGTTAAAGACTGTACTTTAACCCATTTTTTTTGTCGCTGTGCCAGTAAAGTTTGTCGCGGCACCTGAAAAGTTCATGACCTCCAAAATCGTTCAAAATATTCTGATATGCTCTTGGCTGGTGGTCTCCATCTGGTGATTAGAGTGTGATTCGCTCTTCTCCACGTCTCCCTCGGACCAGATAGGTCTTCTGCTTCCTAGAGCATCATCTTGGCAGCTTCTGATCGACTTGGCTCGCACCTACTGCGAGCGGATTTTCCGCGCTTTTTTTTCGACCTAACCCCATCCATCAACTCTTCGGTTTACATCGTCACCTGCACCTCGTATCGACCGCGTCTTTGACGCACATTCACGCACACCACTGTTTTTCGCCCTTACGTGACCCATCAAATCTGTCATGACGAGCGGCGCAAAGAAGGAAAAAGCAAGGAAGAAGGCAAGAGCGGAGAAGCTGCTGGAGAAGGAGAAGGCACGGCAAGCCCCCGTAAGCACCTCTACCCACATCCATCCACGCCGTCCCCATTTCCACTCCCTTGGCCACGCTCTCCCCTTCCATCCCCAAACCTTCCATCGTCGTCGAATCGGATCCAGAACCATATGACTGGTATCCTCCTGCCAACCTTCCTATGTTCGACGCATCAACATTGATATTTGACGACGACGAGAGCTACGATGACTCCATTCGGGCTGCAGGATCTTGGCGGGGCCCTGCTCATTATCCAGAGCACATCCGGGCGTATTTGTACGACACTCCGACGGGCACGTCGTTCTACGACACACCCGAGCTCGCCGCCATCCATACAGCCCCTGCAACCACTTCGGTGCTCGCCCTACGCGACTTTTCCGCCCTCCGGACCGAGTCGCCTCATCCCTGGCGTACCTTTCGACGCCGTAATCATCGACTCCTTCCCCAACGACACCCATTTCCTAGATCTCTCCCCAAAAAGAACCCTCTTTCCAGACCGACGCCGCTGCCGACACCATCTGCTCCCAAGCATGCCCTCACTGCTGATCCTGGTCCATACGATGCAATTCCCGTCCTTGCACTCCCACGTCCGATACCGCTCCCGGGCGATCCATACGACCCATTATCAATGCAACGGGAACCTCCACCACGCGCATTACCTGCCGCTACTGCATATGGCACGGTGCAGTCTGCACTCGCACTCGTCTGTGCACAAGAATATCCCTGGGCGTACCTGGCCGTCGCCAGGATATCCGAGATAACCGGGGGGAATCCCTACTGACTCCGGAACAAAGCCCGCGGCGGCGTGCGCTTTCTGCCGGTCCATCCACAATCGTAGCGTCATGAACTTTTAGCGGGTGTGTGGCAGTCCTAGTTTCCGTACCCCAAGTCGATGATTTTGTCCACGCAACCATGTCCTTCCCCGACGCTGATTCGCTGAAATGGAGTGAGCCAAGGATGAATGGTGAAACCAGGGCCTTCGAGAATGTGGTTGACGGGCCACGCACTTTACTATTTGACTCATGAATTCTTCCATATCCTCCGTCTCGACATAGTACGGAACGACGGCAGATTCCTGGACCAAAATCGCCCTGGTTTTCTTTGTCGGGGCGAGACCATGGATAATTTTGACAATGAGGAGGAATGTATTGGTGTGCGCTTCGAACGCCTGGAACAAGCGGTGGTGGATGATAAAAGACCCAGAGTCGCTCGTGGTAAAATCCCGGAGTGAGGGCTGGTGTGCGGGCATCCCGAACCCGCCTTTCACTCAATTTGCCCGATTCAATTGATGCGCCGGGCTGTAATGTCACGGGCTGAACTGTTTTCCCCATAGCTCCTTCGGAATCAGTTTACCATATACTTGGGGGCAAAACTGATCGTAGTCGGCTATGCAGCGGTACCTACCGTAGTAGAGCGGATAGAAGGCCTCTACTGCGTGGTCGAACCGATTTTAGTGCTAAAGCACGCCGCAAAAGCGGCCCCCAATATATTTGGTGACGAGCGCGTGAGCTAAATACTGCAGTGTAATGTACGTATTTTTCTACGCAAATAATCGGTCCCAAACTTGAAGAAAAAGGAGCGGTGGGTGGGCGAAAAGACAATGTGAGCGGAGCTCGAGGATGGTACGATGGGGAGCGGAGCTCACAGTGGCAGGACCGACGAAGCTCGTATAAATGGGCAATCCGGCACCGAGTTTCCCCTCCCGATACGGCCTCCGCCACAACCGTAGCACCGTGTCAGGAGCTCAGCGCGCGAACTACCGGAGAGCCTAGTAAGCGTGGCTTACACGATGGCGATGATGAGCGAGGCTCGAATAGATGAAGTGGTCGTGGATGAGCGGGGCTTTGAAGGAGGATCGGCGGCACCGAAGGGGGTGAAGGAGCCGATTCGAACTATGAGCAGGGGCCTCTGCTATCCGATTTCTTTTTCATGTTTCATCGTCACCGGACCCAGTACATTGAAAAAAAAAACCCCGAGATTTGACTGTCCCGAGTCGCCACCTCCTTTTCCTATGAGTGTTGCCGCACGTGGCCGCTTCTGTAACCCTAGCACGTTTGTTTAAACAATGTCCATTGAGACGGAATTTCATGTTTAATCAGAGGGATAATCTAATCGTGTTTAAATTGGAAAAGGCACCATAGCCGTTCTCGCGGCTCTGGAGGCGGCAGTGCCGCGGAGTAAACAGGGTGTTAATCTAAACGTGATTAAAGTTACTAGGGAGGAATATTTATACAAAGAAGGAGTGCATTGAGGATCGAACTCACAACCTCCTAATAAGAACGAAAATGGAGGTAGGTATGTGATGTAGAGGTATTCTGAGCTACATCAGGTCGCACTGATGAGGCCGACAACTCCAAACCGATGTTTGCTCGAAACACCGGAGCGAGCAGTGGGGAGGCTGAGAGTAAACACATAAGTACATGCCATTGGCAAGACAGAGGCGGCCACGCACCTGTGGACGACTGCGTAACCGCTGAGCCGATTGTTCGAAAATCAAGTGAGCCAGAGCTTAGATGCACGACGAGCTGGGGTGCAGAATTCCGAACAAGGCTGAGCCAGTCCAAACCCAGCACCAAGTCGTATGGCAGAGAGGCATTCACAGAGATATCGTGCAAGCATACGGAGATGACGCCTGCGTCACACGGGAGCGTCAGAGGGCCGGAGAGTTGGGATGCGCGTGTACAGAGCCCAGAATTGAGGACCCAATCCAGTGAAGCAAGAGCGTGCAGCACGGCTGTCGAAACCAGTAGATACAGGCGAATTGCAGAAGGTAGCAGCGGGAGACATGGGGGGAGAAAGCAAAGGTTTGTGCGCTGGCAAGGAGACTCGGATGTTTCATGATGTGATCTCCGCCCGAAAAGTCCCACGTCAACGGATACTAGCCCGAATATAAAGCAGAAATGAGTAAGACGCTTGAATCTCTTGAGTAAAAGAGAGTGCACACAGGCAGATGAATCAAAGAGAAGCCTTTTTTCAAAATAAAAATGCGGATTTGTCAAAAATGATGCACGAAATCGATGTTCCCCTGGGTAGCCAAACCTAAAGGTTCAGCAATTAACGGGGTAATCAGCCACCCACGCAAATACAGTGTTTCCGCCCATACCAGTGGCCCTGATGCATCCCAGATGGTAATAGAGGTATTGCCGGAGTATTCTAAGTACCCAATGTTCACATCCAAGGCATACTGCGGAATGTACATGTGTGCCTGAAGTAGCGTAGAACCACCAAAATTGTGGTCGTCGGCTACCACAGTGACAGACACAATCCAGAGCACATAGGAAGCCAATATATGTTACAATCGCATTGATAGAAAGTAGATTAACATACCGGGACAGCTAACCGTTTTTTCGAACCCCACAATCGCACCAAAAAATTTCGAATTTGTGCGCGTCAGAAATCAGGTGTGTTGGAGTATCGGACAGTGGTGAGATAGGAATCAAATGCCTAAAATAACGGAAAGGCCTAAAGAATGAAGTATCGAATATACAAAACCTCGAGGTCAAAGTGCAGGGCCCTAACGCCTATGGCTTGCTTGCTACATGCGTGGCCATGTTGGGCTCCTCCAGAACTGTACGAAATCTTGGGGTGGATATAGAACAGGTAAACTCCCATATTTGAAGGCTTAATGGAGGGCCGAGATGGTCGGAAAACTTCATGCGAACAAAACGAGCCCATGAAGTTGCGGATTGATCGAGAATTGGTCGAGAAACGGGCGAGACGAGTGGATCATGGCGGCTCGGAGCCAAGGAAATGATCCTCCCACGCTTCGCCGACTGATCAAACGGATCACAGCTCATGAATCCATCACCTCGCCCCCAAATTTGGTTTACAATCGTATCTGAGGTCCCACTACCTTCCTCAAGCACAGCCAGTTCATACTCTTTGGTCTACATGCTGCTATAATCCAAGTGGCCGACTTCCTAGTTTGGCCGATTACCCAGTCGGTAATAGTACCCCAGATTCTGGTTTCAGAGAAGACGAAGGAAGGGCAGAGAACAATTTCATAAGCAGAATTATGAATCTGCGGACGGCAATCATCGGCACAAGCAGCGGCCGAAGAAAGCCGAAGCATTTTGGTGGGGGAGAAAGGCGATTACGCGAAATCTGCTGACGAAAATGTGATTTACTGCAAAAACGAAAATTAGGGCTCACATAAGACCCCTACCTTACGGTAGCGGGAATCCGCCCTGTGCATTGAGTTTTTGGAGTAAGAACGGGTATCGCGGTCCGCGGCCCGAAGAAATGGCTTTGAGCCGAACTGTGCCGAAAGAGACCCTGAAATTGTTGTAAAATCTATCGTGCTCGCTTCGAGGAAATAAAATATTTTAAGGCGGTAGATCGACGCATTGTATAGTGAAATGGGGGGGGGGGGTCTCGCAAAATTTCAGAACTGTGGAGAGTTTGAACCTGCAGTAGAAAGTCCAAGATCTAGACCGATGAAAGTCGGCCGGCGACTTCGGACATCCCGATTTGGGGGGGTCGTCAAAGAGGTCTGTGTCTGATTGAGAAAGATCGCTCACCTCTTGGGTCAGTCGTGAATCGTTTAAAGTTTTATCTCCATCCGGCTACGCCATAACCAGATGTGTACACATCACTCGTGGAACTCGCATCAGGCGTAGCTGGCTGGGGTGGCAAATTTCAGGTGTGCTGGAGTTGTAACTAAAGCTGTGAAGCCAGGGCTGGGTTACCCGATATAAAATAGATAAGATTAGAAGATCATCATCAGATAAACCTTATAAGGAAACCCTAACCATAGCGTCACAGAAATTTGCGGGTGTGAACTGCCACTAACAGCGAAGGTTCGATTTCGACGTTCCAGAAGCATGCGATGGTTTTCCTTATGTACATGCGTCTTGCATGCGTCACTTCTCTGCCATCCTTTGACCCCAACTCCTATCCACGCTAGCATGCCAGTGATGCAAATGTCCAATGCGGAGTCTGTGCAGTATGTTGAAATGCCGAACATGGGGCGTCCTCATCGTAAGAATCCACGTCACTGCCTGGATAACGCTAAAAAAAATCAATATTGCCAGATCGATGCAGTCCTGTTGGGATAGAGCATTTGTATAAGGACCCAGATGCTCCCCTCGACGTAAACATGCTCATCGACCGACATCCTCCCGATTTGCGATCGCAACACTGGGCCATCTCGTGGACCATTGCGAGAGGCGAGTCGAACATTCACCGCGTATCGCACATAGTCACCGAACTTGGCTGCCCTCATTACACCAACTGGGGTCCGTTGACGCAAAATTTTGATCCGAGGAAATGGGACACTGTCCGTATTGGCCGTTTGAGCCTGGCCGACCGAAAATCGCTCGAGAAAATCGTTTTAAACACCGTCGTTTATTTTCCAAACGGGGAGTGGAACTGTCAAGACTGGGTCATAGCTGTTCTCGTCCAGGCAGTGGAGCACAATCTGTTCACCGCGGAAGAGTCGGAGGGTGCAATCAAAACTGCGCAGAGAGCCCGTGAGTTTTGCGTGGGCAGTCCGGACCGGGTTGCTGACAACGCGTATACATAGAGCAGCCTTAATCATTCCAAGGCGCACAAAGTCTGTAGACAGGCGCTTCAACAGATCAACCTCATACTAAGCACGGTGTTCCGATCAGGCTAAAACGTTGTTACAATATGTGTTGTATTCCGGAGCCCGGATACATAAGGGGGAGCCCGCCGAATTCGAAGTTGAAATTTATTCAGAGCCTTTTGCCATGAGCTGGAAGCTTTGCACGCGAAAATTGCCTATTTTATCGCAATCTTTTGAATGTACTGTCAATATATTTCTTAGCTCGGGCCCAGTTTCCTGAGGTTGATCTTGATACAGACCTCCGGCCATTATCAGTTATGCTACTAATAGACCACTTGGGTTGGCACCGGAAACAGCAGGGTAGCTACGTAGTCTTTGAGTCAATTTAATTCGTTCAAGGACAACGGCCTACTCAAAGTTGAACCAGCCTGAGCCCCTTTATCAGAATCAAAACAATACAAAAGCAATCCTGACGCCCTGCGCATGCATCAACCGAGCGAACGTTGAGCCCACCCAAAATAATTGTCTTGCGTGTATAATTTCTCCAAGTTCTTTTGGGACACCGGACACCGAAATACGGAAAGGAAGTATCGGAGATCCGGGAACCATGCACCTGATAATCCCACATAATACCCACACTGATAAGTGGTGGTGTGACGGCGGGTTCGGGACCCCTTTTAGTGGGTCAGAAAGTGAACACAGGGCTATTTGCAATAAACCCTGCTATACCCTGCACTGGGCAGAATTGATATTGGTGGGGAAGGCCATACAAGGCCTTGGAAGGCATACAAAGGCCCCAAGGTCACCTGGCCAGGTGAGCCTTCCAAACCACTGTGGTTGCTATACATGGCCAGGTGAAGCCTTCCGGGGTTTCCGGTCCTGCCGTACCTTGGAA
This sequence comes from Mycena leptocephala, assembly GCA_029378395.1. Classification (NCBI taxonomy): domain Eukaryota; kingdom Fungi; phylum Basidiomycota; class Agaricomycetes; order Agaricales; family Mycenaceae; genus Mycena; species Mycena leptocephala. The sequence goes on along the minus strand of JARJLF010000130.1, from coordinate 308,013 downwards.
GGCCGCCTCCCCTTCTGCCATCTTTCGCTTTCGGCTTGGACTCGAGGGAGGCTGCACCACTGTCGCTGAGGAAGGAGCGCTCCCAGTGACCGAACCGCCCGCAGTCGCTAAGCGAGAGATCGCGGCGGCCGGCGACTTCGTTGCGAAGCTTCCGATCGAGCAGGATGATGCGCTCGTGGACGTGCTCGGCAGAGCTGATGAACAGGTCGGTGATGTACTGCCTGTATGCATCGAGTTCGTGCCTACGGTGGGGGAAAACGAAAACGATGGCTTCAGAAGCTTTAGACCAAGCTGTGAGCCATTCGGCGTGGGTGCAGATAGTCTTGGTAGGAGTTGAGGGGCCGAAAAGGATTTGGACGCCGTCTCCGGTGGCTTCAGTGCGCTGGCGCTCGTGAGAGACGGAGAACTGGTTCGTAATGACCTTGTTGAGGTCGACAGCGTCACCTTTGATGATGGCGAGCCACTCGGAGTCGGGGAAGGCGACGTGATTGGTTGAGTTCCGAATGGTCCCGAGCATGTACTTTGGGTCTTTTGCGAACTCGAGGAGCATACGGCGCGTTTTGGCGAGCTCAGGCGAGAGAGTAGGCTCGATGATGAAGTCCTCGACGACCCAGGGGAGCATGGAGTCGTTGACGCGTCGACGTTTAGAGCTGGACTCGTCAGCCGGAGAAGCAGAGCGGGAACGGCCTCGTCCGCCTCTGTCTGGAGAGCTGGAGCGTCGCCCAACTCCTCCATTCGGAGAAGGAGAGCGGGAGCGGCGTCCGCCTCCCCCATTCGGAGGAGGAGAGCGGGAACGGCGTCCGCCTCCACTTGGCGAGTGAGAGCGGGGACGGCTCTGAGATCTTCCTGGGTTACCTCCATCGCCGCGACGGGCAGCATCGATGAGCTCCCCCTCGATCTGGTCGAGCATGCCAATGTAGGCGCGAGCTGTTTGCTGGCCTGGCCCCCTTCGACGAAGGCGGTGGGAATGGCGCCCATGATTCTGGCGACTGCGATGGTTTTGTCGAACTTTCTGTCGCGGAATTGTTGAACCAGCGCTGTACATTCTTGGACAACCTCGTTTTGCAAGTCGAGTCCGGAGGGAACATTCGACGAAGAAGGTCCGGCGCCATCTCCTGACATAGATGCTCGCTCAGCAGGTGTGGATGGAATATGGGTAGCGGGCGCGAAGTATATTCAGGTGTAGCAAAGTTAGATAGCTAGCGAGCAGCCAATGGGGAGAAGGAGAGAGGTGAGATTCCCTGTACTCCTCATCGCGCCATTTATGCTCTCGCTGGGGGTTTGAGTCATTCGGTGGATCGCGGACCCGGAGTGTTGTCTGAGTGAGCGAGTCATTCGGCGGATCGCGGACCCAGAATGCATATCACTGCAGGAAATACGCGGGTCACAGACCCGGAATATCATTCGGCGGATTTGGGACCGGGAATGTTCCACTCGCGCAGGGCGGTACGCTGCAAGTGCCGTGGAACGCACTACAGGAACGGGGGTCGCGGACCCGGAATTTCATTTGGCGGATCGCGGACCCGGAATGTTCCACTCGCGCAGGGCGGTACGCTGCAAGTGCCGTGGAATGCACTGCAGGAAATATGGGGGTCGCGGACCCGGAATGTTCCACTCGCGCGGGGCCGTACGTTGCAAGTGCCGTGGAACGCAATGCAGTAAATACGGCTGCCTCCCCATTGAATGCCCGACGTGACGACGCCGGCATGGGGAGGGTGCTAGGGTCCTCGCTGTGACCAACATGCGCGCCCGTTAGACTTGAGTAAATGATTTTTAAACCCGAAAAAACACGTCCGGATCACCCTCCGAAGTTTTTCCCACGAGAAATAGGGCTTGGTCAAAATTTCAGGCTATTTCAGCGCAACTTGAAGTTGGGGGTGTTACGAGGAGCCCAAGTAGTATACGATTGTGGGCCAGATCGGCAGCTTCAAAAGCCAAACTTGTGGAATTTTTCACAGTAAAAAGGCTGGTTAAGTTCTTTCACTCATGGCAGATTCAGAACCAGCTCGTCAAGCGCTATCGATGTCATATTTTTCCGACATTTTCGGAGTGGATATGGGGTTAGGGTCAAAATTTTGGACACCCTAACACAAAATGCCTATTTCCGGACGAACGGCTCGTGGAAATTGGTTGGTTGTGATACCGTTGCCTCTGAGCTCCTCTGATCAAGCGCTTTCACTTGGAACACTCTGGGTCCAAAATAATTGGTCGAGTTTTTTGTTGACTTGGATTGCCCGGAGCTGTAGCAATTCAGTTTCTCTCCTGAACCAAATCTTGCCTAAATCACAAGGTCCGAGTTGTGAAACGGAGCATCTGGATGCTGAATCCATGTCACAATTTACCTTTGAGAGCTAACTTAAGTGGTTACCGAGAACGAGGCCAATCTTTCCCGCGACCCAAATTTGCGCAAATAACGTGAAAGCGCAACACTTCGACGAGATCGATTGTAGTTCTGGGATGGGGTAGTGTTGTTGTTTAACTTACATATTCGTGATCAGGGACTCTGAAAACCCCCAATGCAATGAAAATGGTATATGTCAGTACCCTAAACACAGAAGGAAGCGAAGTTGAGACTGTCGGGATCAATGGCCGTGCAAAACAGCCACAAAAGTTGCAATTTTGTGGGCTCCGCAGGATTGTTTCTCATAAATCCTTTCTGTGATGCCCTACTGTATCCCTATGAATTTAGGGCCCGACCGGGGACCAAATCCCCAGTGTTGCTCTCATTAAAAGAAATTATGGCTGCTTTTTTTTTTGTGATCAAGCGGAAATTGGTTTCCTTCTTCAGCACCTACACAGCACCAGAAGCGCCGTGCAACATCGCTTGATACATTAAGCGGCTTTCGTGTAACATTGTATCTCAAGCAAGGTCTGTGCCGACGCCGTCGGCGCTCCCTAGTTGTAAAATTCCGTAATTATCATCAGTGGCTGTGACCCAAGAGGCGAGCGATATAAAAGTCCCTGACACAGACCTGCCAAAGTCGGAAACATGTGAAATGGGGGGGGTATGTCATCGATGATAACGGCTTATCGCCGAGATTCTCTTATCTATTTTTTATCTTGAGGCCTGATTTGGAATCGCTGTCCGACGCGATTGACTTCTTTTTCCTCCTTCTTGCTTCCCTGTTGCACCAAAGACACATCTTCATTCGCGACTTCAAACTCTTTCACGGACATCAGCCTTGGTCGTCAAGAATGTTAATTATATTAGCGCTGCGCATTCCTTATTGTACAGGTCACCCGCCACCGCGCCCACGCTTCCCCCGTTTTCCCCCGCCCCGCTCGCTTCCTGCCTTTGCCCGCTTCTCCCCACGGCTAGCTTCATCCGACTGCTGAACAAAATTTGTGAAAGGTCTCGGCACCAAGAACTCCGAGACGCCGAGCGCCATCTCCTCTTCCTTGTCTACGGGCATAATCTCCCAAACCTTGTAGGGCAATGGGTCACCCTCCGGCTGCAGAGGTGAAGCGATGAACATCCCGCAGGTGCTGAGGCATATTATAGCGCCAAATGGCAGGAAATGTCGGATAGCGACCATCGGGAATTGGGCAGAGGTGACATATCACTGGAACGTTACGCGACGGCGTCGTAGCCGAGCCTTGTTGGCTGCGTTATGCTGGAAATTGACAGCGTACTTGCACTTGGTGATGATATCGAATCCCTGTCCCCTTGGCTTGATGATTATCGCGCATTCGACGCGATTTGATCGACCACAAAATCCACAGGGATACAACTCGCCGACCTGCGGCAAATATGAGGACGCATGGCTAAGTTAATGACCAAAAACACTTACCTCCGGATAGGCGGTGCGTTTTCATGCATGCTCATGTGGTGTTCACGCGTGGAACATCCATGATCGACTGAGGGGACCTTTCATATTTTTCTTACCAAGGCTCGTGCCCACGCATGTTCATTGAATGATCCCCTTTGCCGAATACTTGGCCTTTGTGCCATGCATTTTCAATTTTCGTTGTGCCATCTGTGCTCATCCATGGCCACTCTCGGCTATGCGTATCTTAATCTCAAAATTTGGGGGCATTTTTATTTTCCCTTGAACTTGACCCTTATTACAGCTCTTTACATCGGGCAAATGTACCTAACACGTGACTGGCACATAGTCTACTTGGGCCTTATGTAAATTCAAACTCAGATCGACCGGTCTCTCTATGAGCGCTTTCCCACTTCATAGAGAGATCGGTTGCCAGTCTAGCCTCCAACAGGATGTCCAGTCACGCGGTTCAAAATGGTCCAATGTGGACCATCCAAAAGGCAATCGGACCACGCGTTTCAAAATGTAATCCAGTAATTGCGGTCAGGAAAGCGCAATAATGCCTCCGAGCGCGAACTGAATCCCTGTAAATGTTCCCAGTGATCAGGGCTATCCATTTCTGGGATGCGCGGCTTAGAAAATAACCCTGGAACTTCACTGGGATTGAAATGGTTCACAGGATCGAGATTACGGGTCAATAATCAGGGCATGAATCTGTTAACATGCACTTTGCACTCACTACCAGGATTTACGGCAGATGACGGGCCAGGCAGTACGTCAGTTGGAAGCGAATGAGCCATTCCCAGAACTTAATGTCCAATACGATCCCAGAGAGGCATTTATCTCCAGATTTTGCTTGACGGAGCATTCCAGAACAGTCATGAAAGAGCCTTGGGGCCGTCGTTGGTGGTGTGAGCAAATAGATTGCTACGGCAGTTCGGAGCAATACGGTCGACAAAGGGAGTCGAAATAGTTGTCACGAGGCCGCTAGATAGAGCCAAAAGACAAGTGTGAACTCCAGCAATCAAGATGGAAGTAGACATGGAAAGAGCTTAGAAAGCGACGATTGTTCAAGTGAGTGTTGGACTAGTGTTGGACGTGACATCATGATCTCGGCAGTCGGCATTGAGTCTTGAATCTCTGGACTTAAAAAAAGGAAGTGCCCACTATGCCCATTATCTTTAGTAGTGGCGCCCTAATTGCATAGAAGCCCCGCCAAATTTTGAATCTGCGGCTGCTAACAAGGCCAGATAGAAATCTTCGTAAGCTTCACAATGGCCGCGTGAGTTCGAATCCTCCAATATGCACTTTTTTTCTCTCTCTGCCGTTCATGTTGTCGACTTGGTTAAAAGTTAACTGAAATTCTTCCAGAGCTGCCTGTGATTTTTTTAGATCACACATGACCACCACTTCAGTGTCCATTCAACTCAAAATTTGGACTAGCGCTGAACCGGTTTTGGGCTCGACTGCGGGTACTACACGCCAGGATGTCTTGAGCATCAACATTCACAGGCAAAGTGGCGGTTTCCGTGGCAGGAGCAGGGGTGAGTAGCAATTTGGCCAGAATCGATATGATGGTGGTGGGAGTCAATGATTGCTTTGCGATTCTTCGAAAGAAAAAAAAAAGATACAATGAAGAGGACTTTAAAAACTGACAATCAAGTGCCGTGGAAAAAAAAAAACACTGGACCGCGCGAGTATAATATACTCCCCCCCGCGCGCGGCGCAAGGCCGCTCGTTGCACGGCATATACTCGCACTTATTTTTTCATTCTTGCAGGCGTGACTACTTTCTGGAAACGAGGATGGGCTCGCCTCGGATTCATGATTTTTCGACTTTACGCACACATCGAGGTATAATATCGATTCTAGAACCAACCGCGCGCTGTGACTTTGGCCGATTGATTGCCCGGCGTGCCTCGCTGCCTAGCTATAGTCCAGTCGAATGCATAGTCGCAGTCATATCCCTCCCGCACGAAAATGTCACGGAACAACTTCCGAAGGTAGGAGTAGTCCGGTGCGCCGCCGAAGGAAAGTTCACGAGTGTAGTCGAGGAATGTGCCGAACTCGACGGGGTAGCCACGACAGAGGAGATCTGTGGAAATCGTCATCTTTTCTTGCATGATGCGGTCGTACTTCTCCTCCTTGGTAGCGGCTTCGAGCCCCTGCCACGGCAGCGAGCCACGCAAAAAGTACAGGAGCATATATGCAAGCGACTCGAGGTCGTCGCGACGGGCCTGCTCCACTCCGAGATGAGTGTTGACTGAGGTGTACCGAGCTGTTCCAGTCAGCTTCTTATTATCCCTGTACGGAATATGCAGGTGGGTTTCAGGGTCACGGTACCGCTTCGAGAGACCAAAATCGATGATGTTGAGTTCGTTCCCCCGCTTCCCAACGCCCATGACGAAATTCTCAGGCTTGATGTCCCGGTGGATCAAATTGCGAGAGTGGATATATTCGATTCTCGATATCTGATGGGCCGAGTAAGTAATCAGAAATCATGGAGACTGGCAGCCTGACCAATTGATCGGCGAGTAGCAAAACGGTCTTCAGTCCAAATTTGTGGTCGCATCGGTCGAAGAGCTTTTCAAGCGAGGCGCCCAGGAGATCAAGAACCATCGCATGGTACTCGCCCACGGGACCGAACCATCTGACAAAGGGCACACCCAGCCCGCCTGCCAGGATCTTGTAGACCTTGTACTCATGCTCGAGCTGAAGGTGCTTGGCTTCGACCGGCTCAAGCTTGATGGCGACCTCTTCTCCAGAGACAACGTTTGTTGCGAGGTAGATGGACCCTACGGAATTGAGCGCTTCACAAGGAGAAGAGCCAACGCCACGCACCAAAGGATCCGGCCCCTATTTTTCTCTTGAGTCGGTATTTCCCGGCAACCCGAAGGTCTAGAGGTGACCTGTGCAAAGGCGTGCTGGCCATTCGTAGGAGATGTGGATGAACAGGTGTGCAAGAGATTCAGAATGTAAATAGGAACTTTGCCCCCTCTCCAGGATGCCCCTAAAGACCCAGTTGCGACGATCACGTGCGGCTTGATCGATTAATTTTAGTCTCCTCACGCATTCGTGCATCAGGAAAAACCTGTCGGCAGCTCCTTGAAGGCGTTAGACCGGTAACCGATCTGTCGACGGGAATATTACCACCTCATTTCGTTGACTGGCAGGCTCATCTTCAGCTGGGACAACTCACATACACTGTTCTATGTGGCAACCTCCACATCTTCGCCAAATTCGAAGGCTTTCTTCACCGTCGTCGCCAAACCCCTGCTTGTCAAGGTCTCTCCACCCTCATAATGACCCCCAATTTCGCGTAACCCGCCTTGATCCGCTACTGATCCCCTTTCTCCCGAAGGCACAGCCCCATCAGTTCAAAATATTTCTGCACAGTCTCTTGTCTCTACGCTTGTACGCCTCTACTCTGTTTCTACTTCTGTGCATCATTTCCTTGCACATCATTGTCCCGGCACCTTAAAGCAGCGCTCATTCGAGCTCCAGCCGCGGGAGCCCAGACAAACGAAATATTGCCGCCAAAAATGATGGCGCGAGCCCTAAAAAAAATCGGGTAACTTGAGGTATGTCCATAGTCTTGAAGTATGAGCAGATTTGACTCTTTCGTAGGCTGTCGGGGGTGCGACGACGATCCAAAATTTCATGAGTTCGTTAGTGACGTGTAGTACATAAGCCTTTGATCAAGCAAGGTCTCTGCCGACGTAGTTGGAGCTTCCTAGTGAATATCTACCATCAGAATGTATACCTGTAAACTGAACAAATCTTTCTTCTGCTACTGCTGCAAAACCTTTGAGCTTGCCGGGCAGCTTCATCACAAGCGTTGGGCTTCATCACGAGCTTCGGGTTTCTCGGAAAAGACGAAATCATGAGATTCTACTACTTAGCGGACTTTGTGTACCTGACGATCACCCTTGAAAATTTTCTTCCTACCACCACCACCATGGTCGCAATTTCTGCCTAAATCATGGTCTTTGAAAATGCTCGCCCTATTTCTCCCAAGGTTACACTCATCGATGTGACTGCCTCAACCGTCGACGGCAGCGAGGTCCAGGGCTCTGTCTGCCACTTCAACAATACCGACAACTCTGTTGTCTTTGAGAATGGTATTTTTTATTGTCAAATCAAGGTACTTTCCTTCTCCTCCGCACCTCTGCACCCGTACTCATATCTGGCAGGCTGTGATCCAGGAGGACGCCTTCCAGGTCCACGACACCGACCCCAACCGCTTTTCTTTTGTCAGGGCCGATGCATGAAAGATTGTTCGGCACTTTAGTCGAATAAATAGCATGAAAGACGTACTTTTGTCGGTGTTGCTCGCCCATTATATTTCTATCATGCTGAGCGCCGTAGCAGCCGCATTCGCACACCGACATGAACCCCTCCGCGCCATCCACAAGGACACCATCAGCCAGCAGAAATTTCCAACAGTACCCGTAGAATGAAAACCCGGAGTTACGACAGGCCGCCATCCGATGAGTAAACGTCGAAAAATATAACGGCAGCGCGAACATTTAGAGCCATTCAGATCGCTCTCGGAGGCATTCTTGCGCTTTCCATGCATTTTGAAGCACGTGACCCTATTGCCTTTGCAATGGTCCACATTTTCACTGCGAACATTTATGGTGCCAATCACTTAGTCACCATCACTTTTGTACAGTGGATTGATCTCCCTCAAAAAAAAAAAAACCCCTATTTTTTATCGGTCTTGCAGAAATGCTCCTTTCAACAGTAGCTACATTTTTATAGGAGGGATTTCCCCCAAAGAAAAAGCTGAGTGAGATAAATAATTTTGGTCGGACCAAATTGGTCACTGCCTGCCAAATATGCCTCATTGGTTCTAAAATTGCATGAAAAGGGCTCTAAAACGCCGCGCTACATGCGGCTGGAGGTTCAATTCCTCCTTGGAAAAACTTTTTTTTTTGACCTTCTCCAGCCGAAAAATTTCCCCGCCCGGTTTGGCAGCTGTACAAAAGTAGCGGTGGTGATTGGCACCATACAGCCATTTAGATCCCGCTCGGAGGTATTATTGCACTTGTCAGAGCACAATTACAGATGGATTTACATTTTGAAACGCTTGACCCTATTGGCTTTTCAATTCCATTGAAGTCCCAGGGCCATTTTCTAAGCCGCAAGTGTCGGAAATGGATATATCCATTTCCCATAAATGGATACCCCTGCAGATCCGCTTGGAGGCATTATTGCGCTTTCCAGAGCACAATTACTAGTTTGCATTTTGAACCGCATGATCGTACTGGCAGGCTGAGGCTTAGTATTGCCTTTTCAATGGTCCACATTTGGAACTGTGTGACTTGACATCCCGCAGACCATTTCAATTCCAATGAAGTTCCAGGGCCATTTTCTAAGCCGCACGTCTCAGCAATGAATAGCCCTGATCACTGCGAGAACTGACAGCTATTCAGCTCCCACTCGAAGGCATTATTGCGCTTTCCAGAACGCAATTTACTGGTTTATATTTTGAAACACGTGACCCTATTACCTTTTCAATGGTCCCATTTCAGTGGCCACTTTGTCACGGTCGCTCATGTACCATCAAGCTTGTTACTCCAAGACAAGACGTGCCTTCACTTCGCTCCGGCATGTGCTGGCTTTGGTCTGCTTTCCAAATTTTCCAGGGGGCACAAAATGTACCAAGCCAACAACAATTATTGCACGTAGTAAATATTGAACCAACATGGCTCGCTCTGCCTAATCGACAAATCGAATCAGTGCCCTTCGCCGGTAACGTATTCGGTCCCCGCACTCGAAGATTGCTTCCCGTGTTCTTTTAAAAACAACAAATGTAAGTAGCGAAATAAACTCGATTGCTAGGACTGTACGGAGAGACATCTCCATCCCCGTGCTGCTCATCCCCGCATCTCACGCCTCCCAACAGAGACAAATGGTTGTGCGTGGAGCATGCCTGCGCCATGAGTATCCCATCTGCGTGCCCACGCCGTGGTGGCGCCGCGGATCCGCCACGTCCGGCAGGGGCGAAGCAGGCAGGAAGCCCCGCCGCTGCAGGGGATGAGTGCAGTAGTCGCGCTGAATGTTGCGCTTTGGGCAGCAAGAAGCAGAATTCAAGAGGGAAAGTGCACCCTGTCAGCAGTGAGATGGGGTCGCCGATTTCGTGTCCCTAACGATGGAGGCCAAGGAAAGCCGACGTTTCAGGGTTCGTAGGTGCACGGCCCTTCCACCGCTGTTGCAGTAGCAGCCTGAGTGGATGCCGGTTTCGGACTGCATCTGTATCATGAAGCCTGAGGACGCACCTGAATCCCTCGCCTCCGGCCAATTGATGTGATTCTCGGCCGCAGATGCGTACAAAGATGAGGAGTTGTAAGGTCGGGGCATGTTTGAAATGGCAGTGAGGCTGGTGAAGCGTGCGGAGAGAACCACGCACCCTAGAGAACACCTATCCCAGTGACTTCGGCGAATCCTATAATTTAATCAGGACGTCTTGAACAGGTGGTGCACGGTGTCTGGTCACGTACAAATAACACTGTCGGATAATCGCTGTCTTTGAGTAGAACGACTCCGGACCGGTCTGCTGGAAAAGAGCATACGTTTAAACATCCCATCAAAGAGCAAGTTCACGTATGCTTCTCATTGCAGATTAAACCTGTTTAGAACAAAGGAAACTCATCAGTGGGTTCCGGTCGAGTCTATGAAACTCGCTCAATCGGTATCCGTGGTACTCTGCAAGTTTCAGATGGCCGGGTCATCGGAAGAAACTGAAAACGAAAGGGTTGGCGATCAGATCACATAGGGCAGGGAGGGAAGGGGCGACACACAGATACCGGGCGGGACAGTATGTACGTGTGATGGGGAGTATCAAGAGTTTGTAGCTTGGCGACCTTCGTAGTCGATCAGGACGGAGGCACCGGGTCATAGATCTTGAATCTATTCGAAGGTCCGGTGAATCGCCAACCCAATGGCACACCTCTTCCTCAGCATGACAGCACCGTATTATAACTAGATCTCACATATCTTTTCATTGTGTTGTCTCTAGACCAGGGCTTATGTGGTGATAATCTAGACATAGAATGGGAAGGGATCCAGGCTCAGATCAGTCAAAGGCATATCCCATGTGAATGGCACTGCTTCTGTCAGGCCCAAGAAATTATCAAGGAAGTGTGGGTTCTGTTGCTTTGAATTATTATTATCATGCTAATTAAGTTTGAAGTCTCGGATCAATCTGTCCTCGCGTAAAGTACGACAACCGCTTTCTTCTGTTAGAGTACAATCTTGCTGGAATGTTCCAGAACAATAGTTACATAATCCTCAGGCATATGAGTAGCATACTTCATTTGTATTCGCTACGTGTTTGCAGAGCTCAGCCAAACACAATATCTTTTGGTTTTATATTCTGGTCCCGAATAAAGACTCTACCGATTATTTCAACACAAACACGTCCCGGGTAGCTCCCGGTCACCACAGCGGTACAGTCTACACGGGACCACCCCGAATCGGCGACGACGACGATGATCGCGACCGATAGCGGCAAACTCGATGATCGAAGACCCCTTCTACTCCGTCCGAGAATAACCATCTGGTGGCCTGATTCAGGTAATAGTGGCCTGATTGCCATATTTCTTGGATGAGGCGGTAAGGCAAGCGGCAGAGCCCGCTACCAGTTGATTGAATGGCTTTGAAGAACACGGTTAATTGAGAATATATCGAAAACTAATTAAAACAAGTACAGATTGATCCCAGTAGTTTGGTATAGCGGCAGGCAATAAAGAGTCCACATCAATTTCTTCTCCGGCGAGGAATTTTACGAGAGGATTATACGTATCGGCAGGATTGATAGTCAGGTAGAAGCTTGGGAGTCCCTCTTTAATCATGAGACCACGTATTTCATTTCTCATTGCAACACGAGCGGCAGAAGAGCCCGGAACAGAGGCAGCGATACCGTTCACCTGCTTGAGTAAATTCAGTACTTTGCGTTCTTCCTCGTTCTTGGGTGTTGGCGACTCGCCGTTGGCTACACGAGTGGAAACCTGTTTGACAACCTCTGGGGACACCGATGCAAACTGAGATGCAACATGGGCAAAGTTTGAGCGTTTAACCTTGAGACTGGTGTGGAGAAGTTCATGGCGTTGCAGAATATTGAAAGCAGTGAAAATGAAGGACGGGTGTTCTTGGAACCGTGAATCTGCAAGATTTAAAAGATGTTTGACATGATGCTTTAATGAAAGTGGAGCAAGTCGCCTGCTGTCGTTGAGTCCTCCAATGCCAAAGAGCGTAGGATACACGAGGGGAAAAAGAAGGCTGTCCTTCCTGAATTCATTTTCTGGCAATCGATCATGGGGGATGTCCAGGTAGCCACCACCCTTTTTCTTGACATGACGGAGTGCGGCAGCACGCAGTTCATTGGAGGATGCATGACATTCGACGTCGGTGATGACAAGATTCTGGAATGGGATAGACTGATCAGGCATCGAAAGTGAGTCAGGGACCTGCGTTGAGTCATATCTTGACGTAGCAGCATAAGCTGTACTGCTGTTCAGAACATGTTCAATATTGAATGGTAAAACAGGGTTGTCTTCGAGATGGCGCAGACACTCTTCGTTGATCTGGATATCACGATAGAGTGGATTGTGTGTTTTCAGCCAGATAAGCGCATTCCGGACTCGGGAAGCATTTACAGCCAGCGGTTTTGCATGATCACGGAGCCATTCCGGTGTTGGGCGTGAAGAACCAACAAAAAGAATACAGATAGGCTCTGTAATTTCATCAACAGACGGAGGTAGAATTTCTGCTATCTTTGAGGGTTGTTGGGGATAGATGATGATGTGGCCATGAATCCCACGTTGCGTATTCTGAAGTTCGAGGTCCTGATTCTCCTCTTTAATTTTGATAATAGGGCCAAGGAAAGTCCTGTTCGCCAGAGCCAACGCTGGGGTTCTTCCATTTTTCACAGAGGAGTGGCAGGACTCACACAGCGATAGAGATGGCTGACCACCGTCGAGAGGAAGAGAAACACCATCGCGATCCACTAAGATGTCACGCAAGGGGATGTCATCAAATGGCATAGGCGGAGGAACACAGTCAGGATGAAGCCATTTGTACTGGTCAAGTAAAAGAGACTCGTCATACTTCAGATCAGGGCGCTTGAGAAGATTCAAATCGACAATTGGATCTCCAGTATTTATTGAACAATGGGATCGAAGAGGTGCGGACTCCGCACATGCAGCACAAGTAAATGTTGAGAGTGCTTCGGAGCTGGTCGTCTCACGGAAGAGAGCAAGGATTTTATTTTTTAGGGTCTGCGGAACAAGCTGTGGCCATGCTTGGCGAATAAATTCCAATTCATTCTTGCGCTTGGTGGCCTCAGCTTCCTTTTCCTGTTGAGATCTCTTTGTATTCTTTCCTCTACGCAGTTGCAGGATGTAGTTTCTGAGCATTCGCCGTAGCTGTGGAAGACTATCATCAGTGTCATGCTCAATACTGAGATTTGACAGAACTCGACGTAAGGGACTGAGAGATATTTTACTCCCATAGACGGCAGAGAGGATGTGTACTTGAAGGTCAGGATCAATATTATTCATTTGCCATTCATTGACAACTTCCAATCAACTGGGGAGTGTCACACCGTCTGGGAGAGATATCGGAGCATGGGGAACGGACAGTTGGGAGCAGTCCCCGCATATAATATGCTGTGTAATTTGACGGCGGAGACAATCCACAGAAGATTTATCTTCAACCGGAATCTGATGCAAAGCTGCAATGGCTAGCAGAACTGGCTTTCGGTGACTTTCGAATGAATTGAAAAAGTCGGCAACAGATGCAGAGGAATGCTCATGCGTCCCCGAGGAAGTGATAGTATTTATATGACCTTTCAAAGCAGTGCGTAGCTTGAATCTGAGATTGCGGGCACCTGAAACAGGTATGTTGAGAGCAGCCACATGAGACAGGCTTTCAGTTGACATGAGATCCGAATCAGCATTGAGAACAAGAGTGAGAACAGCTTTAGACATTTCAGCAGCACAGTCAAAGTCGTGGCATAATACCCGACAAGCAGAACGATCTGGTCTAGGGCTAGACGACACATCTACCAAATGATCAAAGCAGGCACCCGTAGCAATGTGGTGCAATAGGACTCGTCGGCACTGCGTCAAACTTAGGCCTGCTGTCGGGATCGCATGTAAATCAAGAGTTTTTTTGATCGAATTCAAATCAGAATGGAATACAGATACACGACAACCGGTTTTACGATGTGCAAGGATAATATCACGAATAATATTCAAAGAGGTCATAGATGCGGTTTCGGACGGTGCGGTCATGGGGGACGTTGAGGAGCAAGATGAGGACGGGCACTGACAGGCTTCGAGCCCACCACAGGTGCACATATGCATCGCTATGAGACGCTTCAGAAACAGGTGCAAGCTGAGAGATATAGAAAACTCACGGTCATCATGCTCATGATCATCACTAGCAGTCGGAAGCGGAGGCGGGACAGAGGGCGAAGGAACAGGGTTATGTGAAGAGGCTCGAGGAAGATCTCCATTAGAGAGAGTGGGAAAACGTGACAGTCATACGTACCTGCTAGTCTGCCGGGTGTAACGACGCCCGAAGAGAGAATAAAGGATGCATGGGGGAGAGTTTCTCGGCAAAAGAACAACCAGTCACGGCCAAGCACAAGATCATAGGGGAGATCCGAGCATATGCGTAGCTTCATGTGCATGGAGCACACAGATTTTCCTGAGGGGAGAGCGAGAAGACCAGATGCGACAGATTGAAAAGCCGGCACTCCTGGAGATAGAACCCAGTCAAGAGACAAGAGAGAGGCTTCGCAGGTTGGATCTATGGAGGAGGACAGCGGAAGATTGCAGAAGAAGGCGGAGGGGTGGTTTGCAGGAGACGACGACATGGTGGTAGAGAACAAGCTGCGGTTGCCACGTCGCACGTCCGTTTGATCGGGGGCCATTAACCGTTCTTTAAGATTTTGCTCGTTCGGCTGTGCTACTTCCCCATATGTCGCTTGTACTTATGTGTTTCCTCTGCTCTTACTCTTAGATTAACCCCATTCATCCTCGCCTTCGCTGTTCCATTGCGAGCGACCGCCTGACCTGTGCACAGTCTGTTCTTGACAGGGCACAGCAGCTGCTGCCTACGGCGCAGCTCGATATGATTCTTCTCACTACGCCGGAGGCCACGTAGTCCTGCAGGTTGTGGACATATAAGTGGGTGCTTACTTTTATTCGAATGCCACTTCTCTTCCCACTGTCAACTCGCCACTCTGAAATATTCTTCCCTGGGAACACTTACAGCCGAATCTGCAAATGCCTCTGTACTGCTGGCTATCTTTCGAACTCGGATTCCATGGTCAAATAAAAAGGTCGCTGCTGAGCTGCTGCTAATCTCGGGTCTCTTCTGGTACCCCCTCTTGATGGTTTGAACCAACGGTCATCAAACTTACAGCTCTTTGCGGAACTTAGGGCACGGATCAATTTTTTTCAAAAAATGATGATTTCAGCATAACACTCATAACTCCCTCAAATCTTGGTTTTTTCTCCTGATTCCAACACCATTGTATTTGTATGGGATGCCCGCACCTGTATCTATGATGATTATATAATCTGCACCAAATACGGAAATTAGGATCATTTTGTGTATATCACCTCCTGTACATGCCCCAGGTAACTATAGGACTGGATATCTCGCAATAAACATAGTATGTATGATATATAGGCGCAGGGATCTTCGTTTTTTGTCCATGTGCTGTGATTATGCAATACCATTGGCCTACATATACTGGGTCATATCCAGGACGATACGGGGCTCTGATATTGAAGGTCAAAACATGCCTGTAGCTGGATATATATATTGTGAGACATATGCGAGGGCATCATGATGCCTAGACTGTTTGTGTTTGTATGGGAGGTGATATACGTGCAAATTGGTGACTTACCATATTTGGTACAGATTATATAATCATCCTATATCCACGGGTGCATGCAGGTGCGGGCATCCCATACAAGTACCATGGTGTTGGAATCAGGAGAAAAGACCAAGATTTGAGGGAATTATGAGTGTTATGCTGAAATCATCATTTTTTGAAAAAAATTGATCCGGCGATTCCGCGCCCTAAGTTCCTCAAAGAGCTGTAATCCTCTCTTGCAATAATATGGTCAAAAACCATTCCCACTTCTCTTGGGCTCAGCTGGTGGAGGTGCACACCTTCTCTGTGGGCACAAGATCTGGGGTGCGTTGAAATGTATCATTATGGCATCGAATCGTGTCGTTTGACGGCTGGCAAGCCATTTCACGACATTGCATTTCGGTAGTATGCATACACTTCAATTAATTGTGTTTTCCGGCCACGGTGCGACTAAAGTGTGATTCACCGGAGCGAAGCGGCGGTACATCTTGTCCGTTTGATCGGGGGCCGATTTGTTCGGGATCGCCGAAAATGTAGAGGAATGACACACAACTGCTGACGAAAATGTGATGCTCTGCAAGTGGCTGAAGTTAGGGCTCCCTATAAGACCCGTACCTTACGGTAGCGGGAATATTTCATACATCTCTATAATATCTAGTCGCCTAGGCCATCATAGTTTATATTCTACTCAAATTCCCTTTGGGAGTCCTAGTTATTGTGGGGCTGAGATATGGTTCATCGGCCGAGGAACCAAGAAATCAGGGACAGCATTGAGTCCACATACATTAACTCAATTCGACATTATAATGCACTGGATGGTGGGTTCCATAGTGAAGCACGGGGTTCAAAATTGATTGTGTCCATTGCCCTTGGTATCCGGAATGCAGGGAGTCTATTCAAGCCTTAAAATATGTTGGCACAGGGTTCAGAATGGTATTGTGAGGCACGTGGTTCAAAATGGCTCTGCAGAACAAAGCCGGAATACTTTATGAGGCACAGGGTTCAAAATTGATTGTGTTCATTGCCCTTGCTATTTGGAATACAAGGTGTCCATTCAAATCTGCTTTCCATTCATTTTGAAACACATGCTTGTATACAAGCCATTATTGTGTTTCCATCCATTTTGAAACGCGCGATTCAATGAACTTCCAGTTAAAATGCGACTGTTTCAATTCCACAGCAGTCACAGGGATACTTGTTGAGGCGCGCCCTGCCCATCTGGATAGCCTGGATCATTGCGAACATTTCTCCCACTTTGATTCCACCCAGAGCCATTATTGCGTTTTCCGCAAGGCATTCATTTTGAAACACGTGCTTCAATGGCCTTGTATTTATGCCATTATTGTGTTTTCCATTTCATTTTGAAACACGAGCTTCAAGGGCCTTGTATTTACAGTAAGCCATTATTGTGGTTCCACAAGGCATTCATTTTGAAATACTTGCTTCAATTACCTTGCAGTTAAAATGCGACTGTTGCAATTCCATGGCAGTCTGTGTGACTAACAAAAATCTAAGTTGCCCAGGGCCATATCTCCAGCACTACAGCGGTTCTGCATGAAAACACCAGAATTTCCATATATGGTAGCTTAGATCATGCCATCAAAAATACAGGGACCAGGTGCCCTCCAAAGTCGCCATGCGAATCGATCGGTTAGATTTTCAAGGGAATCGGCTGAGATTTGAGCTCACACCGACAATTTTGCTGAAAATGGACAAAAAAAAAAAAAAAAAAAACAGGCCGCGCCATAAGTTCCACAAAGAGCTGTACAACGATTTACATGCTGATTGTCATCTCACTTGGTCGAGCTCATGTTTCTTCAGCATGTTGACATATACATTTGAGTTATCCGTTCACCTGGTCATCCACCCACGTCGTTTCGCCTCTACCCCATTCTAGTCATCCGCTACAACTCATTTTTCCATACCGTTTTCTCCTTTTCCTTTCTCTCTAGGTCTCACTCGCTAAAAATGTCCCTTTACCTACCCATACTAGTAGCCACCAGAGACCCAATACTGTACTATCGCGTAGCCCTTATGGCCAGGTACGATAACCTCAGGAATTCAAATCAAATCCGTTCACATGGCTCTCTCTCCCTTGCCTGAACTTGCAACGGTCCAATCACTGCGGCTGTTCTGATCCTGAAATTACCTTCCAAGCAATTGTAATCTCAACCTACTGACATATTTGAAATCCGGATCCGGCCATTCCCATTCATTCAAGTACGGATCCAACGTCAGAATGTCCGGCAGTGTATTGAAACATTGCCGGAGTATTCTGAAATTCAGAGTTTGCTCGGGAGTAGATATCAATGTCGCGGACGCTTCGTCTGATTCTCTCGACTAGATTTAAATTCCCTTCGTCCCTTGGTCACCTCAAGCCCACTGAACTGGTTTCCCGGCCTCAGTGCCTAGCGTAGGCCGCAGGCGCAACTCAGACCCCGGAAGGAATCTTCATTGACTGCAGCACTTAGTCTAACTAGCTTAGCTCTCCACGCTATACTGTACCATTCCGGGCAGAATGTACAGTCACAACCAAAGAGAAGAAGGCTCAATGTGCTTGCGGATGACATTTTCGATACTTTCTTGGGCGTTGGAGAGGAGGTGGCTGTGAAGATTCCGGTGAGTATCAGTCGTCCTCTTCATTTGTCACACAGTACGTATATTGCGATACCCACGACAGAGGATACAATCAGCTTGGCGAGAAGGGAGAAAGAAAGCGGACCGCCACGTAGTCTAGGATATCGTAGCCTCAATTCATTGAATATCTTCTTCCCCCACATCGTCTGTGCTCTCTCTGTGTTCCTGCACCCGCACTCGAGTAGCTCGGCTAACCCAACAAAATGGAAACTCCTGTTTCTGGTTCCGGTGCTCGGGGCATTCAGGCCAAATTAAAATAGAACAGGCTCCAAAAAGCCACGCACCCGCTCTGAAAAAAGAAAGAAAGAAAAACCTTTGACAGCTTGCCAAGACTGGTGGACTCCGGTGGTTTATATACCCTCAAACTATCTGTACATTACTTCCTTGAAAATATTTCTAATCTATCCCTCGGTTCTCACGAAAGAAAGAGGAAAGGTTCCAAAGTTATTCCTTAGTTTCATTCACCTCCTCCTAGTCGACCTTGTGCGGTCGGCTGCGGAGCTCATCCCCCTTGGTTCGCATCTGCTCTTTCCGGAGTGGGAACGAATCGCTCCGGGAGCGTGTGCAATAAATGCATGGTTTCGCCCCGAAGGGACCCTCTGAAACTGGGATTCCGAAGTGCCGAGACTCGGCAAGAGATTGTCGGTGTTTTTCGGCAAGATAATCGACTTTCCGAACAAGTGCAAGAAGTTCTTGTTGGATTTGATCCCAAAGGAGCTCTGTTTTCTTCAAGGACCTCAGCTCGTGGGACTGGCTAAGAAGCGAAGCCTTCGGCTTTTGTCGGCTCCACTCCTGGAAAGATATATATGGTGAATGACAGATCAACTTGGTTCAGACCGGGGTACGTACTTGCTGTTCTGTACGGAGATCCAACTTGGGATGTGACATGAAGATCTCTGCCGCTGGTGGTATATGTGATATAGAAAGTTCAGTTTTATATGTGGTCGGAGTTCGGAAGTTGACGGTACCGGAGTTTAAAGTCTGAGCCAACGTCTCCGTTATGCGATAGTCGATCTATTTCGCACCAACAGCTAAGTTGTTTAATATGAAAACTTCGAGCATGGTTTGTGTACGGCAGTCTGAGAAGACCATCTGCAAACGATCCGTCCCCTGGGAGCTCTTGACGGTGAGGCTTATGAGGCCCAACTGGCCTCGCATCGATTGATCGCGGATTTCTAGTAGTGTTCTAAGTATCTGCGTCTGCGGGCGGTTCCTCTTTGGGGATCAAACTCAACCTGTCTTAAACTCAGCAGCTTTTTAGACGTTCTTTTTAGATTGATTTGAAATATAATTCATTGCCCTTGACTTTTTTCCCCGGAGGACCTGGTTCGGATTGAAACATCTTTGGATTTATATCCTAATTTGGTACGCACGACTCTTAATCTCTCTCTCTCTAATCACATACCAACCCCAAATCCGGTACCTATAAATCTGTCACGTTTCCATCTACTATCCTTTAACTTCTCTCCTCTCCAAGCTTCCCCCTCTATGCTGACACATGGAACATCAACCAGAAATCACTGGGAAATTCTGTTTGACTAGTTATTGCAGATCGAAATGCTTTCCGAAACACTGTGGCTTACAGTAACGTCGTCGATTGTTTCTTAACTCACCACCACGCCTCCTTGAGTAAGCTGCAGCTGGTTGGTGTTACGGCGTTGTTTATTGCGTCAAAATACGAGGACGATCGGGATAACAAATGTTTCTGCATGTGTGACCCACGTGCGTGCCTTGGCCCGGCAATATTCCATGAAAGCCTCTTTGTCGGACAGTGAATGGACCCAAATGGGGTTTTGGAACATTTGCTGCCCTGAATTGTGGTTCAATAGGTTATCATTCGTAATATTACAAACTCTCGACCCAATTGACAAACTCGGGCCTTTGCCATCACTGCAATTCATTACATTTTCCAACACTTTCAATTCCAACCCGGTCGCAAGGCCTTTTTTTTTAAGGCGCGCTTACCAGCAATGGATAGCCCTGAGCATTGTGGATATTTTGAGCTATTTATACTCCTCTCGGATGCATTATTGACCTCTCCAGCCGCCAATCAATGCTTTACATTATCAAACACGTGGCTCTGCAATCCTTCACATTTTCAAGCGCGGGACTCTATTGCCCTCAGCCGAAAACGTTATTCACAGAAGGAAGATCCAACCGCTACGCCAAAGTACCATTCAGGAAGGGCTACAGCTTGATGCCCCACTCCTACAGAAATTTATACGGATCTGAACTGGCCTTGCTGTCAGTGGGACAGCCCTTAAGCCAGGCAGGTCACGCGTTTGAAAATGTAATGGATTGCAGCGAGGGCAATAGAGTCACGCATTTAAAAACGTAATGGATTGCAGTGGCCTCTGCAGCGTTCCGAGCACACTGGGGTTGTAGCAGAAACGCGAGCCCGCCCAAACGGGCCCGAATAAATAGAGACGAGGAGAAGGCGTACATCATACAGTATATACATGTAGGTAAAAGTAGACGGCCGAAAACAAGAGTTAGATTGTTTAAGAGCCTGTTCGGTAAAAAATTTGCCCAGAATCTCAGAGTTTATTTTAGGGTTATGTGTCCTCCAAAGGGCGACGAGGGCAAGTAGAGGGCGTGAAATCAAAGTAACGCTGTATTAGACAGGTGGCGCAGCAGCCACTGGCGCCACCTGGTGGCTGATTTCAGTGATCGCCCAAGGCCCAAGGCCTTAAAACTCCAAGCCCTTAACAAGGCCTTGACCAAGGCCTTGGCAATTTTCGGCTGGAAGTTCCGCCCTTGGTCAAGCCTTAGAGCATCACGTGAATATCACTATGTCATTTTATTTTCCCCATCTTCTCTTCTCCGTCGGTGCGCGCTATTGTTCGGCGGGGCAGAGAAACCACGTGCACGCAAACCGTCTGTACAGGTCATGGAAGAGGAAGAGATCTTGATGCAGGAACTGGCAGACAAAGAGGAGGATGCACGTCCCAACGACAGCGCCATTGGGATTGACTCAGGTGAGGAATATCAGTAGATTTAAAGCTTAAATTTATTGTTTTTGATGCTGCCTGGATGCGTGGGAAAAATCAGCCAAGGCCTTGGAGGCGCCCTTGGCCAAGGCCTTACCCTTAACCAAGGCCTTGGAGATCCTGAGACCTCCACCCAAGGCCTTATGGGCGGTCACTGGCTGATTTGGCGTGCGCAAACGAGTGGCTCCACACCAAAAAAATGACTGAAATATGACGTGGGTGGCTAATTTTAGCCACTCGGCCGCCATTTTTGCGCACGCCAAATCAGCCACCAGGTGGCGCCAGTGGCTGCTGCGCAACCTGCCTATTAATCATGTTTAGAGTACTCAATCCCCCATTCTTATCCTCTCAGGCCGAGTTTCGGCTGTCCCAAAGTTGGAGAATTTGTTCAAATTACTACATAAGGAAATAAAATCTGGCGCGAATCGGTTGCCGAACAGACTCTAAGATTCCGTATGATAGAAAGAAAAATACGAAGAATGGGAAAGGCGGGAGGGTGACGGAAAATGCACAAGCAGTCAAAAGCCTGGTGCAATATTAGTCTCCGCATGTATGTCTTTCGTAGATTACCGCGGCGCCGCTTACTTTGGCACAAAATTTGCTTCGTGATCGCTGGGTTCCCGAATGCTGCCGGCCATAGGCAATTAATTATTCGGCATTGCCGGCACTACGCCACCCTTCTGACAAACTTTGACATTGACAGATGTCTCCCACCGGACTGGAAACAAAGGTAGCCATTTCAAACAGACAGAACTGCTTAGAATAGTGCTGGGTATCATCTGTCAAATTGTGGCAATAGAGGGCCTCGAATTCGTCAGAAAATTGGGTGAGCATTTCATTCGACTCTCGAAGCTCGGCGGGAGTGATCTCCTCCTGCATCAAAATCCGATGGCCCCGTACACCTTTGCAATAGTGGCGATAGTAAGGATCGGGTAGAATTCCGCGAAGAAATGCGGGTCCGAGGCCATAGAAGTAGAGCAAAAATTCCCAGGCCTTGTAACCACTTGAAATCTTTTCGGCTGGATTCCGAGGCGGGCGATCGAAAGATCCGGGAATGTATGGTGTAGTATTTGAAACCATTTTTCTGTGTTCTTTCCTAGATTACATTTAGCATAATTCAACGCCAAAAAATTGAAACGGGTGAAATATCGCACGAAACCGCTCCGGTCAAGACCATCCAAGTCCAAAGAGCTTTGTTGTCGGTCTTGTCACATTCAAATAAGCCTCGCCACAAAGGAATGAAGAGGTCCGGGATATTGAGGCATGGTAAATGCATGTTATCCAATCCAAAGCAGCCCGGAACACCGAGAATATGTTTCTCGGGAAACCCACTAAATATTGTGGGCTTCGAAATGCCGGTTTCCAACCGGCGCTTCTCTGTGTTTTGTTCGGTGAGTTGATAACATATTGAAGATTTTCCTGGTAGGGCTTGGTGGCCTCTGCGGAGGTGAATGTACGGAGTAGCTCATCGAGATTAACCTGTGATGAACCAAGTATCTCAGCCAAAAATTCGTATAACACTATAATCTATCACGACACTTACATCTGGATCACTGCAGCCTTCTTGATTGTAGTCATGAGGGATGAAACGAGCGGGATAATAGTGTGTGCCCTGCGGTTTCCGACGCCCCGGCATCTTGCAGTAAAGGCGGCAGGCAAGTTTGCCATGGTGCCCCACGCAGCCGTTTATCGAGGCCATTCCCGGACCGTCCGCTGTTCCCAGAGCAATGAACGGCCGAGATGTGAATACACGATCGAGTGCTGCGTCCCAAAGCCGAAGTCCCTTTTTCTGCAGGGCGGCAACATGATGAAATTCAGGGAAAACGTCGCTGTCTGGGTTCCGGGGCTTGCTGGGCCCGCCAATTATTCCGCCTGGGAGAACATACTTCTTCTTGTAGCGGACACCGGGGGCATGATCCAGGATAATCCAGATGTATATCCAGCATTCAGACACCTTGTTGCGATAAAGCTGGGCTCCATCGATGGAAAATATCAAGACCATATCGTCGATGGAAATGCGGCCCTCTTGGACAGCAGTAAGATAATCACTGCCATCAAAGAAATCGACATAAGGTGACGTGCGAATTCCGTTTTTTCTAGCAAGTTCTTCCATGATTTTTGCCGTACACCGCTGACGATATTTCAAGCTATTGGCACCTGCAGCTGCGGGGCTAATGGAAAGGTAGAGAACCACCGGCGAGGTATTTTCACCTCAGGGGGATGGTCCGGCTCGTAACGAGACTTCCTGCAATATGGACAGTCGTCACATTGCGAGAACGGCCCTGGGTAATTTATTAGCACAAGCAAATAGTGGAGGTAAATGGGGCGAACCGGTACAGCTATCAATTCACCAACCATCAAGAAACTTCGATTGTCATTGCCATTCAGTGTGTCTTGTTTCCTTTCAATTTACGTACGCACTGTTAAATGCAAGCAGTGTCGAAACCTAATTGGTCGGAACTTGATGCGATCGTTTCCAGCCCTATGTTGAACCACGGTCGCATCGAGTGCTCTTTACACGACGTCCATAATACGCCTTCCACTACGAGCGTTGATTTTCCTAACCGATCGTCTAGGCGGTGGTCTGGTGAACCCTGTTTCGACTGACTCTGACTCCTCTTCAACTGAGCGTTCTAGGTTTTCTGTTGATGCAGAAGGAGTGGTTCGAGAAATTCTCGTTCCAATTGGCAAAATGACTGTGAAGTCCTTCTCAAGTTACGTGAACTTTGAGGTATAATCTCGTTCTCAGACTTTTGCAAAGTCCGGAAAGGCAACCGTTGATCAATTGACTCGATCTCGTGGTTTTTGGCGACTATTTCAATAGAAATAGCTCAAATGAACCCCTCGCGGTGGGCTTCAGATGAAACGCTGACTTCTGGTTCACAGGTGAAATGAAAACCGAACAAATCCTAATGCAGAGCACTAGAACTTATCAAATCAACACTACAACACTACAACCAATCAAGCGTGCGAGGTTCGGGGTTCCAACCAAGTATTAGGTTGTGGCGATTTGAGTATTTCGACTTCGTAGTAATATCACGATATTCGAGTACAACATTCAAACGATCGTTCCAGGCGCTATACGCAATCTAGAGGATTGCGAGAAGTTGCTTATAACAATGTGATTGGAATAATATCCCTGTGGTGCCTATAGGGCTCCTAACTTTATAATGCTTCCGTGTTCCAACCAATATCCTTGTAATCCCTTATTAACCTAAGTCCGTGCCGTGTCCGTTTCCGTTTCCGTTTCCACTATCCGTTATGAAACACACACACACAATGAACTCAATCCAACAATGACCAATATATTGGGATGCAACACTAAAAGAAACTCTAAAGCTTCCAGTGGTATTCCGAATAGATACAAACTTTCCCAGGCGACAACACTGGCAGAGCCAAATGCGTCTAGTAAGAAAGGTAGGGATCCACTGGCCTTACACTAAAACCCTGCTGGTATTTATACAAACGGATGACTCAAACCTATAGACTAATAAATAATATGTTCCACATGCAAACAGATAATCGGCGTGGTATAATTTGATCCCGCTGTCGAGTGTGACCTATAAATAGTAATTTTGATCGACTGAACCAGATATCACAATGCCATGTGATAATAAATTTGGTTCCGTCTTACTGATTAGGATGAACCGCATGGTTTGACCTGATCATACGCGTTAAGCACGCAACCCTCCCACATGCTACTTTGTATGCCCTAGCCCTAGGCCACAATGCCAACTAAGCCTCTTGGAACCACCACTACCACGGTCCAAGCGATGCATAACCTACGGGCCGAACTTGGCGGTTCCCGCCATCGGATATACTCGGCTTTGTTCGGACCTGCTCCTGGTGATCAAGCGCAACTCCACATTCCTAACTTTCCAACGAGCTTACAGCCTTGTAAGATGCTCTACTATCATCTGAATAGATCGTTGTTTAACCTTTGGTTGAAACACGCACTGAATACCCCAATTCTAACGAATGGTTGGAAATCCAGCTAGCCGTTCGGGCCTCACGCTAGCCCGTATACTCAAGGTATCAATAATAATAAGCTACAGTTCTACTTTGAAGTAGAACTGGACTGTACGAAACTCGAAAATATCACCAGTGGTCATTTAGCCAGCTTATCACCGGTGCCACAGGTGGGGAGACTGAGAGTAAACAAGTCAATATGTGAAGGTGGATGTCGCCTCAGACTAATTCTACCTCCTTTATTCTGTACCGTAGCAGGGTTCCGGTTTAAACCGCATCGTGTCCTATGAGACCCCTGGGTTTAAACCGGTTCGAACCATAATGGTTCAAACCGTGACTGTTCCTCCTATAGAACTTGCCTCTAACTGTGCAGTTTGAACCATGATGGTTTAAACCGGTTGGAACCACTAATGGTTCCAGCTGGTTTAAACCACTGACCAGTTGGAACCATCAATGGTTTAAGCCGGTTGGAACCATCAGTGGTTCAAACCGGCTGGAACCATCAGTGGTTTAAACCGGTTTGAACCAAAGTTGTTTGGACATGTTTTTCTTTTTTTGTCCTTGACTCTTTTTTTCCCTCCTCTCTTAATATTAGTGACCGTCTGCCTCCCAATCGCCCGACTCCTTCCAAAAAAGGAAATTCATATCATTTGGACTCAGAAACTCACAGAAAAATTGTGAATAATCGCGAAAAAATTGTCTAAGGCACAAATAGGTTAGTAGATGGCATCCACCAAAAATGGAAATCCATTAAAAAAAATGAAAGTTGTAGCCCTCATTGAGCACTACAATGTTGACCAATTGACTATGGTGATCAGCTCATCGGTTGGGCCAAAAAAGGCAAAAAAACTTTCGAAAACACGGTTCATTTTAGGGAATGATTGGGCCATGTCTCAGTAACTGCTGGGTGGATTCTCGTGATTCTAGTACTGTTAGAAAGTAGCTGACCAGGGCTTTCAGATGGGGTTATTCACCAGCTATCTTTATTTTTTTAGAATGATTTGGCTGGTATCTCGGAAACTGCTGGATTGATTCCCATGATTGTGGTACAGAGGTGAATGAGCACTTTCAAGTGACACTTGCTGCTAACTATACAAAAATACTGCTGTTGAGATATCAGGGATTTTCTGTTTGAGAGGATCATTGATCCAGCAGTTCCCAAGATACAAGCCAAATCATTCTAAAAAAATAAAAATAGCTGATGAATAACCCCATCTGAAAGCCCTGGTCAGCTGCTTTCTAACAGTACTAGAATCACGAGAATCCACCCAGCAGTTACTGAGACATGGCCCAATCATTCCCTAAAATGAACCGTGTTTTCGAAAGTTTTTTTGCCTTTTTTGGCCCAACCGATGAGCTGATCACCATAGTCAATTGGTCAACATTGTAGTGCTCAATGAGGGCTACAACTTTCATTTTTTTTAATGGATTTCCATTTTTGGTGGATGCCATCTACTAACCTATTTGTGCCTTAGACAATTTTTTCGCGATTATTCACAATTTTTCTGTGAGTTTCTGAGTCCAAATGATATGAATTTCCTTTTTTGGAAGGAGTCGGGCGATTGGGAGGCAGACGGTCACTAATATTAAGAGAGGAGGGAAAAAAAGAGTCAAGGACAAAAAAAGAAAAACATGTCCAAACAACTTTGGTTCAAACCGGTTTAAACCACTGATGGTTCCAGCCGGTTTGAACCACTGATGGTTCCAACCGGCTTAAACCATTGATGGTTCCAACTGGTCAGTGGTTTAAACCAGCTGGAACCATTAGTGGTTCCAACCGGTTTAAACCATCATGGTTCAAACTGCACAGTTAGAGGCAAGTTCTATAGGAGGAACAGTCACGGTTTGAACCATTATGGTTCGAACCGGTTTGAACCCAGGGGTCTCGTAGGACACGATGCGGTTTAAACTGAAACCCTGCTGTTGCTGTTATTCTGCCAACCTCACTGCACCTCTGCCAACCCACTTCCACTTCTCACTGTGTTGCCTCCCTGCAACCAGTAGTAGTGCACAGTCGTCATGTTACAATTCCATGTAATCCACTGATTTGCGACATAGTCAGAAAAAATCTTTCGGACCAAAGTTCAGTTGAACTTACTAATATGTTTCAAGCAATGAGGTCTCTGATCGTACACTGTGCTGTAGGAACAGTGTTACACTACTAGTAGCATAGCTAACACTGTCAGACACTAATTCTGAAGTCGGCACTTACCGCGTACATCATTGAGACACAAAAAATCCTTCCCCAAAATCTGGTAATTCGGACTCAACGTGGCTTACACAACACCTTTTTCTGGTGAATTCTCACCTGTTGCGTTTTGGCGCAGTATTGACCCTACGGTGATGGGATCAAAATCCTGTGACGTTGCCGGTGGCCAGTGGCTGCGCATTTCACGGGTTTTAGGAAGCCTCTTTGATCCCTGCTCGAGGGAAATCAGTGCTTTCAGTAAGCACCACATTTTGACAACTGTATTGCCACCATTTTGAAACGCGTGACCAGCATGCTACCGCGTCAATTCCAGCACGTTCCGAGGACCCTTTTTTGAGGCGATTTTTGCGGTCAGAACTAGCCACTCGGCATGCGTTTTGGCGCAGTATTGACCCTGCTCGAGGGAAATCAGTGCTTTCAGCAAGCATCACATTTTGACAACCATCTGCATTTTGAAAAGCATGACTATATATTATTGATTATTTGGCGGAACAATGTACAAAAATTGTGGCTCCGGATCCCCCAAGGGGGTACACAATATATATAAAAAGTTTGCCTCCGGCCGATTTGGCGTTAGTCACGAAGAGGTGGTGACTAAGCGGAGCGCTCCAACATACACAATTGCTGCACATGATAGTGGTTGTCAAGAAATTGACTACGGCGCAGGCCAAAACAATTGATCGTCTCTTAGATTTAGTCGAGAATCTTGAACCAAGTGGCGACATCGGCCATGAGAGCCCGAACAGGGTGCTATGCGCAAAACAATGGTCGTTGCGATGGGCTTACCGAAAACCACCACGCTCAAAGGCGCTGCGGCTGTACGACCTAAGGTGGCGGTTACATCAAGGATCGCGAGACAAACTCGCAGGTGTTACGGCCCGGCTGGGACTCCAGCTTCACCGAGCACTCCAAAGCATTCGAAGACGTTGGAGATGGACAGCGGTCTGTGAGGATAATTCCAGAAATCCTCAGATGCCCCAAATCCCTCATGAGGTTTCCAGTCTGCGTATTGACAAACTCTGAAGATGATGAGTAGGTAAAGCGCATTTTCAGGGGAAGAAACATACAGGGAACAAAAGTATTGTGGCCGAAGTTTCACTTCAAATGAAGTCTCAGACAGGTTCCTCTGTTGTTCCCCACACCCTGCGCAAACAACGTATTGGCTAGGCTTAATCGAAGCTGGCGTATGATTCAGAATAACTCCAGCTTTGATAAAATGCAAAGGAGGGCCTACCTTCGTCTTCATTGACATTATCGATAGAGAGAGGGACCACAGGAGATGGTGACGCGGGAGAACCAAACTCCTGACACAATTTCCCTTCGTGAGCGACCAGGGGATAGTGTGCTAAGTATTTTTTGAGATGAAGTGGCGGTAAAGCACGGGTGCCCACAAAACAGTGCCTCAAGGCAACAATTTCCGCACTGTGAACCCAAATCATCGGTCTTTCGGTCTCCCCCCCTGAAATGGGACCGAGGCATCAACAAGGAATCTGAGGAGACAGTTCGAACCGAAATTTCGGTGGGTATCACGCCAGCAAGTCCCCGTCAAACTCCGAGTTGAAATGGTTCCATACAATCCAATTTAATGTCTCGCTGCGAAACTCGGCATGCCGCACCGAGGACGAATTGCAGCTGTTTGGATTGAGATGCCTGCAAAAGGACCGAGGCATCAACAAGGAATCTGAGGAGACGGTTTGAAATGAAATTTCGGTGGCTATCACGCCAGCAAGTCCCCGAGTTGAAATGCTTCCATACAGTCCAATTCAAGCGGCCGCTCCAGCGGAAATTGCTGAATTGTGCAGTTGCACATCAAATTGCACCGTGTGGACTCATTTGAGCTCGGTTTTTGACCGCGTCCGGCTGGGGTGATAGCAATTCGGCAATTTCCGCCGAGGCCGGCGCCTGAATTACAGGCTTTTCACTTGATGTGCAGCCGCAAAATTCGGCTATTTCCCGCGAGGCCGGCGCTTGAATTGCAGTTGTTTTCATTGACATACAAAGCCCCCATGGCTCTCGCAAAACGACCAACGCACTGGGAAGAATTCTGAGGGGACAGTTCTAACTGGAATTTCGCTGGCTATCACCCCAGCCAGATGCGGTCTTTCAGTAATTTGGGGTAATGTTGAAGTTCAGGCACCTCAGACAAGCATCTTCTATGGCCAGGTCCTAGCGAAAAAGTTCACAGGAGCATTCCTTGTGGACGCTGGTGATCGAAGGTGACTGTGAACTCGGAGAGGTCACGGTGTCCAGGCGAGTGGTGCATCAGCCCCGACTTCTCCTTCTCGAAGGTGGCGCGGTCATCACTTGCCCATTGTACTGCGATGGCCGCGGCCTTGTTGAGAACACTGACATTTGGGACGGAGACTTGCTCGCGGTGCTGAAGTTCGTGTCGTCCACAAAGCCGTAGGCCCAGCTAATGAATACCCCGATAGCCTTGAGACGGCGGAGAGCCGGTTGATGGTGATTATGGATAGAATCACCGAGAGAGCTGAGCCCTGGGGAGCACCCTCTAAGAGGCAGCGGAAGGTCGCCGTACGCACGCCGTCGATTACCACTGTGACGAGGTGGTCGTGGAGGAAAGAAGCCACCCAGCGGATCAGCGCGCGTGAGAAACCCAGACCCACCGGAAAATAAGAAAATTCGCCCAGGGTGAAAACATCGCCGAATGTTTTAGATTCGACCCTGTGCTGAAAACGTAGATGAAACTGCTGCATTGACCTATTACTTCACTTCTTTAAGGGGATCCCTTGGAGAGTCACAGTAACGTCCCCGTTCAAAAAGGTGGCGCGGCAAATTGAATCTGTTTACAGTAATACATATGGTGAAACAAAATACTCAGTGTTATCATAGTAATCTTTTGCTTCACAGGCAATCTTTAACCATGGGGGAACAGTATAACATCGTGCGCGATACATGCGCACCCTGAAATTGAATATACATTAGCACTGTACTCACTGTCCAAGTGTCGCACTCACAAATCGAAAATGACGGTACGTACTCCGTAATGGAATTGCGTTCGATCCGGCGCCGCCATATATATAAGCATGTATTGGAAGTTCGCCACTGTTGTCAACTTGGTCACCGCCCTACCGGATGTCAAGGCACACGTCTCAAAATGTGGACCATTGCAAAGGCAATAGGGTTATACGGTTCAAAATGTAAACCAGTAATTGTGCTCTGGAAACTGTAAATGTTCGCAGTGATCAGGGTTATCCATTTCTGGGAAGCGCAGTTTAGAAAATGGATCCAGGGCTTCATTGGGATTCAAATGGTCTGCAGGATGTACAGTCACACGGTTCAGAATGTGGACCATTGAAAAGGCAACAGGGTCACGCAGTTCAAAATGTAAAACACTAATCTTCCTCTCCAGCGCCATCTGCCAGTACTCGAAAGCGGCCGGCTGCGCAGCAGGCTACGGGATATCGCAAAAATCCTGCCTTGGTCCCACTGCGCAGGCTATTGTGGATCTGGCCTCGAACGCGGGGGAGTTCAATGATATCATGACGAGTTCCGTGATATTTTTGCTGCTTCTGCTATCTTGTTAATGACCGCAGCCCGTGGAACTGATTCTGGCCTGGTACATCGTCTCTTCCATGATTATCATTTTGAGGCAGACATCAAGGGCAAGGATTCACGCACAGCATTGTCTCATGCAGCCGAATGCGGTCGCAAAGAAGTCGTTGAGATCCTTCTCGCACGACCAGATGTCGATATCAAGTCTGAGGACCGACATTGGCGCACTCCACTTTGTCATGCACTGATATCGGCCGCCAATCACATTGGTTTTGAGCTCACGGCGGAGGGTCCAACTTGTCCATTTTTAGAATTTTACAGCAATTTTGCGTCAAAAATGTTCAAAATTGCCAACTTGAATCAGACATTCCAAGCTCAAAACACCTTCAATCAGGATGAACCAAAGTGTGAATAAGGACTATTTTTCGATTACTTTGACACTATATAAAGCTTTTTTTCAGACAAGGTGATTCCACAGAGTCGATTTTTTTGAAACTGTGCAAATATTTATTGCGGGAGATATTTTAGCTACTTGATTTGTCCTTAGTAAACTGGCTGTTCCAATTGTGGGACCGCGCTAGTATAACTATCCTCCTCCTCCTACGCAGACCTTATATTTTCACTTCTGGGGCGCTCATAAATCACGCGGCGAGGTAGGCGGCCGCCACGGTATTTGGTCACATCGCTCGCTCCCAGGTGGGAGTTGCTAGTTGCTTCAGTTCAAATCCGGGCATCGAACACTCGAATTCTTTGATGTATCTACTCCGATACATCAAAGGCACGCTTGATTTGGGGAATACATACCGTGGCCCAGGTCGATCGGCGACTCCAATATCACGGACCTTGGCCTGCTACACGAATGCAGACTGGGCGGGTGATAGGGACAAGATGCGATCCACATCAGGAGTTGGCTTTTCTGGCTGGCGGAGCTGTATCGTATGGCGGTCCCAATGCACTTTTATTCCCGCCCCAAAAATATTTGTCCCCGCTCCATATATTCGGCGTTTTCGGCCTAAAAAAAGACTACCTGCATGGGGAACTTTATATGGGGCGGAGATGGTTGCCCTAAATAAACTCGACCCCGCCCTAAAAAAACTTCAAGTTCATCTGTTGTGCCCCTGACGGGCGACTTCAATCTCCCTTGAGTCAGTTCACTTCCGGGCCTCATTTTGATCAATTGTCTCCACCTCAGTTCATTCTGACCGATGTCTCACACAGACTGGACTCGGCTTCGACTCCGACTTCAACATCGGCACGCTGGGTGGTTTGCAAGACTGGGGCTGTCGTTCGTTTCAACGAGGTGTGTCTTATTTACGTCACTACTACTGACTAACACTACCCACACTTCTCTCAAATCGTCATACTTCAAGCCGGTCTCGATACCACGTCGGACCACAATCTCGGACACCGAGACTATCGCCTCATTGCCTATTAGCGGCAGACAAGTTGCAAATGTAATGTCCACAATCGACATTTACCGACCCGATTGAATCAAAATTGAATTTAAATTTCCCTGATTCCCCGTCCCAAGGGTCAGGCAGGTCGCTCCACACAGGGATACAACTTGTGTGAAGAGATGGGGCTGGTGAATGAGCCGGAGCATTACCAGCGACTCGGGTGCGTGATGATTTCTTCGGATTTTTCCTGTGTCTAATGAGGTGAATGCAGTGTCTTATGCGGTCTTATGTCAACCGACTTCTCTCAACTAGCAAGACTATTGCCGATAAAGCGGGTAAGGCCGCCAAGCGGCAGAGCCCGGTAACTTTGTCATGCCTTTGGGTGAGGTGAAACTCAAATAATCTGTTCAGATTTCCCGTTGCTGCCCTGGTTGTTAGGCCAGAGGCCTGATCGCTCTCCATACTAGAGAACGCTCCCCACGATGATTGCGCAGTCGACCCTCGACGCCGAGTCTACAGACATCGTGCGGGGATAATGTGAATGACCTGCTAGCGTGCGTGTCCCTCCTCCTGGTGCTTACTCACGCCGATGCTTACCTTTCATCGATGTAGAAATGGAAGAAGATGCTGCAGGAGCAGTCATGCTTTGTCCAACCGACTACATCGACCACACCCATATCGGATATGAAAAGGTAGCGAGACCTTGACTGTATATTTATTGCGAGCGAAGCGAAGCAATACTTGCCTAACACGTGACGAGGGGGGTAGGGATAGATTTTGCAGAAAACAGGAACAAATAGTCAGCGCGGTGGCTGACTACCCTTGAGGGAAAGAATGCCCTCAAAAACGTTCAATTCTTGATCGTTTGCCTTGAGAATATCGCCAGACGATGCGCCTTTATGGCGCGGTTCGATTGATACCGGATTAAGACCCAACGAGGAGGGAAAAAATTGGGAGAAAAAGGAGAGGTGTAAGCATGATTACGCCTCTGTATTCTTCGCGAGCATTTGCGCTTTCAGCGAATCACTAGTATATTGTACATTTTATGGTGTAGTAGTTGCTCAGGGACGGCGTCTGCGTTTTCCGAGTCCTCGTTTTGTTCAAGAGACAAGTGGCCTTGGTTGTCTTACTGTTTCCGCTTCTGTACATGTACCTTTTTCTACACAGTGAACTGGCCCTAAATTTCACAAAATTTTCTCTCTTTCTCATAAGATTGCGTTCTCTGAAGGCATTGGAATCTGGAGGTTAGAACTTATCCAAAAACCGTACTAACTGTATGCGCGAATTGGTTTCACTAGTGGAAGAGGATTTCTGCCCATCGGAGTTGCTCAAAGGGACAGTTACGGTGTTTAAACGCGTCGGATTGGAGGTTGGAGGTACCAGCGAAGGTGGAAACGCGAGAAGACGCGTGGCCGCTGCCTGTAATGAATGTGGGAATACTTTCAAACTCCGATCATTATGTAATAACGGCACTAGCATGAACCCGATCAAGGTCAGTGACAGAACATAACAACCGAGGTACGAGGTTCGAGTTATAGCGTCTGTTTATAAGAGACTAGGGCATGATGATGTTTGTGGAAGAGGCGCTGTAATCTTGAGCAAAGTCGCAGAGGACTTAATCGGACAGCTGTTAAGCAAGCACTTTATTGAAGTAGGGGAAGCTGGAAGGCGGGACGCAGACAGAGGAAGAGGCCTGGCAACATCAAATGGGACTTGCTTTGAGGCAGAAATGTTGAGTTTCAGAGGAGGAATGAGGAGGGCGGGACAGAAGAGCAGACGGAATGCGAATGAAGCAGATGGTGGGGTGTAACAAAGAAAGAAACAAAGGAGACCGTTGCCTTTCGCTTCTCTCGGCGTTGATATTGCCAGGAAATGCAGCCACGCACATTGAAATAAGCGCTTCTCAAATGGTTTTCATGCGGAAGTCGGAACGTCGAGTTTTGCAGCTGATCCCGAATAAGTACACAGGCGTAGCCATCTCGGCGTGGTCGCGCTGTGCAGACGAACCTTTGAGCCATGAACCGGCCCGCTGGATTGCAGTAGAACGGGTGAGGAGTTTCGTTTAAATATGACCATGGAAAAATGAGGGAATCTTTCCGTCAATCGTCCGATCAATCCCGACGACTTGCGTTTGCGCTCGAAGTCGTCTTTGCCATTTTTGTGTTGCAATTGCGACTCGCGGCGTACATAAATGTAAGTCACGATAATTCTGATGCCCACACACGAGCTTAGATCATTGAAAACATCCATTCAACTCCCTTCGATGTCTCATCTCGGATAATTCTCCCAAATTCTCTAGAAATGTGTGCGCCCTCCAATGAAGACCCTGCCTTTCACGAACCACATTCTATTACTCCCATTTTTAATTTCTTCTTGTACAAAGATAACCGTAATCGAGCCGGCGCAACTCAGGTAGCACGCATCGTGAGCGTCTTTTTGTCGCCGATATACCTGTAACCTCATCTTCCAGGCAACTCTCCGGCAGATTGCGATTCATTCTTTTTTCTTTCTTCACCCGTTCGCCATTATTTCGGTAATCGCTAACTCATTCAACCTGCGGCCTTTGGCGCGGGTCATTTTGCTCTGCAGGCATGCAGCCAACTTTCATTCTGTTTCTACCCCGCGCTCGCGCGGTGCATACTGTCAGTCAAGCCCACACCGCGACCGAAATCAAAGACTGTAAAGAAACGTCCGACTCCGAATCGAACGCGCTTCGCATCATTCTTAAATTATATATATCCCAGGTGTGTCTGTCCCACATGCTCATTTTTTCGAGTTTAGAACTTGTTTTACTGTAGTCTAATTCCGCCGTACTCATGAATGAGCGAGGAGATTAGCGAGACGGCGACTCCCGGCATGAAGCCAGGAGCCCCAAGAAGATATGTATAAGGGAACGGTAGGGCTATAAAGGCTATTAAGTGGTTTGATGCGAGCAAAGTGAAGGAGAAACTCGATAGGGATCCCGCTGGCCCAGGGGAGATGGGCTTCGAAAGCTGATGTCGCCTGGCGAGATTGCTCGTCTTATATGTGCTGCTTGGTCCGGAGGAAGTATGAGTCCGCAGTCAGGCTGTGCGGAGACTGCACTGCATTGCGGCAGATCATCCCGTGTTTTGCGAAGGACGCCCGGCGCCGCGACTTCGGGATGATGTGAGTGTCGAAGCTATTCCTTACCGTGCGGTATTAGACTACTGTAAAACAAGTTCTAAACTCGACTAATTGTGCTCGGTACGAATAGCATTTCCTTCCTTCCTTCTCCTTCTGCTCCTCCAGACGTTGACGCCCGGGGTGTCGTTCGCAAAGTACGGGAATCGAGCCGCGCCCTGTGTCACTCCGGGCCGGCGCCGTCTCCTCTGCAGTCGGGCAGTACGAGACATTTTTATTACCCCTCGATCGGCTCGCAGGGTCTCTTAAATGCTGAGCCAGTTCTCCTGAACCTCAGCTTTCCTCGCTTCTCTCACCTCGCATTAGCTGCTTATTCCGTCGCCCGCCCACCTGCATCCTTTAAATTCTTATTGTAATCTCTACTTTATCGTACCATACAAGATGTGTATTGTAGCCGTACCATTCCCTTATACACATATTCTTGGGGTTCTCGGCTCAGCGCCGGGAGTCGCCGTCTCGCTATTTCCCAGCTCTTTGTGGGTACGTCGGAATTAGTCATCTCCTTCACCGCATTCCACGGTATGTACATCCCCCAACACGTAATTTCATTAAACTGAATTGTTTTGTGTCGCTCCGAGTCCCGGGATACTGGAGCATTTGACCGGAAGGTGTCCTTCACCGGCGCGCTCCTCGCATGGTCCGTGTCCCGCCTCGGCATCGTGCACCCACAATTTGATTGCGCGGTCTATCGCAGCAGTCACATCGATTCTTCGGTATCTGAAATCCTTCTTGAATTCCTGTACACCGTCGCTCTGGTCGTCCCTAACCCGTGATTCCTGCGAATCTATGGTGCTCTATATCAGACTTCATTTTGAATTCACCGGAATCTGTGGCTCCCTCGGACAGGTCCCACTTCACTTTCCAATGCACGGCTCAAGCTTATAATATATCACAGTATTCACCCTGTGGCGCCACGAGTACATCCGCCAACATCTATACACATTTGGAAATTTGTTGGCGCCAGGCCGACCGTTCAACCCCGGTCAAGGTTTTATCTCTTGTGGTTTCTTTGTTTTTGTTTTCTCTTTCTTTTTCTTGGGTTCAGTTCTCCTACACTCGTTCGAAGTTTCTCCTCGAGGCGCAGTCCCTCATTAGAGAGATGGAAGCGTGCAGAGTACCATGACTGCGCCAACTTCATGCGCAACAATGGGCAAGAAAGGATGGAGCGGTCAAGTCCACCGTGTCGTCACTGAATACTGCACATTTATGGCCCTAGTGCGTTCTACCCTATCTCCCTTGAAAATGTCTTCACGATTTCTTCAGTGGTTTGTTGCCATACGGATGCCTGTTGTAAGACAAAGCGTCCATTTACCGTTTTCTGGACGCCCCTGAACGCTCTTCTCATAGGCTTAGTTCTGGCGTGGGATTAAAGAAGGGGAATGATGTCCGTGTACGTTGACCGTTCACCCACATAACTTACACAATATTTCTGCCTTTTTTCCGCTGTCCAGTCTGCGGTCGCGTCTGCTATCACAGTGATTGAGACATCTTCCTCTCACAGGACACTCAGGATTGCCACTGGACTGCATCCGACAACACCGAACTGGGCTGTAGAAGTTGGCAATTTGATCAGCCATATTGGCGTTCACCAGTCCATTGAGTTCAGTCTATCTCCTTTGCCCTGGATGAGCCGCTGCTGAGCTTTCTAGCCCCACAAACTACTATGCTCGAGGAATCGATCAAGAGACAGAGGCATCGACATTGTCTGTCTCTTGGACGGGCTGGTGGTCAATAGTTCAAACAACGTCTGTATTTGACAAGCTCATTCGACCTTTTTCCGCGGTCATGTCATGCCGGTCGAAAGTATCGCGCCCTGCATATTCTCAAATTCTTGGATTTATGTGGGCTTGGTGGTTACAGTGCGTCTGCTGTCAATTTTTTTTATTGGCTCTCGCTCATTGAAATCGGTAAGATGTCCGAGACCTGGTTCTTTTGGTCAGTCTTCCCTAGATATATTCAAAGCACTACCACCCCATGTCAGATAGTTCTGGCTTATTCAAGGCATGCCCTTTTTCTGTGTCTCTATGTGTGATCTCCATCTGTCAGTATTACAAGCCCTGGTGCGCATGGAGCCCCTGCATCCATTCCCAAGGTCGAAGAAATGCTTATTCGCAGGGACTCGGGTCCGGGGCATACATCTTTTCTACATGTTCTTTTTTTGTTCTGTCTCCGCCGTGGTACCGTCCCAGAGCAACATCCCTCCGTGGCATGTGGGGTGTGTATGTGTCTTTGACAAACATATTATCATTCCCATTGCGTGGTTTTTTTCTTCTTCGGGTATTCTCTTTCCTCTGACGGCCTCTTCTCCAGTTCTCCAGCATATGATATACCCTTGCGTCTCTTTCTGTTCGGTCCACCACTGCGATTGTAAATTCACACTGCCCTGAGATCTAAGTAACTTACCTGCCAAACGCTACGAGGCTTTTCTATCATAATAACTCGTTGGGGCTGCTTCTTTTGCGTTCACATCTGCTCACATCCGTTACTGCGCATGATCGACTGGTCAGATACCGTCATTGCTGTCTATCTAGCCAACAGCTTATTTTTCACGAAATCATAAGGGGAATCTCTGGTTAGGACCGCTGAACGTAACTCTGTCCTAAATGAGTGCCATTTGTCCTATACAGTAGACACCTTCGCACATAAATGCAGCGGCCTTCTGAAGAAGAGTTCCATGTACGATTTGTATACTGGCCATCGTTCTGTTTCAGCATTTATGTATTTATTCTAGCACTGCACAACCTTTCCCATAAGATTGAGGCCGGTGACCATTGAAGCGCATGTGGTCCCAGAGAAAATAATTTAAAGCACACTCGCCATCAGCTGATTTCCTTTTATGGGTTCTTACTTACTGTGACAGTGACGAGTCACAAGGTTCAACTTGAGTCAGCGCCTCAAGTAACTTGACTCGGGATTCTGACTCGACTCGATTCCGACTCTCCATGACTCTATCTGACTCCCAAGTATACAGTGTATAGGGACGAGTGTTACCCTCTTGTGGACACATCTTATTTCTCTCAATCTACTACAGTTAGCTGTATTCTGCGTGAATCTAAGTGACGCCTCGAGCTCATTAAGAATTTACCGACTAATATCTTTGCAGTAATGTTATAAGCTTGCATCAAGGTTAGTTTAGCAATCCTAAGAGCACGGAGAATTATCCCGTTGTTCGCGTCTAACTAAGATTAAATCTCGTTAGTCGGTTGCTCACGGTAGATATTCGTAGGGAACGGTTGGTTTTGAACATTTATTCTGATTAATCTATTGCCAGATGGCAACACCAATTCACTCAAGCACGTGCTACTTCATTCAGGGCTCTACTACCCCCGCGGAACCGGCCTTTTCAAGCGGCAGCTCGACGGGTACGAAGCTTCGGAAGTCGCTCCCTACTGATCTCTTCGAGGCACTTCAACTCTTGAGAAGTGCGTGTCGTAATGGTCATATCAGTGCCGGGCCCATCGCAACGAAGCACATCTATCTTCTTGCCGATCTTGACGAGGATTTCGGGTATTCAGCTGAGAATGAAGTTGAGGATGAAGAGACGCACCATTAATTGCGTGCAGAATACATTTGTGCCCCTTTCTTTCGCAATAATTATATTAGGTCTGCAGGTAAAAAAAAGCGCCCGGTTCTGCATTCGAATACTTCTGAACGCCGAACTGAACGCATTGAAGCCGCACGCGGCGTTCAGGGTCAAGGTTCGGCTCGTGGTCGAACCGAACCCTCCCAGCACTACGCTCAAGTGGTTGCAAAATATGTACATTATGTACTCGAAGTCTTCTATGAATACCTGGGTATCCGAGTAGGAATAGTAACTGACAGGCTAAATTCAGGTCGATTCGATATGCTTCGGTCTGTCGGCTACTGGAGTGCAATACTGTGGGGTATATGGGACCGGGAAAACTGTTCAAGAAATCATCAATGTTCGGGCGAGTCCTCTCCGCAAGTCATAGATATGTGACCCCGATTTTATTCTTCCGAGTCAATAGGGTCATCGGAAATGCCGATTTCCAACGTGGACGACAAATCCAGTGATGACGGCGACTCGCAGGGAGGCCGTCTGTTTAGCATCATGCGCGAGACCTTGGCTAAGGTTATTGAATGTGACAAGAAAACAAACGGGGACTGACGGCAATACAAGGAATGGTTGATGTAGGGCTGTATTAAGTTAGTCCAGGTAGCCGACAAGAAAACAATTCCTTACATACCCGACAAGAATCGAACGGTAGTATCTGGTAGACTCAAGACTGTAGATGATGGCGTTTGCAAGCGTGAAGGCTACTCGCAATTAATATGTATCGGCTAACGGGAATAGGTAGACAGACCGAAGATAAATGCAAAATAGACGACGGAATCTCGTGCCAAAATCTTCAGACTATATATATTGTTCAAATTCGGTTGAATGTTAAAGAATGTGTAGTGCGAGATATTTACGTGGGGGGATATCCTGAACCGAGGACTCCGGCGTCCCTACGAACAACCTTGGCCAGGGTGATGAGGAGGATAATGACTGTGGTTACGTGTAAGTTATTAGTAGGTTCTTCGATTGGCATATGGGTTGAGAACGAACATTCAAAGCAAACCGGAGCTACCCTGAATACAGCCAGAAGTTTAACATTGGGTGGTCCATGTTCATAAGCGGTGGCGCGTACCAAATTCCACTTGCATATTTCTGCAGTAAATAATCTGATCGAGAGATAAAGGCACAGGTGATGTGCTCTGGTTGCGCTACCCCCCGAGGAGTGAGACCCAAAGAGGAAGAAGACAATGTTGACCCACCTTTGGTATCAGCGGTAGTGACAGAGATGCATATAACAACAGCAACATCTTCCACTGCTCCAACAGATTCAGTACGAATACCCCTCAAATGTGGGGGGCGATGTACATGCATAAAGGAATGTGAGACACCAAAACATCTGTCTGGAGTTATGATCTTCAAGTGAGTCGTGATCAGAAGTAGGTAACAGCATAATAGGGGATGGCGCACAAATGACCCATACTCTGATTACAATTAACGCCTGCGTCACGAGGATTGCGAGAGCCAGTGGTATAATTTGCACGTAGCCATATATGTGACACACTTGCATCTGGATCAGTCCTTGCGGAGAGGACATAGGGCTGGCGTACCTTGTTGGTGCCGGGCAGGTCAGCTACGATCCAGAGACATCTGCATTTAATTAAATGACTGAGCCAACAGGATTGAAGGAATGCCACGGAAACATACACCAAAAGTACCCGGATGATGTAGCAGTTGAGCACGAATATGAGCTTGGGAAGCCTCCACTTGAGGGACCACACGTGGGAAATTTCATCGTCAAGGGAGGTAACCCATTCATACACGAGTAGACAGGCCGCGGCGCCTGCATAGTCCAAAATCACTTGTGCATACGGGACAGAGATAAACGGAGCCTACAAAAGACGTAATTTGCGATATATGCCTGCAGGGTGTCATCTGCACTATATTGATCGGGGCGGGGAGTAAGGCGAGGCATAAGCGCTTAAGCGCTTAAGCGCTTAAGCCAAGATGTAGGGAGGGTTCAATCATTCTTTTGTTCCCCGACTACCGACTTTTACCAAGACGATTGATCTCAGACGCGTGTAGCACGCTCACAACTACCTGACTAAATCTATAGGGAATACCCCAAACTTTTGAACCCCATATTACAGTTGATACCGTGTACATCTTTGAATATTTACATTTGTCCATACATCGAAATCACCACAGTTAATTTGCGAGTCGGCTGGTCAGCCCGGCTTCTCTTAATTTTATACAGCATTTGTGAAGCTCAAGAGGTGGTGGCCGATGAGCCGAGAACACTCGACCGAATTAACACCAAGTCTGCTATCAACAGTTCATCAAGCCATCATCCACCACCCATAATACCGCCGATGATCTCTGCGGCCCACTGAATTTGCCAGTGGACAACCAGTGATTTACCGACCAGCGGAATTCCACCGGATCAGC
Source organism: Mycena leptocephala (assembly GCA_029378395.1). Taxonomy (NCBI): domain Eukaryota; kingdom Fungi; phylum Basidiomycota; class Agaricomycetes; order Agaricales; family Mycenaceae; genus Mycena; species Mycena leptocephala. Next base: position 266,506 of record JARJLF010000130.1, on the reverse strand, counting down.
CGGATTTTCCAGGAATTATTCCCTAGCTTTCCACTGAATCCTGTTTCATTGGATTTCCACTGCCGGTTTGGTTGGCAGTGTAGTTCGATGGCCTGAACAAACGGAGTTCCTTTTTGAGTAGCTCGAACGCTTCCGCGACAAGCGGTGATATTCCTTGGCATTGAACATGAGAATGGTTCGAAGGTTTGAAAAAACGAAGTCCCTGTTTGAGTTTGAATGCTTCCACGACAAGTGGTGATAGTCCTCGACATCATTCAAACAGCCAACCCTTGAGTTTCTACCGAAATGGTTGAGAACAGAATTGTTGGCCTGGGGAACGGACGGGATACGGCGAATGAGCCTGAAATTATTTGGCACGGGATTGCCCGATTCTGATTCTGGGCTCGTTACCAATGGCGGTGGCACTTGATGAATTTAAGCTTTTATCATCAAATCTTAATTGTGGATCCCTGCGAGCAAGAATATCACAGCCAGGGCCCAAATTGTTGCTGTGGACTCCCCACGAGTGAGAATATCGCACTTTTGATTTGACCCGTGACTCCGGCACTGCCACGCTCGATATGGAGAGTTCCGTGACCTCTGGTTTAACGAGCAAAGCAGCACGGACAATTTAAAACTGACAGGGCTGCTCAGAATAGTGCTGGGTATCATCTGTCAATTTGCGGCATCCAATTAGCTCTCCATATCAAGTCACGCTTTTCTAGGGGCCTGTGAAAATGGCTGTATTTGGCAGGGATAAGGAAACACTTGATGCATTCAAGCTTTTGTCATCAAACCTTAATTAGCATTTTCTCGATTGACTGGTAAATTGATTTCCCAAAAGCATTTGAACGTTCCTTATAGTTCTGAGGTGAATATCTGGTTGATGCCTGGAGTGCGATCGAAGAGGGGCGGTTAACATCCATCCGTCTCAACCAACTGAACGGCACAGACGAAGACGAATATATAGGAACAGATGAAGAACCTGTCGAGGACGTTCGGCTTCCTTCTACATTCATTCACTCACCTTCCTGGTCTACTGCAAACATTTCCGACTGCCTAGCCCTTCGAAAGGCGCTCGGTCCAGTCACCCTGTTTATCACATTCACGACAAATCCCCGTTGGCCAGAAATAGCCTCTCAACTCCGTCGTGGTCAATCAGCAAGCGATAGGCCAGATCTTATTGTCCGAGTCTTTCAACAGTATCTATCTACATTCACGAAAGATCTCCATGCGACCATGGGACCCGTGCTCTATCATATTCGCGTTACAGAATTCCAGAAACGTGGACTTCCACATGAGCATATAGCTCTAGCTTTACGAAATATCCCCCAAACCCCGGCGGAAATTCACGCCTTTCTCAGTGCTCCACCACTGCGAGACGCTGTCAAGCGCCACATGACACACATCCATCATCCCAAGAAGTCCACCGCTGTGGCTGGCCGCGCGAGTGCCAGTACGGCTATCCCAAACCCATAAAGCCAGAGTCATCCTTCAATGAGCGTGGTATGTATCAGCATATACCACTCGGTGCATCGTCCTCATGTAAGATTTTTCTTCATAGGATATTTTGAACACCGGCGCCATCGGCGCGAAGATGAGTTTGTGGCTTCCCATATTGCATGGCTCATTCTCAAATATGATTGCCACATCAACGTGGAGTACTCCATGGGTGTCAACCTCTTTCAGTATCTGTTCAAATATTTCTACGAAACGAACTGGTCTGTGCGCACGACACCACGGGACACTGGAGAGCAATCTGGATCCATTCGCAAACCCGTGGATGAAATCAGAGACTAGGAGCGCGGTCGATACCTGTCTAGCATTGAAGCAGCCACCCGCATTGCCCCTTTTCATATCACGCAAAATAAACCTGCGGTGAAACGTCTTCCAATTCATTTACCTGGGAAGTAAAGGGGGCAGATGGCGCGCAAAGATGGATCAGAGTTTGACGGAACTCTTTTGGTCAGATATATGGCTCGCCCACGTCACCCCGATTTGGACAATCTGACCTACATCGAATTTGGCTCCAAGTGCAGGTTAGAAAAACATGTTCCCACTCAAGAGATGCATCCTCTCCAGATCCTGGAGACCGAATATCTAACAAGGCCTCGAATGAGAATTCGTTTTTACAAAGAGACACATGTTGGGGCCTGTCGTATCCAGATGGCTTACCCTCGACATGGCGACGTATTCTATCTTCGCGCACTTCTGTTGCATCGAAGTGCATTCAATTGGATCGACATTCGCACTGTCGATGGAGTGATTTACCCCACTCACCAAGAGGCCACTCGTGCGCTTGGACTGTTTGACAGTCGCGAAGAAGGACTTATGGCATTTGAAGAAATGTTGAACTTTGGCGCAGCTCCAGGGCAAAATACATATTTACATGGAGGCCCTCCGACCTACATGTAAAAAACTGTGAAAACACTCCAAACGGGCTCACAGGGCAGTCTTGAGTCTTCTTCTGGCCCTGCCGAGACCCTCACGCCGGTTAATAAACACAGAACCCCTTCTGAGGTGACACGGATGGCGGACACATTTGAGGATATCTCGTGAAGTGACAGCCGATGTTTACATGCTTTACAATGTTTTGAGTATGTACGAGAAACGAGAAACGAAAACGAAACAATTGCATTGCCGGATGATCGCCGGAATAATGATGTCATCGGTCACGTCTCGTCACAACATCTGATCGCCGTCCGGTTGGCGCCGCTTCGCCGTTCGGCCGCCAATCACCATCAACACTGTGCTGTCATGCCAAGGTCGCGCGCCTGCAGTTTGGGCAGATTCCGTCCGCAGGCACCCGCTTCCCCGCGCTGTCAAGAAATTTTTGAGAAATTTTGGCCATTAAAGTGACGCTCTATAAATACACCCCTATTAACCCGGAGCCCGCGGCCATCGGCCGGCATCCTTATAAATTCGTTTTCGTTTTCGTCTCTCGTATATACCCCAATGTTTTTTACACAGTTTTTTACACCCTTAATGAATGCTCAGGAAGAGCCATGGAAAATTTAACCGCCGGTGGCTCAACTGGTGTAATACTTTTTGCATCTGGGCAGGCAGTTCTGACTCCACAAGCACATTTTGCTTTTTCCCTGTTCAAAAGTGGAATGGGTACGAATTTCTCGGTGGAATCAAGTTTGTGGGCATGGAATGAGTACTCTGAGAGACCCATAGAAAATTTAACCACCGGCGCCTCAAGTTGTGTAAAGTTTTCTGTATTTGGGCAGTTCTGACTCCACAAGAGTATTTTGCTTTGTCCTCGTTCAAAAGTGGAATGGGTACAAATTTCTCGGTGCAATTGAGTTCGTGGGCATGGAATGAGTACTCTGAGAGACTCGCAGAAAATGTAACCACTGGCTACTCAAGTTCTGTAAAATTTTCTGTATTTGGCCAGTTCCGACTGCACAAGAGTATTTTGCTTCGACCTCGTTCAGAAATGGAATGGGTACGGATTTCTCGGTGGAATCGAGTTCGTGGGCATGGAGTGCTATGAGAGACCCATAGAGAATTTAACCACCAGCAGATCAAGTTGTGCAATGTTTTCTGTATTTCGGCATCAGCAAGTCGGCTATATGAAATTACCTCATGCGGAGTGGCGAAGAGCCATGTGGCCCACACCGCAGATTTCACGCAAAGGAATCCCTGCCGACATAAGGACAGAGTTGAAACCTGGATCCGATAAATTTAAGTTCTCCCGCGTTTCCCGATGGCACTACGGACTCTGTTACTTGAAAGTGGATGGATGCGACATCATTTCCTTGAAGTGTATGCACAAATATTTTCGGGATTTTTTGGCCTATTGTTGTGGAGCATGAGCTCATCGCTTTCGTGATCCATTTTGGCGGTGGCAAACTGTTTTCAACCCTTTCATGCTTCACCAGGCCTGTGGGATATGCATGAATTCCAGAGTTCCCTCGTATCCCGGTTTAGTATAAGTGCCGGTCAAAGTGATTTGACCCCGGTCAATGCCTGCACTGACGATTTCAGGTGGGTGAGTTTGCCACTTTTCACCTCTTTTGACCTTGTGAGCTGTTACAGCTCTTTGCGGAACTTAGGGCGCAGACATTTTTTTTCCGTTTTGGGAGGGTTCAAGCAGAACAGCCGCCTCGGCCTCAAATCTTTTCGGGTTGCCCCCCAATGTATCTCATGATATTCGCACTGGAAATCCGCAGTCAACGGTCCCCTTCTTGTGCCAGTGGTCCCTGAATGAAAATTTGGACCAAAAAATTCTGATTTCACGCAGAACAGCCGTTGCATTGATAATAGTGCTCCAACTTGCCTAATCCTTGGATATGCCATACATGGATAGTATGAATGACAGTCACCCGTAGCCTTTATACGTCCCAATATACCGAGTTTCCCGTTGGGAGTCCTGCTCACTGTCAGGTGTAAACATCCTCCATACCATACTACACACAAAACTGAAGTGGTTGGCTATATTGACTATTCTATGAGATCGAGAAATATCTCTCTCTCTTTATAAAATTATCAAGCCTTTTACTTCAGTACCGACACTTTGGTTGATCAGCACTGACACTTTGGAATATCAGTGTTAAGCTCAGGAAGCTCGGGCATCGGCGACACCGGCATGTCAGCGGCGGCATGGACTGTCGTCCGAAGCCTTTTAAACTCCGACGGCTTCGATTGATGACAGCTCAATGATGCCCCAATGCTGCCAAGATCTCCTGCGCCGGCCGGCGGCTTCCATTCTGCTTCGGGAGGCCTGCCGTTGCTCCCCGCAATCACCTCTATCACTTCTCCTTCAGATATACTCGCAAATCTCCGCAGATTGCTCGATAAATAGCCAGGTACGCTTACCCCCGAGTATCAACTCAGCTCAGTTCAACGGTAAAGACAGCTTTGCCGGGTACCCTTGGATATCAATTCGACTGAGCTCAATTTAAGTCTACTAAGTGAACATTTCAAAGCGAACCCTCGACATCTAACAGGAGAGGATCTTGGGCTGCCAGGAACCGCTTGTAATACATAGAAATGTGTTGGTCCAAAAATTTAGGTCAATCAGACCACTATTCCCAACACTGGCTCCCCTGTCGATAGTATCAGCGCATTCATGGCCCAAGTTCCTCGAACCCGGAAATATCTTGTGGTCGGAGATTCCGCTGCAACCAAACATTGTTTCTGGAAGCGCGAACTCGAGTAGAGGAACGAGTCGCAGGTGGTTCAGATGAGATAGCGTCGAGGGACGTGTTCTTTTTCTTTTCGGACATGGTGGTGGTAAAAGCTGACTCCAACAGATTCAAAACGGTATCAAGAGCGAGTTCCACCCAGAGATCAAGTAGCAGTCAATGCGGGCCATGTATAGCGCAAGACTCTCTCGGACGGGCAGCGAGCCGATCCTGTGCCTCAGACCAAAAAATTGCGTCGCTTGTCGGCCTTGCTTTAGACGCTTTGATAGCATAGTGCCTGGCGAGGACATTCTTTGCGGACGGATGTGAACCAAATACCCACGTATTTGAATTCAAAAACGAGCTTGACAACTGTGTCCTCAATCCACGAAGTGGGAATAATTTGCGGCAAAGGCCCGAAAATCATCCATTTGAACTTCGTCCCACTGACAAAGGCCCGCTTGTTCGTCCCCCATTTGGCGAAAAAGGTGACATACGGGGCGCCCATTCAGATGCGCGTCGTCCTTGTGAGGGGTGAGACGGAAATCCAGTTCCAGAGTGTCGGTGATGCCGAGTCCCCGGGGAAAAGACCACTGGATAGTCGAGGGTGCCCTCATCGACTTTCGATGCGAAGATGAAGTCCTGGAGGCCCAATTTTTCAGTTTCAACAGGACGGCGCATCAGCGCATCGCGCTCATTTGCCAGTGAAAAAATACCTTCCATCGGGTTTGTAGGTCAAGATTTCGAAGTCAATAAATTTTGTGACAGTATAGAGCTACCATAGCTACCACCAATAGCCTGCATGCAAATGACATGGCAGAATCGTTGCTGGCCATTACCACCACTACCATCAATACCCTGCCACCATTACCAGCTGTCTAGTGCCCAATGTCTTCACCATTGTTCTAGGTCCTGCTCATCGCTGCTACCATCAGGTCCCTTGGCACAATTATATCATACACATTCACTTTCAATTTTAACTGCAGGCATGGGCCTTTTTACCACGACCACCGAGACCGGAGGCACTTAGGACGACTTTCACCGACTCTTCTATCTCATCTATTTGTCTCATATACCGCGGAATTCGTGAACCCGATATTCTCATCGGACAATCCTTTTTCTGCTTCTCATCAATCTATGTCACCTGAACACAGTTCCACGACGTCATCGATGGTGCCTTTTCTTTCAAAAGCCATTCCTTCTTCTCTAAGACGTTGATTTCGGCGTTAACATTTACAGGTGGATATTGCGGGATGCATGCCGGGGGATCCCTAACTTCCCGAAGGGGACTAAAGGTATCCAGGCCGATTTCTGGTCACATACCCCTCCAGGAGTCATGAGGTGAACGATGAGAATCATACCATAAGTTATGGTGATGACGGATCGATGTCCACTCGAGGTGTGTCCATTCCGCACTATCTCACCACCCGTTAACCCAGGCACCCCATTCTCTCATTTACGCCTTTGTCAGCAGTATAGCGTCAGCAGCACACCGGGAAAGTGCAGCTGAGTCAGCACTTCAAGTGTTTGTTTCTTCAACGTTAATATTCTAATGCAACGAGCTACAGTTTGATGCCTTCAAATTTCTGTATCAGTTTCAAAGATGACGTCCGAAACATCAGTGTTGCTGCTGGAGGATGGGGATGGGGACCGCATGTTCATTGTCATGCGCGAGACCTTGGACTATGCAATCGGCATCGTACTCCGAAGGCTCACCGCAATACAGGGAATGACTGATGTTGGCCTGGATCTAAGGTTCAATTTACAAAATCAAAGCAGAAGGTGAACTTCAGGGACATACCCCAGGAGGATGAAATAGTCTGTTACTAATCTGAGCTCATATATGGTGGCGTTTGCGAGGGTCAATGCTAATAGCAATGTTAGTGGCATTGTATACCATGAATTGACTAGGCAGACAGAAAATGAACACGAAATAAATGAGGGAATCGCGTCCGAGAGTCTCGAATTTATACATGTCATGCTCACAACACCAAACTCCTGATGCACACGTAGTATTGCGTCCCGGGTGAAACGACCGTGCCTCCAAGTCCCAGAGCCATTTTCTGAGGCGTGCATGCCAGCAATGGATAGCCCTGGTCACTCCGGTCATTTTGAGCCATTCGGATCCTGCTCGGAGGCAATATTGACCTCTCTGGTGGCCATTCAGTGCTTTAAATTTTGAAATGCTTGACCTGATTAAATTCCTTTACATTTTGAAAGGTGTGACCTCATTGAATTTCTTGACATTTTGAAACGCGTGACGTTACGAAAGAAATTGTGTATGTAGATAGAAGAAATATAATGAGCGCGAGAGCGCACCGTTACAATTTTGAACCGGTCACTTTGAGCTATTCAGATCCTGCTCGGAGGCAATATTAACCTCTCCAGCGGCCAATCAGTCACTGCATTCAGCGGCCAACTAGCCCAAATGGGCATAGCCAGTCCGTGCCCTAGCCAGACGCGGAGCAGTAGCTAACGACAGCTAGTCTCAGCTAGCCATCGGCTAGCATCAGCTAGCCGTCGGCTAACCGCACCTAGCAACTAATGCCTAGCCATCAGCTGGCAGTAGCTACCGGCCATGTGGCGAGGCGGCCCTGGCTAGCCGTGTAGCCAGATATAGCTGAAGCATAGCCACAGCTAGACAGCGGCTGGCAGTAGCTAGCCGAGGCGTCGGCTAATATGCCGCTGAATGCAGTGAGTGCTTTACATTTTGAAAGGCGTGACCTTAGGGCATTGCTTTACATTTTGAAATGCATGATGTCCCCAATTCTCTGCATTTTCGAACACTTTTAATTCCAGCGCAGTCCCCGAGCAATTTTTTGAGGCGCACGCGCGAGCAATGGACAGCCCTGGATATTCCGGTCATATTGAGCCACTCAGATCCTGCTCAGACACAATATTGACCTCTCCAGTGGCCAATCAGTGCTTTACATTTTGAAACGCGTGACCTGATCGAATTCCTTTCCATTTTGAAAGGCGTGACCCTATTGCATTCCCTTACATTTTGAAAGGCGTGATGATATTGCATTGCTCTACATTTTAAAACACGTGACCTTATTGCATTCCTTTACATTTTCGAACACATTCCAGCGCAGTCCCAGAGCCATTTTCTTCGGCACGTGCGCCAGCAATGGATAGCCTTGGTCATTCCGGTCATTTTTAGCTATTCAGATCCGACTTCATAGAGATTTATTGGGGCAGCAAAATTTCGGTACCGCGCAACTGCCAAAACATTGAATATTGATGAGATGGAGAAAAATGTAACGGTGCGCTTGAATGATGTTCCTCACGTTCAAATTATTCGACAAGCTCTATTATTTTTATCTGAATAGATATGCCAATTGTGCTGCACAATTTATCTCGGCGTACACTCACGAGTTAACCGGCGCAGACTTGGCTTGGGTTAACAATAAATACCATGGCCATCGGGTGCTTCCTCCTAACAGGTTCAGTCTTCTAACACTCTGCACATCGGCAGTATTATTGATGAATTGAAGGTTTTTGGCTGGATCTGCTTGGATCTGAGCACATAAGATTGCTCAAATAAGATATATTTTACCACCATTTGGCAAGAGGCAAAGCGAGCAATCCATTTTTTACTTCGCCGAACGGGCTGGAGGTATCGAACGGTCGCAACTGTCTGACATTTGTCACGGTTGAACCTGTTCGCTTCGTTCGAGGCGCGTTCGGAGTGTTCGAGACTTTTGTGAGTAACAAAGCAATTCAAGTGGTATGTTAAAGTCTACCTGGCCTAGAAAATTGTTGAAGGAATAAGCCTGAACTTGAACATTCTAGCATTTTCCATTCTATATTTACTTACTACTCCTCGATACACGTAGAATATTCCAGTAGCTACATTGTATGTATATAAGCCAGCAATGCAGCTGCTCATAGGGCATCTGTTTGCCGTAACGCGAGCTTTCCAACCCAACAGCGCGATTGCAAACCTTCTCATCTATTTTATTCCGTCATCACGTAATTCAAACAAAAATGAAGAGATTGCAGGTTTTACTCAGCAGCAGATACTGATTTCGCCTCAGCCGCGTAAAAAACGTAAGGCTTTTTCAATTCTGGGTGAATTGCCTTGGTTCCACAGTGAAAGTAGGTACTGATTTGGTTCCACAGTGAAAGTCGTAGGTAAATGATCCTTTCATAAAAGTACTGTGTCGGACTTTTTAGATTGGATCTTGTTGCTGAGAGATTAGTTCAGCCTTCCTTGAATTCCATCATATTTGATGCATCAGCAAAAAAAATCGAAAATCCGCCACAGTACTTCTAGTCTAATGCCAAATTCATTGCGGCGTTTAAATACGCAGCGGACTGCCTCCTCAGATTCTTTCTTAGATCCCAGAAACTGCTTTTTGAGCGACGAAAGGGTTTTTATCCAGTGATTTTTGGTAATTTTTCAGCAGGATGGCTGCCCTGCACTCAATTCCTGGCCATTCTCTTTGTTTTAAGATCATTCTGTTCGCCTTAAGAATGCGGTCGGGTCCCCCACTTCATCTGTTTAACCTTGGGTCCGGAATCCTTTCTCGAGAGGGGAAATCAATTTGCTGTGGCCACATTTGATTGTTCATCAGCAGAACGGCTGTTGTGGCCTCAGTTATGCCCTGGTTGGCTTGTTCTTGGGCTGAGTATCTTCCCCTGATGAATGCGCAGGGGATGCCACCCTTAAATTTGCCAAATGCTCCCTATGGCAAAGTCCTAGTACATAAGTTTGTATGTAACCAGGTTTTCATGCCGAACAGCTGTGTAGACTCTTTTGAGAGCCCACAAGGCACTATGCTCTTCATATACGGTACTTTGAATAATTAGGGAGTGCCCTATGTAATTACATTGGCATAAGACAATGTAAAGCACATTCACAGGGGGGTTTCATTTTCAGAAGGTGGAAAATGAGAAATTATATGACATGCGAGATCAAGAATTTTCAGCAGATAGTCCCAACACCGGCACTTCTTCCTTCGTTCTCGAGCCTTTTGGGTGCGTTCTGGGGCTATGAGTTGCTCCAGCAGCGGGTCACCGCAAATTCGGCCGAGCGGGATACGAAGGCGGTTTCAGAGACGAGGGGACAGAGGCGAGGTTAAATGAGGCAAAAAGCTTAGGTGAATTGCTGGTGGAAGAAAAAAAAGGCGAGCAACGCGTCGTTTGGATGAAGAAGTGGAAGAAGGTCAATCGCGGCTTCCGCTTCAAGCAAGGACAAACTGAGCACAAATTTGAATATTCGGGGACTCAATTCAAAAAAATCCTTGGGGAAAGTCAGATTGACTGCCCTCTGGCCAAATGCTTAGCTTGCAGTCGCTCCGAGTGTGTCGAGTTGCAGTCAATCTTGGCACAGTCGGATCAAATGCCTAAAAAAGCGATCAAATGTCATGGCACTTGATCTGACTGCCAACTCTTTCCAGAGTGTTGCCGGGCGTGCGGATGCGATGCCAGTGGAGTTACCCGGCAAATGCAAGAGCGCCAGGAGTCAGACGCGATAATCCACTCTATCGTGCATAAAGACGACAGCCATTTTATCATTAACACGCACGGGTTTCACAATAATCGCCTATTCCGAAAATACCTGCCCATCGCCCTCACTATACCGCGTCCACTCTTCTTGGATCGCAGGCATCGGCACGACGAGTCGTTCTCAATATTATCTATCACTCAAAAGGAGAAGCGCGCCGCAACTCAAGAGAAAGCCGCGGCGACGAGGGAGAAGACTAATACAGCCTTGGCGGCCAAGGCCGCGACTACAGATACGCTGACGGCAGGGCCAGTGACAACAGATACGCCGACCACGGCGTCAGCGGCGACGGGATTAGACACACCGGACACGAGGGGCACAGAAGTAGAGAGTGAGGGCGGGCCGCAAAAGCGGGCCCGCCATGAGGTTTGAATAGCTATACATACACATAGATATTAATATTGTACTTTAATTCTTCACACTCTCGGTCCACTGGTAGTCTTTGCGCGACGGTGCAGGCGAAGCTGTTTAACCCAAGCGGCCGTTCTGACACGCCTGACATGCGCAGCGAAGTCCGCTTCGGCACGACGTCTGGTATGGTCTTGCATGCCGGTTAAAGGGTGTCGAACGGGCCCAGAAACATCCTGCTGCATATAAGCTACCGAAACAATGCAGGCAGTAAAAAAGATGAACTCACAACATCCCCAGTCTGTTCATCCTGCAGGACGGCAGTCTTGGCAGGCACCAAGGACAATGCGATGGGCTCCAGGTGACTGCTTCTCGATTCCACGTCAAAAACAGAAGCCCCGAGAGTCGTCGAGCCGCCGAGCCCACATAGATGATAAACGGGGGCGCATGCGATGGGACCGAGGGGGACGTCATGTCGGCACTGTTGTGGAGGCAAGGATGGTTTCTGAGGAAGGAGGGAGCGGCAGGATCAACAAACCTTCTTATACAGCCTGCCAGGAAGTATACGCACCGGTCATGCAACCTTGCAGAGGTTTGAAGGCATTGTGGCTTGGAAGTTCTTGCCGGCATGGGAGAGATGTTGCGCTGAAGGCCAGAGGGAGCTTCGTGTTCAAATAACTTGCGGTGGTGAAGACGGATGTCGAGGAGACTGTGATCTGTCAGAGATGTGTAATCATCTCGTCCAATGGTTGCGACCTCGCGCAGGGCTTTTGGCTTTCAATCTCTTTTCCATGTAGTTTTCATATTTCTACATTCTTACTTGACAATCTGTGTATAATAATTATCCTGCCTCTCAAATCCGAATTCGGGCTGGTTGGTGGTGTAGCAATGAACTTTACGCTTTGCCATTATTTACAAAATCCGGACATATCTAGCATGAAGATAAAAAGAAGAAATCATGAAATGCGGCAAGTGGTGTGCACGGGTAGCGGTGGAAAAACAATGCAGCGGTAAAGACTGACATGCTGTGGATTTTGGAAGGGGAGAACCAGTGGAAGCGATCTTGACTGGCACATAGGTAGACAGATTCGAGGGTAACAGCGTAACGCTCTTCGGACCGTTGCCTATGAACACACTGCTAGAGTATGGTCCATATTTTCAAGACAACCGGTTCTCTTCATCGGTTCCGAGTACCGTAGTATTTCAATTCTCCACGCACCCAAATCCTCTGCTAGTGACACGCATATCAGAAATCATTGAACTCCTACCTTTACATTCCTTGGAATTCCTGCCACTCCGTCCAGTCCAAACGGGTCGTTGGCGCATCTACTACCGGAATGCAGCGTTTTATCATTTTTTTATAGGCTGTGATCCACAATAACCTGGGCGCTTGTTTAAACCTTAAATTCGTCATGCTCCCTTATACCTACCCAAAACGGCTGAAATAATTTAACTGCATGTGCTGGCGGAGTGCGGGTCTCCGCGCCGCCGCCATTCAGATCATTTTGCGAAATTTTATAAACTGCACGTGCTGGCAGAGTGTTGGGCTTTCCATTGCAATCAAGTGGCATCTGATCGTGGCTTTGGCCTTCTATAAATATAGCGTACTACGTCCACGGCCATCAGCCAGCATCCGTTTTATGCTGACATATGAAGTGAGATTGCCTTATTCGGAATCACAAGACAAGACTACAAGATTGTTTCCAATGCATCACAGAGAAAACACCGTATTTATCAGGAAATTGTGATTTTCAGCAGGGAGTCCTTTGGTTGCCGCCGACCTGATGTCTGGATATGTCTCCGTTAACGTTCCTCAGCGGGACAGTGCCGTGCAATGCTACCCCCTATAGGACAGCCGCTCCAAATGTGGAGTTCGCGAATGGTTGTCACGGCTCCTGTTTCCAGAAAATGATTAGTCGGTTTCCTTTATTATCTGAACCGTCCGTGTCTGCGCCCATTATCCGATCTATAATGGAAGCACTAGTTAAGCGGTGTGATTGGCGCGCGCCTCACAGATAAGTATAAAATAGTGTCTTATGTCCGCGCACGCCTCTCTCTCCTACCCATCCACTCCCGCCTGGACATGAGACCCCTAAAGAACAACCAGGAGACCACCCCGCTGCAACAACAGAATCATACGCTCGCACGGGCTGATAGCGCTGCTGCCGTACCGGTCCACGCTGGTCGCAGGGCCACAACGGATATTCCCTGGCTGGAGGAAGAGATTGGTGAGCCTTGATTTAATCTCACTGTCCCAGGAATCATCATTTGGCAGAGACATTTAACTCGGCGGTGACATTGGGGAAAACGTAAAAGAAATATCTGTACGATTACGAAACAAGGTAGCACATCTCACAAACAGATCGTGTATTCTTTAATTTAATAATAGGCCTTGGAGACGAGCACGCAGGTCTCGGATTGCTACAACGTTCTGGCGGTGGCGGGCCTGCTCAATGGGCCACTGGACCGCCATGTCGAGCGCTGCTCAATGGCGCTGTACGATTCCTTCAAACTCGGCATCCGAAGTCGAGGTGCATATTTTAAGAGCATTGGGCTCATGTCTATCCCACAGCGAGGACTCCCGAAGAACACAAAGTGTGGACCTGACGCTGTGTATTGCAAAAGGCATTTGTCAAGGGGTCGACCGATCACGTGACCAACATGGAACATCAAGTCCTCAGCTCAGGTGACGTAAAGGCCATGGAAAAACAGTTCCTCGAGATGGAATCCTCCGTTATTAGTCCGGCATCCATCAAAGTAAGGTGCCCGGTGGAGTGTGGATGAAATTGATTTGTCCGCCATCGTCAACCTCGATCATGAAAGTCCTGGCATTAATCAAAGACCGCGAGGACCGGTTTGGCCCCAGATCCTGAGTGCTCTACTTGAACTGGGAGGGCAAGGGCAATGACAGTCGTGGCAGTCGTCAGGTCCGGGGACAGGTGGCAAAAGTAGAATTCTTGGACTAAGGATTCAATCTCGCTGATACTGTACATACTGAAGGTATTATAGCATGAAGGGCAACGTCGTCGTGAATCCCCTCTTGATTTCAGTTAGGAAGTACTATATTGCTTTGATAGCGCGTGCCAATTTGTTGGTGAGACTTCCATGCCCTTACCCTTCGCTTGTGGTGTTTGTCATCCAATCCGTGGACCGTTGCACAAACCGGCTATTCCTCTTCGCGGGTATATAGTGGACATGGAATGCAAACCTTGGAGTTCAGGTTGAACCGGGAACAGGATCAACAGAGAGAGATATGGCACCAGCAGGCCATCTGACAAAGGATCATCCACCACCCCAGTAGTGCTAAAATCCAGAAAATATTACACAACTGGACTCGCTGGTGGTTCAGTTTTCTGTGGGTCTCCCCGAGCACCAATTTCCCATTAACGAACCCGATTCGAACCAAGAATCCGTACGCATTCCACTTCAGCACGATGGGAAAGCAAAATATTCTTGTTGACTGGAAGCACAGGAGTGGCTGTGTGATGCCGGTCCAATCCGGACTTCGGGGGAGTCGGAGAACTTCTGATTACCTCCTAGCCGACTGGCTTACTTAAATTTTCGCCCAGCCGATCCCTCTCAAGAAGGCCAAGTCGCAGAAGGTGAGTTTTCTCTACCCTCAATATGAATTTTATTTGATGTGATTTCGCAGTACGAGACTGAGAAAAAGAGAAATGTAATCTTTTACACGTGCACCACCGCTCCACAACTAGGGCTGCCACCCGTGCCCGTCACGGGCACGGCCGTGGATACGACGGGTTTTCGACGGCACGGGCCGTCTCAAAACGGCCCGTCGAGTGGCTCAGAAAAATCTTGACGGGACGGCACGGTCAACGGCACGGCCGTGACGAGTCCACGTAATATTTTTCCAGAGGTCTGGTTTTTGTCTGAGCATGATCTTATGACTGCTGTGAGGCGTGCATAAACTCCAGTCGGCTTTTGCTGCCCGGTTGGCGAAGCTACAAACAATATCTGTTCACTCACTGGAGATTCTGCACATCCTGATCATCACAATGGCCCCAAATTAAGTTCAGAGGACTCAAACATTAATTGTGGAATCAGACGCCTGAATGGGATGTGAGGAATGAGTAAAACACAAAACAAACTTGTGCAGGAAACCAAGTTGAAACTCGGCTAACATGTCCGGCATGTGCCGGCATCAGGGCAACTTGGGCTGTTACTTGCAATTATACCAGAAGGCCATGGCAAATTACTGTTGGGGAAGCATTGGTAAGCACCTGAGAGTACCCAAGAATCTCAATGATCGAAATCAGACCCTCTGGATGCATTCTAAAACATCCTGTTCGACGGCCGTCATGGCCGTGTTTCAACGGGCCGTGGTGGTGAACAGCCGTACCGTACCCGTGCCGTGGAAAGTAGCAAAAAATGGCTGACGGAACGGGCACGGCACCCGTGCGACGGGTGCCGTCGAACCGTGGCCACGGGTACGGGCAGCAGCCTCATCCACAACTAACATTTTTTTTTCAGGACAACAATGTGACGGCGACAAAGCACAAGGTGCGGCCACTTGACGATGAAATCGAGCCACTGAAGAAAAAGGTATACATGATCATTCTTGCTCCAATTGAGACACGTGAATATTTGTATGTATATTTGGGGTGCTCAATTCTTGGTTTGAACTATTCGTTCGTCGTTTTCAAGTAATATGGCTAGTAACCGTGCTGTAACTCGCATGGCAAGAGTACAACATTGAGGTATGGTGCCGTTCATTTAGTCACCACCGGCCCGTTGGTGGCGATTGCATCTGACGGCATGCATAAACATCTTGGGCCCGATGACCCCCTCTACGAGTTCTTCTCGGATCTGCCGGGACTGAATTTGGTCACTGGTGACGGTGGTATAACAATAGTCTCTTATAAACAGACGCTACAACAAAAAAAAGTGCTCTGCGCATTGTTGTAGTCTGTCGATTCCCCTTGATCCGTGATTGGTACCCGACCTTATTATATAATCACCAAATTTTCGGTTCTTGAAATGCATTACTCAACGCGTATTTCGCCAAATTTCCTGCCTAAGACGTGTAGTAGCCCACTAATAACAACTTCTTCAGCCAAGGTTCGGCACCAGACTAGAGGAACGACAATGCCGAAATTTGATGGGCCGGCACCGGACCGACATCCGAAATGGCGGGGAAGTGATTTGGGATATAAAAAGCGGCAGAACATATATTCTACAGTATCAAATTACTTCAGAATGCCATTATAGAACACTTTGCCTCTTAAACTTTGCTGAGGGTAGTGCTGGAAGCGTTGAATGGCCGTGGGAACATATTCAAACTCCGATGATTATATAATAAGGTCGGGTACCAATACATGGTAGCGCGGTAAACTACGGACTAGTATAACAATGGATTTTGACTATAAACATTTATTTAAACATATGCAATTCAATCCCGCCCATCTCTATTTATTCTTAAAGCACCAAAGTCTCGATACCCCTCTGCCAGCGGAAATTAAGAAGAGTAAACATCATCCGCAGATGATCCGTTATCCGTACGGATTCATCCGGATGATCCAGGCCGGTCCTTAGAAGCGGCAGGAATGAAGGGTATGAATGTTGGGCAGCCGTAAATACAGGGGGTTTGGAGAAGTTTTGGTGGCAACTGAATGAGGACTCTGGTGATGATGAGAATGTCAAAGCGCCACGGATCCCTAAATATGCTGGAAACCCTGTCATGTTCAATCCCTTGCCTTATACTACAAAGTTACGCCGCTTGACGGTCGGCCGCCCTCGACCGGTACAATCGAGAACATATTTTACGAGTCATTTGAGTCATTTGCCCTTGTCCTGGTATTTCGCCACTTTTTCGTCGTTTCTGCGGATCCAAGTGACGCAGCCAAATGTATTGCATGTTTGCGATGGTCTTGTTTGCGATGGTCTCCTGGGCTTCCTCAGAAGTGACTTCAACAGCTTTGTCCTTCCCACTATTATGACCTTCCAGTTTCTGAGCAGCCTTGGCCTTCAAAAAATCGCCCAGACCGACAAAGCCTAGAGCCTCGAGTTTCTTTGCCTTTTTATTATCGCGCCACTTGCTTTGGTTTAATTGCCCAGTGTAAGGACCTCTTCTCCTTTTCCGGCCAGTTTCCTGTTCGCGTTGACGCTCTGCATTCTGTGCTGCAGTCTGGGCATCAACGAGGAATTTTGTGAATAAATCTAAGGCTGTTTCTGTGGCTATTCCTATGTTTTCTTCATCTCCGATGCTTGGCTGGGATTCCGTGCACTCAGTGTCGGGCAGTTCTTCACCTAAAAAAGAGTCCCATTCTCTGTTTTCCAAGCCCTGGATGTGTGCTTCAATACTTTGAAAGTTTCCAGGAATTCCTGGGGCAGAAGTGGAGAGGCTGGTGCAGTGTTGGAAGGTACAGGGTTTTGATCTGGTTTTTTGCGTGCATTTTCACGTTTGGGCCTTCTTGCTATTTGATGGCCTGGCCATAATTTTGGATGTAGATGAGGAAAGATGAGAGAAATGGGCTGAAACACCCACAAAACGCCACAAAAAGATGGTGGCACAGGTCACGTGGCCGCTTACATAATAATTCCAAATCTTGAGGTCGAAAAGGGTAAAGACCCGCCAGATGCACCAGAAAAGTGTTCTGCGTGATTTCAGAGAAAAAGTGAAAATCTCATTATGGTGAGCCCCCAATGAACATTTTTCAGCCAAATCTTTCATAGAAACTGTTCAGAATGATCATAGGAACATTTTCTATGAGCTGTGTTTTTCACCCGACGCCCGCCGCACTGCCTATTATGGCTGTCCCGTCGGGCTTACATAAGGGTGATGGGTTCCCACGCTCTCCATCTTATTGTAGCTCAACTCCTGGAGGAAATTTGTCGAGATATAGAGAACTGGGGACATTTCTGAGATCTGAAATCATATAATGCGTGGAATGTATACATTGAGCAGCCCTATGCCCTGGCTTGATGGGTCCAGGGCTAGCCTGTAACCTTCCGGCAGTCGCCTCTTCCTGGTAAAGTTTTTTGGGTCCACCAAGGGGTATGGTAAGACGGAGTTGGCTGTAGCAGTCCCAGGATGAAAATGCGCATCCTTGGAGAGAAGTGCCGGGACGGTTGGGACCCGTGAACAGTTGCATTTGTTTTTCAAGTTCACCGCATATCGGCATCATCCATAGTCGAGCCATGTAATGGGCATGTCAGTAATCTCGAAGAACCTGATCATCTAATTTATCAGGCATTTCCCTTTTTTGTTCCATTGTATCGCGACGGGAAATATTGCGCTTGACCCGAAGACGGGCTTGAAATTCGGGTGTAGCATATCAGGATCAGGCATGAGGTGTCTGTTTGGGAAGGCCGAATTTTCGGGCACAAAAACTCAAAACGATGCCAGTGAAAAACATTTTATTGAGGGTATATACTGGAAATCTGAGACCATAGGATTGTTCTTTTGGTCAAATAGAGCATTTCTATTGTTCTGGTTTGTACTGCCATCCCGCATACCTTCATTACAGATTTTCTGCATGTGAAATGAATGCTCCAGAAAGACCGGATTCTGAAAACGAGTGAGCCAACCATACTGTGACGAGGCAGCAAGATTAATCTGAGCTGGTAAAAATATTTGTTCGGACGCGGGGAATCGAACCCCGGACTGCGAGAGGTATTGGCATAAGTGGTTAAAGATGCTCGCGGTGTTCCATACACCACGTCCGATGATTTGTGTAGCGAACTACTGCGGTTTGTAGGGCTGCCCGTCGCGCTGGAGCTCGACTCCAGCTATGTATGTTCACAACTTGTTCTGTTTGGTAGTGAAATGTCGCGATCGGCTTATATAATGGGGCATCTGATGGCGCTTGTTTTGGGCGTTACATATATCGAAAAATCGCTCTTCCAACCTTGCAAACGTCGACCGAGCGAGCGTTGGAAATACTGAGCCCGCATGATATATAACTTTTTCACCGGCCACTGCGTGCAGTAAAACCGAATATAAAAGTTTCAACCCTACTACAGTTCACATCTCAAGCCGAAAGTCTAAGACTTCTGGAATGAGACCTCCAAATTTGTCTCGAATTTCTCTTAGGCTTGTGAAAGCCAGAACCAGACCAAGCCAGGCCAGGATCGCTGATATCACGCTGGATACAAACACGACCAAACACGTGGTTTTGCAGGTGACGCGAAAATCGGAAGCCCTTGAGAGAATCGGGGGAGCAAGAGACTTCATCCGTAAGTGAGGATATTGAAATGAACGACTCACCACTGGAGTGGAGCTGAAGATGACTTTCGAGGACTTGGTCAAAATGGGCCTGCTAATGGCCCGCCGCATCTCTTGGAGATGTCTGAAATTATGAATATACATATATACATATAAAGGGTAAAGTGATGCAGAACTCACCAGGGAGGCACTGTTTCCCGCTGATTTTCGAATTCCTTCAGTATTTCTTTGACCGGGGGAGAACATGGTAGCGTCACCAGCTGGATCGTCTTCAAAATGCACATGGCACGAACCTCGCAGATTACCCACTTTGTAACCCCTAGTGATGGTCTCACGCTCAGCGGCTAACTTAATTCATATCTGGTGTGCGACAGTGCGCGTCATTTTGGGCTGTTAAGTATTCAGAATTTTCCCAAACGCAACTCAAATGAGAAGAATAGGGCGCCTACCATCGTCCCCTTCAGGTCTACGATATGGTTCTCGCCCTTCCATCGATGCCAGTGTGGTGTCGAAGGAATGATGGGAACAACGTCTTCCGTCCATTTATGTAACCTCCGCTTTTGGTTCATCCGTCCACAACACTTTGGCCACGCCATACCACGACGTTCTGGGATGTTCTGGATTCTGGCCGTCGGATCCTGTCGAAAAAGTAAATCCTCTTCAGTACATGTATTATCTTCAACGTTGGTTTCCTCAATACATTTCTTGCTACTCTCGCCTTCACGGCTGTGTTTACCCACCGCATATCGTCCTATGGAATAACAAGACATCGGAGCACCGGGAACACACCTTTTTTTTTTTTTTTTTTTTTTGCTTTTTTCTGACCTTCTGCAGCCCCGTGGGTGTCTCCTCGATGCCGTGCAACGTAGCGGCCCTGAACCCAAGTAGAATGAGTTCCCTGAGAGACCCACAGGAAATTTAACCACCGTTGAATCGAGTTGTGTAATATTTTCTGTATTTGGGCACTTCTGATTATTTTTGTTCGTCCTCGTTCAGAAGTGGAATGGGTACGGATTTTCCGGTGGAATTTGGCTCACAGGAATAGAATAAATCCCCCCAGAAAATTGAACCACCGGCGAATCGAGTTGCGCAATATTTTCTGTACCTGGGTAGTTCTGACCATTTTCCTTCGCCCTCGTTCAGAAGTGGAATTGGAACGGATTTTTCGGTGGAATTTGTTTCACAGGCATAGAATGAGTCCCCTGAGAAACCCCCAGAAAAATTAACCACCAGCGAATCGAGTTGCATAATATTTTCTGTATTAGGGCAAGGTGATGTTGTAACAAATCTCACTACCGCATCTTTATAATTCGCCTTCCAGTCTTCTTCTTGTACCATTATAGTAGGCCGGTATCTGTACACTGTCCGACGTACACCACACATTGCCCATACTGCCCATATTGTGAATGAAGATGTTTCTTCTCATTGTGACAATTATTCGTGCTTCACTCAAAGTCCACAATTTTTGGATATGCAATTGAAAGGACCTCTATCCATGGATAGACGCGTAATAATCCGCGTAAACGCGTCGGCTTAAGGTTCAGGACGCGACATTTGGGTTGACGTCGGTGTTCTAAACGGAACACCGGGTCCGGTCCGGTTGCTCCAGCCCATCGGAACGCCCCTCCGAAAGCCGAAGCTATCGCGAACTCGTCACGCCCACGCTCCCGAGTCTTCCTGCACTCCTCCTCCGCTTTGACATCGTTTTCTGAGCACGAGCCACCTTCGAAGTTCTCACCCGTTCGCCTATCGACACCGCCGACTCCCCAGCCACCAGCACCCGCCAGCTCACCACTCGACATCCGAACACCCTGGACAACTCTCTTGCGTACTACACTCGAGTCACTTTCTCGCCGATTGTTTTTTGTGCCACCTGCGTTCGTCTCGCCTCGCCCGCGTGCCACGTCAACCCGCGATGGACTCGACTCAGAATAATAAGAAGGCCTGCAAGGAGCGTAATATGGAGATCGGATTAGGTACGTCGTCGTCTCTTGACTCCACTTCCCCGCCCATTCCTTGCGTCTCTTGTACGCCTTTGTCTACGGCCCTGGGTCATCCTCAACCTTGTTGCCAAAGACCCTGTGTCCTGCCTGCGATGTTGTGCCTCGAGAAACATTCTTTTAGTCTTCAGGAATATAAGAACTCGACGCTGGCAATGCAGAGAGCAATGGCTACGGGTCCGCCACTCTGTGATTTTATTGCAGTCTATCTCCCCGCTACACGTCTGAGGCCGCCGCTGGCGCGCGCTGCCAAAAACGCTGCGGCCAAGAAAGGCGGCTTTTGTGAACGAGTGGCCCCCGCCCTGCACCTCACTACCACCTGGCAACTACGCCGTAACCTGCCAGGTGCATGGTGTCGGAATGTGGCCTTCAAAGCCGTTGTTTCTTGTGTTGCCACTGCCCGCCTTCCTGCATCATTGGACGTTTGGCTTTTCGTCGAGCGGCAACTGGTTTCACTCTAGTTAGTGCCAGCACAGCCAACCGGCATGTCTCCGGCAAAGTCTCAGGAACTCGTCGCAAACGGCGAAGGGACGCGTGGTAGTAGTGGTGGTCATGATGGTGGTGGGGATCGAAATTCGCGAGGCCTTTTCTCGTGCTCCAACACCTCTCAAGCTGCTTCACCCATGGCCGTTAACGTCTTTATGATGTGCGGGCAGTGCGTCGCAGAGGTTTGTCTTCACCCCGTCTATGCGAATGATTGCTGCGCGCTCTTCACGCTTGCGTGCATTCATCCCGCTTCGGAGTTGACGACTGTGCGACTGGCACCGTGCATCCTTCAACTCAATGCCATGCCTTTGCCTGGATATCTCAGTCCTGAGATTCCTGCACGCGCTTAGAGAATGACGGCAGAATAAAATGCGTGAATGCAAAGACAGTTTGTCCGTGCCGCCACCGAATCGATGAAGGCGTTCGAGCCCATCTCCAAATATCACCTTTATTCTTATTGGTGTGTACGCAAGTACTCACTCGACTTGGGGTGGTATTTCGTGATGCTCGTCAACTTCTTGCTGTTCTCTCGGTTCTCCCGAAACACCACAGCGCACAAGGAAGAAGGCGGTGACCTCTCCTCTGCCTAGGTTCTTCTCCCTCCCAACCCTTACGGTCTACACTCCAGTTACACGCAAGCCCACAATTTTGCATATCCTGCACAGGGAAATCCCATTATGCCCCTTCATGAACATGGAAATGGCAGGAATGTCACCAAAGACGAGGATGAGATAGGCCTGCAGAGCAACAACTTGCCGGAGAGCGCGTCGAATGTGCAAACACCAGCTGCTAGTCGCAATAATTCCTGGATGGCTGGCCAGAGAAACAAGTCCGAATCCTTGGGCTTGTGGGGTCCTGAGATTACGCCAAGAGCGAGGATGTACTCAAAAATGGATTGGAATTCTAGCAGCAAATCGTAATTGAATAGAATGAGGGGCCAGGCTGTCTTTTTACGACGTTTGAAGGGCGCAAAGCCGTCCCAAGAACTGCCAATCGCAGCGATCCTCGAAGTATTTGTGGGGAAGTTTCTGCCCATTGATCCATGAGCGGTAGTGCTGACTGTCAAAAATATCAGTGGTTAGTGCAGGGTTATGCTCATGGTCTGCGCAATACTACTGTTTCTCGGCCATATCACGATTCCCGGCAAAGGCAGCAAGGCGAGGGATGATGGGGATGTAAATGAATTTCTTCCACGCTTTTCCATTCGCTTGCCGGTATGGCTCGTTACAGTAATGACATTTTGTTAGATTCTTGTGCCGGCCGACAAAGCACAGACACGAGTTGACGGAGGCAAGATTTTTGCAGTGGTGAGTTGATGTCCTGCCCCGGTCCAATGTGGACTAATACCTCATAGGCCCAAGAGCGACATCCCATCCTTGCCCACTTTCACAATGACCAGGCGACGGAGGACATCATCAAGCAGTACATCAAAAATAAGCGCAGCCACGCTTACAGGAATGAGTGGCTCAAAGTCCCCGCTAACTACAACTATTTGAAAGCGAACATCATTTAGGTGTGAGGAAAGGCTTGATCCACCTTCTTTGGAATGTCCTCGACATAGATTTTCGCAATTTGAGGGGAGGAAAAATTTACAGGTTCGGTTCGTGTTCGAACGCGTTCGAACCCCGAACCCAGGTTCAGGTTCGGGGTTCGGGAAAATACCTGAACCGAACCGAAGTTCAGGTTCAGCGTTCGGAGAAAAGGGTCCCGAACCTGAACCGAACCGAACTTTGGGAACACTATATGTCACCCTTGCAGATGTCACGACCGAGGACGTAGGGTCAAATTGCGGATCTGACCCCGGGATGGGCTCAGAGTCGGGGAGAGAGTTCGATGCGGACGACAGCGGTGAGTTCCTCCCTGGGCGCTCAAACTCGTGCCACAACGCAAAGGCGCGGCGCTTAAAGCCGACACCGGGGAGGGAATCCTTACTTCTTTCCGACACTGGCTTTTATATTTCTTTAGCCCCAAAAGAAAAGTTCCGATAACTAATTGAAATTATGTACTTCATGTTACTCAAGGCGGCGGGGCCCGTTTTTGATGGATTTTCGGCAGAACAGCTATTTTGGACTCATTTCTCAATCGATTGGCTTGAAAGTAGGCTCATGGGCCCCCAACTGGATGGGTAGTGCCTTTGGACCGGCTAAAGGAGGAAAATGACCTCATTTCTACCCTTTTACTTCACTTTTCATCCCTACACAGCAAACTATGAAGTTGGATTACCATTTTTAGACAATTTGGGCAGCCAAACTTGGGGAATATTTTATGGCAGAACCTCTCGTTGAATTTTTTTCAATCTTTGCAGATTCAGAGGCTGCCCAATAAATATAGAATTCACCTTACGAAACTCTTCCTAACCATTGACTTTTCCCTTCAGCCACAGCATCATGACCGGATTCGACAGCAGAGCACACCACCGCCGCCTCATCTGTATGCGCTGCGGTCCCACTGCGCGCCGCAGGAGGCAGTATCTGCCATCATCACAGCAGCCAGGCGAATCTTGTCGGGTTCATGTTCATTTGTTTGGATTGACATGGAGAGCCCTCAGCTCTTCTGCAAAGGCACCAGGGCCGTCAAAACAAATCCGAAAAGACAGTTCCAACCCAAATTTCGTTGGCTATCATCCCAGTAAAACCCGGTCAAAATCCAGCTTGAAATGATTGCACGGTGGCCATCCTGCTCTTCTCTCCTGAATGCCTATGGACTGAAATACTCATTCACACAGACATCCTGACCTGTGGCTTGGTGGTCAATAAAAGACAATCACAGCCATTCTACATTCCGCGCCTGGTAAGGGCCTCACAGTCAGACATGATTTGGTTTTCCTTGGCCGTGGCACAGTTCTGTTCATGAATATAAATTGTGCTCTCAAAGGTAATATTGCTCCTCCCAGTTACATCTTGCTACATTATACCCCGGACACCAGACCCATGACTCGAGGTCTTGAGTCTTTGTGGTAAGCGTGGTGAGTTCCAGTTTTATCCAATCCATCTTCGAAGCTGATCTGCTGCATAGTCATAGAACTCTAATGTTACTTTGAATCCGCTATGCCGTCTTTCAGCCGCTTTAGTCTTTTAGCTCAAGTCCCTCTCCTCGCCACTGTCCATCGTGTTGCTGAACGTCGTATTGTGTGGCTGAAACTTCTGAATTGTATGTGGATTATTCTTTGGTGCATGAAAATTGAAGAATCATTGTGGTGGGCACTCACTGAGAAACTGAACCAACTTCGACCTGTGACGATTAAACGCAACACTTAGATATAGACATCAAAACCAAACTCTTCCCCAGTTGCATTTCTATAAGTTGTGTAAACCCGACTATTCTCATTGTATCTTGTCTCTCTCTGGCTGTTTTTCGTCTGACTACATATTGAGCCCACCTATAGCTGTTGATCTGAATGGTTGTTAATCCGAACAGTTGTTAATCTGAACAGTTGTTGATCAGAACAGTGCTCCGAGCAGGACACCCGGTGGGCCACACAAGGAACATGAGTTAGATGGTCAGGCCCCAAAATTTACATGCTATGTCAGCTGAAGTCTTGATGTCAGATAAGAGAGTTCAGCCGTAGAAACCTATGACCTTAGCTGCTAATGTCAACAGACAGAGGGTTCAAGGACGACACCGGTAAGAATTTTTGATTTAAGAACTGTTCAACAGATCCATTGTTCAACAGATCTATTGTTTAACAAGATCACATTAACAGAATGGTTAACGGGTGTCCCAAATATTCTACTGCAGTAAGTAATGTAGCCTCAGGGAGCTTCCACGGCAGACTGTTAAGCGGAACACTCGCTGAACATGATTTTATGTTGAGACAGGAGTTGATTAAGCAAACTTCATATAGATTCTTGTGGCCAAAATACTGTCAAAATACTGTTTTGGTGGGAAATCTTGGCACATCATGCCGAGGTTCGGGATATCGATAAGCGGTTCACCGATGTTGTCATAAAGGGGAGATTCAGAGAAATTACGGGTACTTATGTAATCGCTCATAATCACCGGAGGGCAGATTTTTAACATATGTAAAATTCCACTGGCACTGCACAACTGTTAAAGCATGCATCTGCTATGCAGCAGTAAATGTAATTCTAAAGTGAGCTACTAATGATCCTCACAAAACCCCCACAAAACCCCTGCCAAATACTGACGCTACCACGAAAGTTCTTGGCTCCTCTTCCCCAAAGTTCATTTATATGTCTGACGACTTAGTTAGCTCAAAATGTATGCAAAATATGAGCCAAAATCATTTTCAATATCGAAAGTCTCAAAGTTCACCCGGGTCACCACAATCTATCAGCTATGCGGCGGTTTGGACCAAGAACATCGGAATTTTTTGGATCTGAATTGGCAAGGCATCACGTGATTATACCTATCTTGATTCATTATACCTATACTTCAGTATGCCCCTTCCGACAGTGACCATCGACCACGACGCCCAACTGCATTTGATTTGCGGTCAATGTTCACAAATGAGTTATCTCGTGAGAGGCAGTGGCGAATGGATTCCTAAGTAAGGCCTAGTTTATCGTCGCAATAGTTGAGTGCGCTTCACCGCACCTTCCACCTGTTATCATGCGGGTTGCTGCACCAGGGAAACCTGTCACGGAATTCTGCATAAATTTCACGTAGTGAAAGCGACCCCGTGAGGCTGGCGTATATCACAAGTTTAAGAAGCAGAGGAAACGGAGCCGGTCTCTTCTTGCCGGGGGCATCTTCGATGGCCCTAGGGAGAGATATAAGCAGTTTGGGACAGGCGATAAAAACTCTCCACACCAGAGTCCGAGGCGAACGCCGGCGAGAAGGTTTACATGATTGAGCAATTCTTTTTCCAGGCCTGCTTCAAAGACGGATGCAGGATTGGTCACTAATCAAGAGGTTATCATTACACTAACTGACCAAAATGATTGACCGATCGGTTTTTGGACCATATCTCGGCATTGAGATAACATTTTTGGGTCAAACAAAATATAGGATCATGGAGAAGGATCCTACGGACCGTTCTGTACTACTTTTAAGATCAAAATATATTGATGCGCCATCACTCGGGGCCGAATACGGAAAAAACCGGAAAACTGATTTTTTCAACTCGAGCTACGATTTTTTTGAGCGCAAGCCAAAGTTGTCAGATTGTAGTTCAGGAGGCTCTCTACCATCCCACACTTTGAATTGTGCAAAAATATACAGGGGATCATGAGATATGTGGCCTGCAAAATGGCCACTTTTAGCCAAAAAACCGCCAAAAACCGCCAAAACAAGCAAAAATGGATAATAGTGGGCATTTTGCGGCCAACATATCTCATGATCCCCTGTATATTTTTGCACAATTTAAAGTGTGGGATGGTAGAGAACCTCCTGAACTACAATCTGACAACTTTGGCTTGCGCTCAAAAAAATCGTAGCTCGAGTTGAAAAAATCAGTTTTCCGGTTTTTTCCGTATTCGGCCCCGAGTGATGGCGCATCAATATATTTTGATCTTAAAAGTAGTACAGAACGGTCCGTAGGATCCTTCTCCATGATCCTATATTTTTTTGACCCAAAAATGTTATCTCAATGTCGAGATATGGTCCAAAAACCGATCGGTCAATCATTTTGGTCAGTTAGTGTACATCCAATGGATCAAAGCAGTCACTGACTGAATGCACGCCCAAGAGGGTCCCCTTCGTTGTAGCCCGCTCCCAGGCTCGCGCAGAGTTCAACTATACCCCCAGCCAGGTGAATGTGTTCATTCTGCTGGGCGGCCGTGGGCAGCGGGAATTCCAATTTATGTGAACCTGTTGGATCCCGTGAATGTGATGGCATACGGAAAAGTAAGCGCTCACCAATGGGACGAGATTCATACCCGTATCTTTCAGGCAGAGTCGTGGACGCTTGGTTGGATCAATGAATCTATGGTTACCCCCAAATACATGACCGACCAAAGTCCGGGGAGTGTGGTGTTTCATGGTCGAGAAACCGACAATAATCCTTATCCATGGGACAGAAGTAGGGGGGTGAGTTCTCATCGACGTTCCCTTTATTCCACATATTCATGGGTCAAAATGGAAAGGACCCTCGCGTTTGTGGGTCCTAAAATTGGGGCACTTGGAAAGAATGATTGTTGGCATTGGCTTTTCGGAGTGATCCGCTACCATGAGAACTACGTACCTTTGGAGGCTAGTTCCGGAGCCATTTCTATTTTTTCGCTCGTATGGCAAGATTTCCTGTTGAAAAACTTGAAGAGCCACAAAAAAGGACTCTGGTCACTGCAGTCGGGCGAATCTGGGGACTTTTGTTCGCGCCGAACTGAGCATTTTGTGGGACCTAGGTTTCGCTCGAATTTGGTTCGCGGACCTGGAAGTCCTGCATGGTTACACCGGCATTTTAGTATCAGGCCGGCACGCCAAGTCTTCGGTAAAATGGAGGCAACCCTAATTATAGAAATATGTGTGGATCCAAAAAACCTCTCTTGATCCTTTTCGGTCCGAAGTCGCTGATGGCTTCTGATGGCGCATCTTTCCGAGAGCTCACGTACTCTGCACACAAGGGCGGAGATGTTCGTCAAACGCGCTGGGAGAACACGCACTGCGTTGAGGCCCCATGTAGTCAGAGGGTGTGACTACGGGCGTAGTCGCATGGGAATAGGACTACTCTACATGCGACTACGTCTACGTTGGCATCCCCATCGCCTACCTGCGACTATGTCCGTAGTCGCAGGTTAGATTCGACTAGTTAGCATTATAGAGCTCAAGTTTGATGTAAATAGTTCCTGTTGAGTTATCCCAAGTCGCTAATAGTGTTTGGTTTGGTGGGACTTCCACAAATTTGGCATCGGAGCTTGGTCGCATCTGTCATCTAAATTTGGGACGTCGACAAGAAATGCAGATGGCAAAGAGGTTTTGGGAGTGCATTAAGCAAGAAATGAGCAACAAAGGGCAAGAAAGGTTGTCGGAGCTGTCCTAGACAAAGTAGGCTGACGTAGCCAGATGTAGTCAGACATAGGCACAGCCTGACTACATGCCGTAAGCCAAGCTCCGTCGCCTTAGTCAAACCCTTCGACTATGACAAGACGTGCCGGCGCTTCGCTCCGGCAATACGGAAGATGGAAATATTATTAGACACAGATCTGGAGCCCATATTATAGCTACAGCCCAGGCTATGAAGATAAAACACTAGACAAATGAAATCAGAGGTCGCGAAAATCCTCATATGAGTTTGTGAAATGGACGATCACTTCTTACATAAGTACTTGTAATTCAGGTATCCCCGCCATAGGGCGAATTGGACGGGACGTACACGCACGGTGCGCCGCCCCAGGGTCCTCGATGATGTTCGCTGAACATCTGCAACACGTCAGTGATCCTATGCTATTCTGACAAAGCTCACCCTCGACGTACCTTAAGCGGTAGCAAGAGGATCGCCGGCAGGAACACGGCGCGAGCGCGCGGAAAACGATGGCTGGACGCGCGCGCCATAGTGTGCTTGATGTCCAAAAGGCAGATTGCGGGAGATGAAGGAGGGCAGCGAGAGGCAGAGAATACGCCGTAAAGTCTAACTCGGTGCTCGAAAGAAAGAAAGATAACATACTGCAGAGGTCTTCAAACGAGCTGCCAGTCTTCCATCTCCAAAGGCTCTTGCTGACCCAAGGGGGCACCAGGATCCGCGGTTTTTTGGCAGTGGGGGTATTGAGTTATTGACTCTTGAAGCTTGAAGCAGGTTAAGGCAATTCCGCGTGCGTGGGCTTCTCAAATTTGACGAGTCGAATGGCCACGATGTTTTTCTTATTTCGAGGTATTTTATCGGCCGTGCACGGGTTGAGCGGCAATTTCGCCTCCTGCGCTGCTAGAATTGAAGAAAGTTGATCCAAAATTCATTCCGCCGAGAGCCATTGGGGCACCCAGGTCAAAATAAAGAGTTTGCGATGCGCCATCCGAGCCATTGGATGGCTTTCGTTCTCGCTTGAGGGACAACCCAATCCGCAATGGAGGCCCACACAGCATCAATTTAAGGTACTCAAAGTCGCAAAAATGTTTAAGGAATGTATGAATAGTTTTCATTTTTTGTAGCCATCAGCCACCCAGTGGCTGCATCGCAAAGTCGTTAATACGCTAAAATTTCCATCATAAGGGTCCACAGATTTATTTTTCGGCTACGTGAACATGCGCGACTTCTGCTCGATCTATTTCTGTTTGGGCAAAAAGCCGCAAAATGTCCAAGAGGACGTCCAGGAGGATCCATGGTAGCATCCACAGATTGAGATGCCCAGTATTCGGTGTTCAATGTCCCATGTCGCGTAGCCTGACACCGTCCCGTAAATTTACGGTTAGCGGCCGTTTTTTTGCCATCCCGAATGCCAAGGACGACCGTGTATATGACGGGCCGTACCCGTCTCAACTATGTCGAAAATTTTCCATTGTGTCACGCCAAATCTGGCCCGTGTCAAAGTGCCGAAATGGTTCAAGTTGTCACGCGTCACCCCCCCCTGTGATTTGAACGAAAGAATACAGTATCCTAAGGAAAGCCAGAGCACCACGCTCTGAAACAAATGATGGAATCAACTGCCGGGTGATAGCCGTCGCTTTCCTAAAGCGGAAACACGCATGAATGTCCTACATTCTCGTCCATTGTGGTTGCCAAAGGGCAAAAACGGGATCAAAACGAACTCATTCAAACCTCCATATCTTTTTCCTTCTTCCAAATCCCAGGGAAATTCTCATGAACAATTTTCTCTGTGATTCCTGCCTCTAAAACAAGGCAAACCAGCCGAAGAAGTGCGCCTTGGGAGAGGAACGCTCCATTTAAGGTGTTAGCCTTGGGATAAATGTCATGTAAAGCATCCCTGATGCCGAAAATACTCCCAATGAATCGGTGTTAGATGCCCGAGATGCCCAAAAATAACAGAACAGTGAACTTAACGCAGAAGTGGCACCAAAATTTCCAAGTTCATCATTTAATGAGAGCTAAACAAATAGAAGGCTCTTTGACTCCCTGACACCGATGGAAAATACAAGTTTTGACCTTCCAAACACATTGTGTCCATTCACCGCCGCCAGTCTGCAGGAAGTCAATATAGTTTCCGCTTCAGATTCTTCGTGCCAACCCTGATAATATTTCCAAATTCTGTCCTGGATATTTTCCCGGCCCACTTGAAGCACAAAAAAGGCGATGGGAGGATCCCAGGATTCTCAGAGTAGGTCCCCCGAGTTCAAAATTGGATCAAAATATCTGTCTCAATTTCACTTCTGCGATGGTTGGAGCAGAGTATCTGGAGGTATGCATTGGGCGTATTATAGTTGTTCTCGAAAATAATGAGACTAACCGAAATTTTTTTGGTGCTTCCCAATTTGGAATGTCCAAAACGGGACAGTCCTGAGTTCGATTCTCGGCCCTGCCGCCTTTTTGAAATAAACGGATATTTCGCTGGTGCAAGATTGTATGACTGAATTCTATTGATAGGGAGGGACAAAAGTACAGTAGCCTTTTTGGGGGCATGGGTAAGGGGCCAATTCAGTACTATGTGCTACACGCAAGCTGGCTTTGATCGTACTCACCGGTCACCTAAGTTTCAAGTACTCATCAATAGTCATAGACGAGATGTGACATACAAACACAGTCGAGGAGGACTTCATGTCTAGCTTTTCTCCCAAGCTTCATCTGCGTATGCAATAGAAATTGCGAGGAAATTACCACAAGGAACCAAGCAATGACATCTGTATCTACCTGATCTACAATAAAAGAGATGGTGCGAAATTGCAATAAATACGAATGCCAACCCAAATTTCAACACGATTCTGGCTAGAAAAGCCCCAGAAACGAAAGATATGATAAAAGATAAATACACCACTGCCGAGAATCGAACCGAGGACTGTCCCGTTTTGGACATTCCAAATCGGGAAGCGCGAAAAAAAAATCGGTCAGTCTCATTATTTTCGAGAACAACTGTAAGTGAAATTAGTTCAACAATATTCACTTTCAACCCAACGGCCTAACCAGCAGAACTGCAGCCATCACTAAAAAGTTGATCCGACCATTTGTTTCGAAGCGTGGTGCTCTGGCTTTCCATAGTATCCCCCCGAATGACAGCTATGGATTAAGACAGCTTCGACTGTATAGGTGGTTCAGCGCAGCCGCACATTTTTCCAGCGTTGTTTTGGCCTGAGTTGGAATGCCATGTTTGCGCAAGTACATTTCCAAAAGCTTTACACACACATTGTCAGCTTTCGAAAATGGAGGATTGTTATTGCAAGTGCCCACTTCAGTCTTTGAGGTTTCTAGCACTTCTAAAATCACCGCGAAATAGTCTTGAACATCTGCACGATTACTGGGTCAGGAGATCATTCTGACATGTCAGTGAACACTTCACCGGTGTCAAACAACCTTTGACCAACGTCGTCTTCTGGTCTTTCTGGAGAGCTAGGGTCTTCTATTCTGTCTCCTCCACAAACAAGGACCGGAGAATCATGTTCATTGGATATATCGGTGCCGGTTATCACCTCTACGGTTTGCCGGAAGGACTCGGATAAATTCAGAAAATGATTTCGGCCACTGAGACATCCGCATTGAGAAAGAGGTTCACCAACGCCGCGTCGTACTAACTTTACCTGGGCGGGGGTTACTTGTCTAAACTGTGTCTTCCTATTTCTACGTCTAAATGCCATGTAAGTCAGCATTAATTTGTCTCTGTAAAACGTCTGCTCTCGCCGTGCAGCAGCCCAAGTGCCTCCAGCTCTGTTCTTCTTAAATTGTACACTTCTGCCTTTTTGCGCAAATGTGCTACAAGTCAATCTTGATAGGCCTGCAAACATTCGCTGTGGTCTCTTATTTCTGATCCCCAGTCTGCAGCAATATCTCTTCAATTCGAGGTGGTTGCAGAGAATTCCGGTGTGGCCATTAGGGGAGCTCAGAGTAAAGTTGCAGGGCTGCAGACGCTGCAGATCCTACAGGCTGCAGCCCGTCATATGACCGCGTGATGTGACACCGACGATCCTTCCCCGAAAGGAATGAGGCCCCCATTATCGTGAATCTCATCGATAAGTTGATCCCTTGGCTTCATTTAAATACGACATTGGGAGATTGGTACCTTAACATCGCCCCCTCACCCAGAAAGTCTCATAATACCACGGGAAACTTACCATTCACGGGTTGTTCGATCATATATGATGCATATGCTTATGCATCATATATGATGCATATGCTTATGCGCCACCTCATTATCCCTCCCGAAACCCTCGATTTCACCTCCATGGTGGAGAAAATGACTCTGGATATCCAAACACTTCATACAATTCGAAACTCCCGCTACCTCCGCAGTCGTGGCCATGTAGCAAAAGCCGGAAACTTACATCTTGCCTGGGTATATGCCGACAATCCTGACGATCACGGACGGTTCCTCAACATGCTGCGCGTGTCTCCTTTCGTTTTCGGTGTCTTGTTGGATCTCATAGAGAACCACACCATCGTCCAAATAATTCCAATGTTCCTCAGACCCCTGGGGCAGGCACGGAAGCCCCGGTTCCGAACACACCCGAAGGCTGTGCACGTGTAATGACAGAATTAACCTTTTCCTTTCTTGTTAGCCGCACGATCGAATATGTCCTCCTCGACTCGATTTTCGTCCTCCTCGACCGACCGCGTGTTGGTCCCGATACTAGGAAACTGTTCAAGTTCAGCCATCGCTCGTGCTACCTCCTCTGTATTTCCCGTTCGGACGATGGCTTGCAGAGCCAAATACCGGTGTCGTTGTGCCTCTTCGCGTACCTCTTGAGAGTGCCTGCATGTTATTCTATCCTTGGAGAAGGGATTTAG
The DNA here is from genome assembly GCA_029378395.1 of Mycena leptocephala. Taxonomy (NCBI): domain Eukaryota; kingdom Fungi; phylum Basidiomycota; class Agaricomycetes; order Agaricales; family Mycenaceae; genus Mycena; species Mycena leptocephala. The sequence continues at coordinate 233,085 of JARJLF010000130.1, read as the reverse complement.
GATCAATAGACCATCTAGGGAGGTAACTCTTGACAGCATGACATATGGTGATTCTGTTCCCGAGCAATCTCTCAAGTTGACGATGGCATGTGTCAGTGTCTTTCCCTGCGCTTTATGAGCCGTCATGGCAAACGCAGGAGGAAGAGGGAATTGGGTACCCTTGACTGTGATAGACTCTTTGGTATAACGATCTTTGATGTTGATGCTAACTGTGTCTTCCAAGGCAACAACATGGTGATCGGGCAATCCATCTATAATTCCTGGGGAGGTGTCGGGAGCTTCCACTATACACGAAATGGCATGCCTGTTTCCCTGCTCATCTACCCGGTATCCCACACTCTTCAAAAAGTCTGAGCCGCCATTGACTACTCCTCCAGGTACGTCAAAATTTTGCGAGATCATGACTGGCATTCCAATCACCAGAGGTATCCTCCCAAGACGTGAATTCGTGGCACCAGAATCCATGCCCCCATCAAAAGTTCCGCCGAGCACACCATCGCGCAGCTGACGGCGGGCTCCTCCCGCCCGATGCGCGACGTGGTGTCGGTCAGGGCGGGACCAAAAATCTCAAAAAATTCGCAATAAATAATCTAAATAAATATAAGAAAGCGGGCGCACATCGCGCCATCGCCCGCCCGACGGCGCGTGCCTGCTGCCCATTTCTCTGTAGGACTCACTGGTGGAGCAGAGGACTGGAGCGCGTGCCTGCTCATGCACTCGACAAGCTCTGTCACCATCAAGATGTCGGAATCTCGACGATATTGGGGCATCCAAGAGCCATCCCAAGGTATGTCGCACCATTTTGATGTCTCTTCCAATGCTTATTTCACCTCACCATCGTCCATTGTTGCGAGAGCGAGGAGCGAAGCTCCGAGTGATGAGGCTAAGGGCTAGGGGGGTAGTTTAGCAGAGGGGGTGTTGGCCGCAACGTTGACCGACGTTTCGTCTGTTAAAGAAGACTCATCGGGCGGCGTTACTCTTGACATCAAGTGTGACGCTATCAAATGATCGTGATGAACTCGAGCGGCGGAATCTTTCGACTCAACGACACTTCAAGACTCGAGACTCGACGAGTGCATTGACATCTGTCCGGTCACGCAAGTGCTGAACAGCTGCATTTAACTTTGCAAGCTGCAAGGCAGTAGCCTTTTCGCGAGTCTCAGACAACATCTTGTGGAAATCCTGTTGGGTATCGTGCACAGCTGCCTCAGCTTCGAGACGAATCCCTTCGCTGAATTGGTATATAGGACCCTTCAAGGTTTTCAAGATGTCCTCGGGGATATTATCCCGTTCCGCACCACGTTGAAGCTGATCGCGAGCTTCAGTTGTTGAGTGAAAGCTGCAGCCTACTATAAACTTTATAATGCTTTCCAGATAATCACACCAGAGATGACATGGTGATTCTTTAGACACAGCGGGTTGATTTAGGCTCGAAATACAGCAGGTACAGCTACAAGAATCCATGTAATACTACAATTGAACCTTCCCCTTCTTCCATTGCGACTCCGCGTACCGTAACGACGCGCACTGGTTGATTGTCAGATGCTGATCAAGGCATCAGGCGGACAGCCGGTATTGGTGCTGCGAGACAGACAGCATGAGAATGGATTGCCAGAGTATTTAATCCAGACCGAAGTTGATCTTGCTTCAGAGCCACCCTTTCTGCCTTGCCATAATATTTGCTGGAGCGCTGTCCATCACTGCATCACAGACTGGAATGTCCAGTAATCAAGAAAGAACAGCTTTGGATATCCTATATAGCTGTTCCGCTACTGTTATTGCATGCACTTGGGCTTCTGTTCACCCAAATATCCCACCGGCGCACCAAGAATGGTCATCATTTAGAATGGTGTTATCTCGGATGCTGCTCATGATGCTTGCATTACTTGTACCAGAAATCTTTGTCATGTGGGCAGCGAGAGATTGGATCAGCGCCCGCCGGATCGTTAAGGATCCGAAGCACTTGGGTGAGTTCCTCCTGATTCTGAAATATCTGTCTCAAACTGTTTGTTAAGACGAAAAAAGGACCAATGTTTATGCATTCTTTGTAGTTATTGGAGGCTTTGTCAAGGAAGACGAGGCCTTTCATCCAGAAGACTTCTGCTCAGCAGGCGAGGAATTAGGCTCGTAACCAGCCTGCCTACGAATAGCAACAATTGGGCGAGCCAGCTGCGGTAGGCAGGCTGGTAACTCTCGGAGCCGTCAAAAGGGCTGGGTTTCTTACCTATGCTTTATGGCGTTGCCAGAGGACTTTTACTCATTCTCCCATTGGTATATCTAAGATCACTTCCACCCGAAGCATCTCAAACTGTGCGCTGGACTGCATTCATGCCACATATATAACCCTAGCTATATCCATGTTCTAGGAATTATTTCATTTAGTTTCTGTACTTCCAAGACAACTAGCAGTTACCCATGTCTTCGCCACGGATGTCATAATTTTTCCTGAAAATAATTAAGTAGTTTGCCCCTAGAAAAAGTTAAGTTTCATTAGATTCGAATCAATGTGCCAACTGGCTGATCGGCAGGCCTGCAGCAAAGGCTGCCTGTTTTGTGGTTCATGCCCCAGTCTCCAGTGTCAATCTCGCTCATTGTGATTCTGAAGAAGCACTTTAGAGCCCTATAGACCCCAAACCCACGAAAAAACAGTGTGGTAGTGAATTGACCTCAATATGCTGTCCCAGATTCAGCCAGTAATCAACCCAGAAAAAGGAGTTTTGCTTCAAGCTTGCGATTGTTCAACCTTTCCCTGCATATCTTGTATTCAGTGAGTTTTGGGCCCTATATACGAAAAAACGGTGTGGTAGAGTGAATTTTAATATCCTGTCCCCGACTCAGCGGTTTGATGGTCACCAAACAACGCAACACAAACACCTCTGACCGCCCAGTTTCGCCAACCATTTTGCTGCAGGTCCGAATTCAATGCAGATCCAATGTCTGCCATCAATCCGACTTGCCTGTACACCTCTCAGGTTCATAAAGTATTTTTCCAGCTTCAAACCAACGGGTTGAGTCGATGGTCACCAAATAATGCAACACAAACACCTTAGGCTGCCCAGTTTTGCCAGCCAATTTGCTGCAGGTTTGAATTCGGCGCAGATGCAATGCCTGCCATCCCTCTGAATCGCCTGCAAACCTTTCAGGCTTATAAAGTATTTTTCCAGCTTTAAACCAACTGGGAGGTTTGCTGGTCACTAAACAATGCAATACAGACTGCCAGCCAACTTGTGTTACTTTGTTTGGAACAAAGACCAAATTCTCCTTTGCCTCCTCTCCTGCCTTAACTTGGGAACCGGTTTCACCGTCTTCAATTCGACATTAAACAGTAAATTCATCACTTCAATATGGGGAGAATATAGGTATAAAGTGAATTTCAGTTTTTTCATTCACCCGAAGACCCCCCCCCCAAGACATTACAGTCCTTTCTGTCATTCATACTCAACTTGATCATCTGCATTCCAGCTGCAGACATGTCTTCTTCATCGGAGTCGGACTCTACTTCCGCCTGGTGCCTTTTAGCGATAGGATTATGGGATTGGGAAGATCAGTTAGCGATGTGTGGTGCACTTGCATAATTGCGAGTACCTGCCACGCCCCGCGATGGCCACACCCCTCAAGTCATTCCCAGGCCATTCTCTTGACAATCAGCATGCTCGCATTCGTTCGTAATCGCGCTACAAATCTGGAGGGCATGGCATCCTACGATGTTCCAGTGGCAGTATGAGATAACCTACTTGCTTGGATTCGGCTTGTTTTCAGTGTTGACTGGAACATGTGGCATGCTTTGTGTAGTCGTCGGATCAGCCTAGAAATTTTATATGCTCTTCTTACGGCTTAGGCTCGAATCCAGCCTGTCTATGAAAGCAAGCTTGTCGATAGACAGGCTGGTCGATCTGAGTTTGAATTGCCAATACAAACTAGTTATCACCACTCCAAGTTCTGATAGGCTTTCTACAGTGTCCTTGGTAGGATTAACCTACCTCTCTGAAGGACTACAGACTACACACACAGCTCTACCAAGAGCTATCAAGCATTCCATACAATGCTACTGGCCGCTACCGAGCTACACTGCCAAAGCTACTAGTGCTACCAAGCCAGCTGCTACAGCTACCAGGCTACTCACCGACTTTCTACTCAACTTCGCACCCACTAACACCCTGCCACACCATCGCCGTCCCGGAGCGCCAGGACCGCCTTTTATTCTTCTCAAACTTTTCGACTTCGAACGGCGGTCGGCGTCATCTGTGTGTTTTCCCATATTTATTATTCCACTCCAAGGGTGCTGACCTGATCTTCGTGTCCCATCCACAGGGGGCCACGCGGCAGTTTCGACTTGCTTGAAGGCCCCGCAGTCGAGGTCTCGGTTACTTCAATAGCTAACACACAAGCAGGCTGATAGCTTTGTAAAAGGTCACCGGCAATCAAACTGTTGTCTGGTATGGTGTATGCGGGCAACGGCGGCCCATGAATACGGAGCTATGGCACATAGGTAGATTCCTGTAGATTCCTTGCACGAAATAAAGTGATGCGCCGTCACATTTGTTTCGGTAATTAGTTGGTTGCCACTGGTCGGCACTTACGCCGGAGCGAAGCGAAGGCACGTCTTGTCTAGTTTATGGATTCATCTCGAATCGAGAATTTGTGTATACAGCTGGGCCTCTGACCCTATTAAAGTGGCTTTAGTTCCAATCCTCAGGGAAATCTGCTCTTGACGAGATGCACTAGAGGGACAAGTGGAAGTGGTTGAAAAGAAGTGCGTACCGTTAATATACGAAATTGTAACTGTTCTGCCAATGTACTGTAAAGTACATCACACCCTTTTCAGCCTGCTGGGATCCTCACACGAGGTACGCGTCTCAGAGTCAAGCGGTGCTCCGCAACTCTCCACCCTAAATTTCAGTGTCTGACTGATCTGCTCTCAAATGGCTGAGCATTTCGCCCTACATCCATATACTTTCCCTAACTACCTCAAAGTGACACGACGTTGTTGATGCGGCCGAACTCTTACTGCCGGAGCGAGGCGCTTTTCACGCGTATCGAAGACATACCATTAATCAAAATTCAATTCCAGCACATGGAAAGATGAAATTATGGACCTCGTGCAAGCCCAGTCGTCCCCCGTCGCAATGGTTGCGACTTACTCTCACGTCCCATGACATTTTGAACTTAGCGCTGTTGTGCCGCGCGCCAACTTTGGGAGACTACCAGGTCTTTCAACTCCATCGAGGGACCGTCAAACTCAACAGCAGGCTTCTTCGGCTCAAAAATGGACACAGCCTGCTAAACTCTCACGAAGGCAGCACCACCGCATCCACGCAGTCCGACAGCGGCGATCAGAACGCAGTCGAAGCAGTCGACGGGGTGGCGACGGGCATCGTCAAACAGATTCAGGGAATTTTGATGGCCCAGATGCTCCGTTGAACGCGAGCTTTAGTCGACCACAACGACAAGGCGTTATCGCCGGCCCTTCCCTCGCTCACAGTCCTCCATATGGTCGTCAAGCTCACAGACCAAGAGGTCGACGGTTCCCGGTTGTTCAAGTGCAAAGAGGAAACCGACCAGTCAATGGTTAAATTGGAAAAGGTTAAGCTGTCAACGCACATTGTAAGTGCGATACTGGTTTCCGGGAGTGTTCCTCACTGTTCGTAGGCGTTCTACGCTGAGGCGCGGGCGCGCATCTCGCTTCCCCGTGGGCTCGAAATCTCGGCGATATTAGGGGAAGGTGTAGACCTGGGCTTCGATAATGCACCCTGGCCGCTGTCGAAATTGGCCGCCCTCACTGAACTCGTCACATTGATCCTCACACGTGGCCCGAAGTGGTCGTGCCTGCGGCCCTTCATAAAACAACAACGAGTATTGTCGGCCAACGCTCGCTCGGAATCCGGGACTTTACTGAGCCCGGCTTCAAGCCCACGCCCTTCCCCAAAAACCAGTGCACCTGTTTGTACGCTTACTAATTCACTCTGTTTTTCCCAACCACTCCAAGACCCGCGCCTGCGCAGTTCAATTTCACTGGGCATCTGTAGCCTTCGCAGGCTAGCCATAATTAAATCCACATTTAATCGAAATTGTTCTGCGCAGACCTACATAGCGCCGCGTGCGGCGAGATATCTAAGGGAAAAGGTGTTGTTCTTCGCTATGAATGCCGCCAGGCGTGGCCTGCGAGGCTTTCAGAATCACTTACATACTGACTTCGAGGAGGGAGTGGAACGCCGGCACAGGGAGCGCTCGGGATGTCATGGAAATGAGATAATCGGATTCAGAGCCCTTGAACATGATGGGGAGCAAGGAATCAGCAAAGAGAACAAAGGTATGAGAGTGGGAAAGAATAAATTCACTGACCGCGTCGGGCGTGTTCGAAACGCCATATATGCTCCCACCCGCCGCGTGTGCAGACCGCTGAGGTGGTAGTATTCTTGCGCTGTATGTTAGGGATAGGTTCTGGCTGATTCTGTCGAGTGCATATGGACTACCCGCCTGATTTCGTCCAGGATGGATTTCATCCAATGGAAATTCACCGACCGACTCGGGCGTGTTCGAAACGCCATATACGCTCCCACCCGCCGCGTGTGCAGACCAGCTGAGGTGGTAGTACCCTTGCGCTGTATCTGGGACATCTTTGGGGATAGATTCTGGCCGATTCCGTCGAGTGCATATGTACTACTTGCCTGATTTCGTCCACAATGGATTTCATCCAATGGCAGAACCATTTGTCAGATGCACCTAAAGCCTGGCTGCAGTTTGGAGTAGATTTATACATAAGAATGGAGTTTCTTCAAGCCAGGTCGTTCTCTTCACCAACTAGACACACAGTGACAAGACAAAAAATTTGGGCAGCTATGCTCAGAAGGTCTGTGCTTATTTCAATAAATTATGTGCGGTGAACTAATCTTGGGGCTGTTGAAATTAATAATGCAGCTCGGCCTTCGGGCAATTGATTGATAAGATTAGTAACATGGACAATTCATTGTACAGTTCGCGTCACCATTTCCTTGCGAGTGCTTTTGCGCAAAAACTAGTCCATAAAATTTCGTAAAATTTCGATTTTTGGAAGGAAACCAGTGAAAAGAATGCGATTGGCACCCACTTTGAAAAATTTCCCATGGTCGATCATTTTTCGGTCACTTTCGGCCCCCAAAAATTTCTATATCGAGAAAAGCACGGCAAAACGAAACAGGCCAGGGCCAAGCTGATGCAAAAAAGTATCGCGAATATCTTCAACAAAGTAGTTAAAGGACCTGTCTAAATTTCGTTGGTGCTGACTGTGCATAGGTTCTCCCCCCTGCCAAAAAAGCGAAAATCACCGAAACTGAAGACTCAGACATTGAGGTAAGATTTTCCTCACAGTTATTTAATGCCGTTGCTGAGATCCCCAGATTTCGATCCTGTGGCTTCCAGCAGCAACATTGGGTTGGAAATGCAAATGGATGTTGACTCCGACATCGAGGTAAGTGCAACATTGCTGCAAGTTTTCTTTATTGTCTAAATTCTCGTGACAGTGCCTCTCCAAAGTAAGTCGCACTCTTCTTGTTTTTCTCGTGTGCCAGACTTACATTTCCAAAGAACTGGGCTGAACATTCGTCAAGCGGCATATGCAGTCAAGAAATACCCCTCTCATAGACGAATTCCAGCATCCATAACAAAGGATGCGGAGGTTATTAGACGTGGAACGTCGAAATAACACGTTCTGAGGGGTTTCGACACTTTTTGCGGCCAAAATAAGCGTGATTACGTCAGATCGGTCACTTTTTCGAGGTCCAGAAAATAAAAATTGCTCGCAGCGCTTAGCGGTTTACGATTCAAGTAACTACATACATATACTACTAATTTGTTGTGTTTTGAAGTCAGATGAAGGTCGACTGCAAGTGCTGAATCATTTCGAAAGTTTGTGACAGTTCAGGCCTAATCGGGTAGTTGGGAAGTGATGACGCGAACTGTATTTTGTCCACGATGTTGAAGGGACGATAGTGAATTTCTTGTGAATTGATCGCAGTTGTGGCTATGCTATTTGTTATCGGCCAGCCGCCGTACAGAGGCTCACCCCAAACTTTCTGTCACTTGTAACGTCACGCATAACACGGTCCGAACTTTCCGCTCTAATCAAATCTCACTGTATTAGCTTTGTGTTACTCTACTAGGATTGTGAGCCTCGAAACTGCGGCTGGGAAGGAGCCTGGCCTTCTACCACCATGTCCTCTGACCCTACCTTGCCACTTGTGGTGCCTCCCGTCTACAAGCTCTGCCGCTCTATCGCTTTGTTACCAACTATGGGACAATGTCACAGTCCAACAACGACGATCTCAACACCAACAAACTCCTAGACGAATCCGAGGGGAAAAAAATATAATACACGTTTCCCACGGGCCGCCAAAGGTTGGTTTCGTTCTTTTGAACTCATCAGGTGGGCAACACAGCCCACAACCAACCGACAACGACTGAAAAAACAAATTGGCAGATTGTTTCCCCAATCATGGCCTGACGGATAACAGACAACTGGCCAGGCTGTTCTGCTTCCCATCAGGCCAAAGTGTTGCCAACTGGCCAGAAAAAGATTGTGACTGGCCAGGTCACATCTTAATCTGTCTCCAGCCCGAGGTAGAGTGCGGAAATCAAGGTCACAACTTGCCAGGTTGCACCCTCGATCCTCCGAATCTCAAACAGGTCGAAGCTTGGCAGGCAACAACCTTGACCCCCAGAGCCAAAGTAAACGGCCGCAATTTGCCGGATTGCGACCGTGAGTGCTGATACTCAGCAGGTTGATCCCCCGGAACCCAAACAGAGGCTGAAGCTTGTCAGGCTGTGACCCCGATCCCCCAGTGCCCAAATAGATGGATGACCGTTGCAAGCTGGACACCCCAACCAGACAACAGCATAAACGGGAGGGGTACCAAAGTCCATCTATATACAGATACTAAACGTTAGAATCCGTCTAATAGACTGACGATGCCTACCAGGATACGGTTGGAGTTCCTGCGGTTGAATTTATCTCAGATCAGGCGCCGCGTGGTACTATGGTAGGTCCGGACCTGCTATGTGATGCTGCGTCAATCCAATAATCTTGATATTATGAAGACTTACCTGTGAATGCGTGTGATCGGAACTGATTAACTCTCCGGAGCCGAACAACCATTTGATGTCATCGACAACCCTAGAGAAATCCTTTTGAGAATACTGAAGCAGACCAAAGCCAAATTACTTGTTTGTATCATGAATGTGGGCTCCGGCTCCCAGTGCGCTCGCCATCGTTAAATACCTTTCAGCAAAAGTAAATGAATTGTTCCATGGCGGGGGTTGTACTTACATCTACCAAAGTGCAACAATCAGCAAACTTGGAATCGAGCAGAAGCGTCATATGGATGTAGGAATGTCGGCTCAATGATGCTGCAAATGATATGAGAAAGCTATAAATACAGCGATTATCACCACATACCGGGTACCTAGTGCTGAGGTTTGAATGAGAGGAGCACTGGAAATTGTCAAGGAGCGTGGAATAACTGCGTAGAAGCTGGAATGCGCTCGTAGGGGTTCAAAAATCCTTTCTCTGGGAGGAGGAGACCCCGAAGGCGCCGGTAACCTTTCCCTGGGAGGAGGAGACCCCGGCGCCTCAAGGGTCTCCTCCTCCCAGGGAAAGGTTAAGAGTCTCCTCCTCCTAGAGAAAGGTTACTGAACCTCGGCGAGCGCCGCACCTTGTCATTACCATTTTCCTTGGACTCAGGAGGGATTGTTTGTAAAGGGCGAAAAAAAGGCCCAGTTATATAGACATACGGGCCCGATTCCGGGTCCTTCGGACTTCGGGATCCGGGATCGAGTCACCATGCTCGGCCGCGTGCGGGGCCGAGCTGGGATATCCATTCCGGATCTTAGTGCGTTGGTGATGCTTACAGCTGTTCGGTACAACAGGCGAGGACCAACGCGTCCAATTCGCGCTGCGAATCCACAGCAGATGGCGGCCTGCAATAGTTGGGGCCAATATGAAGCTTTCTGTTTGTTCAGATTCTGAGATCACCCTCATGGAAGTTACTGAGGCATGGTCCGTGTGCTCGGGATGAGCGCAGTCCGAGCCTGTCCATTTGTGGACGCATTTGTGGACGCATTTATGAATATTGTTTGACATTTGTGGACATCATTTGTGGATATCATTTATGGTTGCCGACACGGTCCGCTCAGAAATATCCCGAGTAATGCCGTGAAGTCCTAGCTTGATATGCTGACTCATCGGACTCAGGGGTAGGTACTAGCCTTCAGCCTATGCCTTCTTCTGGTCGAACCTCCTGCAGAGCCTTAGTCGTATACAACACACAATCCAGCAGTCGATTAACCACATGTTAGGGCTATAGGTAACGACAAGAAAGTACTCGGAAAACGGAGCTCAGCCATATACTAGTTCACCTATTTGCTCGCACGGGGGCACCCCTTCGCTCAACATCTCAAGTGCACTCACATCGCTACCGCCAATCACAGCGCTAACCACCCTGGCGACACCCTGCTCATTGACCCACACCTTTCACCCCCGGATATCCCTGTCTATGAATGACGCCCTCCCTCCCGGCCCAGCCCACGGCTGCCGCGGCAGCTTGAATACGTATACGGTCTCTTTCCCATCACTCCCCATCTCTCCTCTTTATTTTTCCAACCTTTCCAACCATTTTATACCTTTATAGCTATTGTTTCCCTTATACATATTCTTTTGGGGCTGTCGGCTCACAGCCGGCAGCTGCCGCCTCGCTAATGTCGTCTGCTCGCCGTTGAGTACGCCGGAATTAGTCGAGTTTAGAGCTTGCTTTATAGTAGTCTAATACCGCACGGAGAACGGCCGGGCCGTCCTCTTCCTCCTTCCTCCTCGCATCACCTTGACGTCGCGGCGCCGGGCGCCCTTCGCAAAACACGAGGTGCTCTGCCGCGCCCTGCGTCACTCCTGGCCAGCGGACCCTTTCCCTCTTTCAGCCGGGCTGATTGAGACACTGATGTTTTACAGGATCGATCGACGGCAGGGTTCATATAGGCTGAGGATTTGGGGCAGGGGTTTCATTCTTCCTCCCACCTTTCGTGTAACCTACTCAAGGTTATTTTCTGTCGCCCACCGTCCCGCATCCTGTATTTCACTTTTTGTCCCGGGATATGTATAGCTATCGTTTCCCTGTGCGGAACCGTGTTGCCCAGCGCCGGGACCTCGAGCTCACGGACTTCAGCCAGTTTCTTGACCTCAAAGTGGCGGTTATCGATTCCATCGGCGTCGGAGTTGTCGATGCGCACCGCGAGCCCAGCTCGGGTGCTACTCGTAAGCCGAAGTCGGAGGCCTGCAATAACTGGAACAAAGGGCGCTGCACTGCCGATGCGGGCACCTGCCGTCGTCTCCATGTTTGTAACGTGTGCAAGACAGCCGGTCACAAAGGCCCCGACTGTCCAGAGCGTCCGCAAAACTGAGTTGGCGGTTCCAATCGGGCCTTGCGCCGGTGGTGCCGTTGATCTCCAGGTTTCTGCGCGTTTGTGGACCAAGTCTTTCCTTTCCCTCGCCGTTCTGTTTTGCGCTGGCGCCGTTGTCGTTTGGGCTGAATTGCTGCGTGGTCAGATCATTCCTCTATCGCCGTCTTTACTTCACTATACCCCGCAAGGCACGTCGGGGGCGTCGCCGAATGATCAACATCACTCCCACGTCCCGGCAGCCTCACAGGTTGCCGTGGACCATGGACCGCCTCGTTCACGAGCGGGCCATTGCTCTCGGCCTCGCCATCGACCCCAACTCCTCCAGCACCTACACGTCTGCGCTAAACTCATATCTCACTTTCTGCAAAAACCACTGCCTTCCTATCGAACCAACCGAGGAGACACTCAGTTTCTTCACCGTCTACATGTGCGCCCATATCAACCCACGGTCCGTCAACTCCTACCTTTCGGGCATCGCGAATCAGCTTGAGGTCTACTTCCCCGACGTGCGCGCGCGTCGCAACAGCGCTCTGGTCACTCGCACGCTTGCTGGTTGCATGCGACGGTTTGGGACACCCGTTCGTCGTAAGCGCCCCATCTGCGAGGATGACATTGTCCAGGTTGTTGATCACATCGGCCTTTCCACCGCGCACGATGACATGCTTTTCGTCAGCATGCTCACCACCGGCCGCGACGGGTTGCTTCGGTTGGGTGAAATGACCATCCCCGACACCATTGCCCTTCGCAATTCGCGCAAACTCACTCTGAGACACACCGTGCGCCTCTTCATCGACAAATTCTCTTTCTTCCTACCTTACCACAAAGCTGATCGCTTTTACGAGGGCAACATTATCATCATCCAGGCTACCACTCGTCGCTCCAACCCACTCGCGTTCTTCCGCACGTACCTCGCGTCGCGTGATGCTCTGTTCCCGTTGAACCGCGAGCTCTGGCTGCGCTCCAACGGGACGGTGCCAACGCGCGCGTGGTTTATTGCGCGACTCAAGTCATACTTCCCTCACGATGTTGCTGGCCAATCGCTCAGGGCGGGCGGTGCGACGTCCCTGGCTGAAGCCGGTGTCCCACCGAACGTCATCCAAGGCATTGGTCGTTGGGCGTCGGACGCATTCCAAATCTACATCCGCAAAAACCCTGTTCTGCTCCAGGCAATGTTGTTCGGCCGCCCCGTTCATCAGCCTCCGGCTGCCGCACCCATCTAGATATGTATCTCGGTCTCTTTCCATCGCCCCGCTCACTCTTACATTTATTTATTTATTCCCTTCTTTCATCTGTATCGTTTACTATCGTTCCATTTACTCCTCCATCCTCCGCAATGGTCCTTTTCCCTTCTTCCCAACCCTCCCTTCCCTCTCATATTTACTTTATAGCCCTATAGCCGTCGTTCCCTCATACATATCTTCTTGGGGCGCCCGGCTCGAAGCCGGGCGTTGCCGTCACGCTAACTTCCTCGCTCATTCGTGAGTACGTCGGAATTAGTCGTGTTTAGAGCTTGCTTTACATTAGTCTAATATGGCACGCTACGAATGTTATTTATTTCCCTGCACCTCCTGACGTTGCGGCGCCGGGCGCCCTTCGCAAAACACGGGATGAGTTGCCGCCTCGCGTCACTCCTGGCCAGGCTCCATTCTCCGCGCAGCCGGGCTGTGTTGCGAGACACTTACATTTCACAGATCACTTCCGCGAGGAGCCACGCTCTCCTGTGTAGGATTCAAGAGGTAGAAAAGGACTGCTATTCTAGGGGTTTGCTCTATCTTTCTGTGTTGTCGCTCTCGCTCGTACAGCTCGGATTCATCGCTACCCACCCGCCCACACCCATTTGGTTTTTCGTTACTTTTGTTACAACTCTACCTACAAGATGTCATGTATATGCTGTCGTTCCCTTATACATATCTTGGGGCGCCCGTAGGATTTTGGTCGTGCTCGCTGTTTCCCCTAATCTGGGCAATGGCGCCGACTTCGGACTTCCCCTGCACTGTGCCGACGAGCACAAGTTACAGTCTCCCACCATGGAATGAATACTTCACCTTTCCCGAGCTCCAAAGGCATTCGGTCGACTCTCAGCTCTCAACTGGCTCCCCCACTGCAGAGCCTACTCATTCACGGGCTTCATATGAGTCTCTGGACCACACGTCTGTGCCTTCGGGTTGTATCGGACAGCGAGCAAAATGTCTTGCTTTTTGGAGCATCTGTGGAGCGCTGAAACAATGAAATATGTGTTGTATTCCGGTGCCCGGATACGTGAGGGGGCGCTTGGCAGATTCCAAGCTCGATTTTTTTTCGTAGCTATTTCGTAAGGCACCGTTGGATTGGGCACTTGGATTGGATGTCATTCAAGTATATACTCAGGCTTGACTCTCATTGAAGTACTAATATATTCAGTTCTGAAGTCTGAACTACAATTATTGTTCGGTAACAACGACTCGTGTTGCCTCGGCTTTCTGGAATTCCTCGAATTCCCTCCAGGGATTTTCAAAGAAGCTCTAAATTCACCTGGCCCTCAACCGCAATAATACATCCTCATCGTCCATTGAGGCTTGAGCTGGCTGGCTTCAGTTTCGCTGAACTGGCATCAGATTTTTTAGCAGTTGTTGCTCTCACAACTCAAATCATGAAGGCCAAAGGAAGCTTGGAGTTTTTTTTGTACAATCAACCCGCAAGGTTGACCAGTTGCGCAAGCGAACACAAAAGCCCCTAAGTGGGCACCGCCACAAACCAAACAGGTACATCGTCGCAGATTTGATGCCATCATCTGCAGCTGGGATGCCTTGATAGAATCGGGGGAGCAAGCTCCCCCAATCATCTATGACAGCTTCTCAGTGACGACGAGTGGAGTTGCCGCGACCCAATCAATTTCTCGAGAGCTCGCCCTCTCTGCCCATTAACAAGAGGCTCCCGCCGAAACAGTCTGAAGCCGTTCGAGTCTGAGCAACTAGCACCCCGCAGTGATCCAACTTGAAAACAATCGTGCTACGCGCTAACGGACCACGCTAGACTGCGGCCTTCGACACCAACGATGGAATTCAAGATCTTCCCATCCTTGTGACTCGTCCAGACCTGTTGCCTGAGACCCACCAGAAAAATCTCGGTAGCCCAAAGCAATATCCCTTCAACAAACTGAGCTGACCGCTATTTCCTCGTTTATTCGAGCGGATTGTACCAATACAGGGAGCTGTGAGCTGCATACGGTTCTCGGATCCATATAGCAGATTGTGTGCTTCCTGGGTTGGGGATACAGCACAACAAGGCAACATTTTCTAATGTGATGTTCACCTTGAAGCAAATGGCTCGTGCAAAACTGACTGCTGCGAATAAAATCAAGGATGTCGGAAATCTTCAACCCACGGCCAGAATATTCTCTATCAAATCGTCCAACGGCGAGGTTTTCCTCGCGTCTGTGGGCCGGGATACACTCCCGGGACACTGGAAAGCGTCCAAAGCTGGAATGGCACAAGCCTCGACCTTGTCTGATAGACCATTATTGACTCGGGAAGAGATCGGTCTCTGAGTCTTCGAGACAAAATTGGTCTTAGCTCTGTCTGGGTGCAATAAAAGCGATATTCTTTCAAACTCGCACCCAGCTGTGTCGCGTTCCATGCTTGTCTTCAAAGAAACTGGCAATTCCTCTCTGTCAACACAGTATTTGGGTTGTTATCTCATCGCGCTGCCTCCAAGCCCTCCGCTTCCCAACCAATCCCGCCAACGACCCCTTCTTCAGTTCTTTGGCCCTATTAGGACGAAGCGAAGGTGATAATCGGTGTACGTGGTAGAGCTAGGCGAGGATCAGCATTGGACGGCAATGTACCTTCTGGCAATCTCTCGGGTCAAGGATGTTAAGAATTGGTCCAATTATCCTCTATGTCCCTCGACCACCAGAAACTTCTGTCTTCTCCTCCTAGTCAGGACAGAAGGTGACTTTCATGGTGATCTTCTTGCTGAATATCCAGATAGAGCGGACAGTGAAATCACTTGAATTTGTCCCTTCCCTTTCTGCTTCCTGTCCAGCATTGCAAACAACCGACGAAGTGTCATAGCCGCATGCCCATTCAGGTCGGCGCGCTGTCATAGAGCTTGAAATCGAAATCGAATTGCTCCGGCGGCATCCGAGTCGTGACCCTTCGCACTGCAATATTGGTGAAGAGAAGCCTGGTGTTCCTCCACGACCAGAGCCAGGACTAAATTGCGATGATTTTGTTTCAGTAAACCCATGGGATGTGTTTGACATTGGAGAGTGTCAGTCTCCTCATACCGGATTTTGGAGGCCATGCGACCCTGGGGGTCCGGTTCGGGTCACTCAGGTGCTTAAGTGGTCAAAGAATGAAGGTATCCGTAGCATACACTTGACGCATGTATGTAGTACGGGCCCCGGTTGTTTCTTAACGGGACCGCGCCGGAATGGCGATGGCAAATTGCTTTTTCCACGTCCCTTGGACCTCCTACTACCATGACCTCAAAATCGAGATGACCAGCACGCCTTGGCAAAGTCCATGAGCGTTGTTTAGTACCTCGGAGGCATGACGACAGTGCTGTCCAAAGCAGACAGAGATGCCGTACAACGCTCGCTCGACGTTGAGGCAATTATAACGCTTTGCCACACTAAAAGCCGCATTGCGAGCAATATAGTGGGAATAGGGCAATGCCGACAGAAGTGGCTATCTGCACAACCCCCAAATGCGCAAGTCTCTCTTTTCTGGGATGAAACCGCTCCGCCGGGACATCGTGGGGCACGTCGTGCGGGCTATCTCGGGTGGCGACAAGCACTGTCTCATAAGCCCCTTTACTCTCCTGACTTATCTCCTGATCCAGAACCCTGACTCCTGATTAAAAAAAAGGGTTGCAAAAATGTAGGGCTTGGAAGCCGAAGTAAAGTGTTGACCCGAACTCTGCCGACTCGCTCACGTTGAATCATCTGATCCAGCCGGGTCTTTCTTCAATTACTCAACCATCCTGGGACGTAATCGCATAGCGCGTCAACCCACAAATTAATCACCGACAGATGAACTTTGGGTGAACTCAACAAATTACAAACTCTGCATATTCTTCAATGGAGATATGTCGACGTGTCTACAAGCGGCGCAACACTCTTGTGGACGAGGTTGCATACGTGCGGATGAGAAGCTTATTCATATCTAGGTCCTTCTCGGTTTCGACACGTCGCTATTTCCACCACCATCACCGCAATAAAGAGAAGACTGACGACGCCGAGGACAAACTCGGTCGCAGTGAACTCA
The DNA here is from genome assembly GCA_029378395.1 of Mycena leptocephala. Taxonomy (NCBI): domain Eukaryota; kingdom Fungi; phylum Basidiomycota; class Agaricomycetes; order Agaricales; family Mycenaceae; genus Mycena; species Mycena leptocephala. Next base: position 216,412 of record JARJLF010000130.1, on the reverse strand, counting down.
ACAACGGTGCAATAGAGGCTACCTCGTGCCCAATAACGAGCTATAATGGCATGAATGCCGTCCTCGCCGACTGAGGGAGATGTCGAAGAAAGTAACGGCCTATTTCTCAATGAGCGCCTGTTGGGATGAGCCCACCTTGAGCGATATGACAACAAGAGCCAAAATGCGTCTCTCTATTTTGTTTTGAGGACGTAGGATTGGTTTCGACCGGCGGCGTGGTGCTGCGGACTGTGTCGGACAGCGAGCTCGATTGTCTCAAGTCGATGTGAATCAGGGGCACCCCCCCTGAACATATCCGGCAAAGAGATGAGCGGCAGCCGGATTCTAAGGCTGTTCAGTCGTGCCGGAACTACGTCATTGCTGCCAACGGCGATTGCCGAAGGATAAACTACATTCTGCTTCCACTGTCGATGCCAGCTGGCAATTCTCTCAATCGCACGAATGTAACCTTCCCTTTGACCCTTGCCAATTGTGCAGAACGATGCGCCTCCCAAGTCTGGGCTCGTCGCCTCGGACAGCGAGCACAGACTGGCAGTCCCCTGAAAAGAGCCCCTATGTTTGCTCGGGCTGGACCTACGTCATCATCTGCTGGCTGAGCACTCCTGACTTTCCGCCGCAACGTGGCACCCTAAATGCGGAAATTTGATGGCGGCGAACTTCGGCACATTTGATGGCCGCTGCCTGCGCACACATTGCCCCCTCGACATGCATATCGTTGGCTGCTCTTTCAATGCTTGATTGGTGTAGTGGTTCTGTAGTCTCTATTTATGTAATGGCTTTCCTTTTGTTCGTGGTTCGATTCTCTGCCAGGCCATTTTTTTTCTTTCTTTTTCCCCCGCGTATATTCATCTAGTTTGCAACAACGCCTGCGACCCTTGATAAGCATTTGGTATCTGGGCAGCCTCACCTGGTTGGATGCATGTGGCTAGCGTTGAGAGTTCCGAGGTTTGGTGGCTGTAAGGTATCCTGGTAAAGAGGCATTCGAATTTATTTCGTGATTTTTTAGCCCAGATTTTATTCAACTGGTCCAAATGCTCTCACCAATTGCCCAAACTTATGCTAAAACTTATAAACAAACCCATTGGACAGAAAACCTGCCTGTGGCCCAGTGGGACTTAGAACTTTGGTAAATGACATGCCGAAATAGCGGCCATCAAAATGTGCCGAAGCCCGCCGTCATCAAATTTCCTGATCTGGATGTCACGTTGCGGCGGAAAGTACGCAAGTCTGGCTGAGACGTCCTTCCTTAATGCTTTCAGCTCTGCATAATGTGGACCACCCTATTGATCAATGCCTCCGTCTCCTACGCCAACTCAGAGCAAGACCACTTGACCCGCGCCCCATCAAACACCGCGGTCACTGCCGGTCAGCAATTCTGATCGCATCAGGCCAATTGAAGATGGTGGTGCCCTCTTAATTTTCAATGCGAAAAGAATGAGCCCATTCCCGAAAGAAACGGGCAAGAACTGAGCTCAGAATCACTTTTTCGGTCAAAATGTATCGAAAATCAAAAAAATTGGCCGCGCTCATGCGCCGGGTCTGGAATTCCGCGAACTTCTCCGTTGTTCATACTACGAGCGATAAAGCAGTCAACCCGGACAAGCTGTTCCCGGTCTCTGACTCGTGCACGGCACCGAATGATTCGTCGATGTCAGCCTCCTTGATGAGTTGTCGACAAGTTCTCGTCGACGGCTCCCGACGATCACAAGAGCTCGGTGAATTGACAACAAGTCGTAGCGGCAAACGGCAATGCAACAGAACATAATCCATTCTATTTCTCTGGTGAAACAACGTGTTTCTGCAAGCAAGTTCAAGGGCACAATTCTCGTGGACAGGTTGTGTACAGTGCTGCATGTCGAAAACCGTGCTCAATGCAAGCTCGGTGTTTGAAACATCGCGACTAAGAACATTTCATCTTGCAATCGGAATAAATGGATAACCAGATCTCAATACCAGTGTCAAGATTCTCTGTATTCGATATCACCGGAGACAACACTTCAACTTGTAAGGTTGTCTTCTTCAGTTGGAATTCATGGGCACGGTATCCGGTTACATATCCGGACACGGTTGTCTTCGCAAGGCAAGATGCCATCGAAGCGTCCATGACTGGGGGTATAGGTCGGTCTTGCATACAAGATTGAGTCACCACTATGCACGGAATAATGGTCCACGCCCCCGTCTCCCCCCTAATTTCTATGCTTACTATCCTCCACACATGGAAACCTAGCCTGCCGAAAGTCAACCGATAGTCCTTTTATCAACCGCGATGCTGTTGGACTTCGAAAGCTTCCTCGGAATGGACCAAAAACGGAAATGCCAATGCGTAAGGAGCGAGACCTATGCTATGCACTCGTGCTTTTGGCAGCTGAACTATTTTGCTGCTGCGTCTCGAAAGGGATTCACGACCAGGTCATTACTTATGCTCTCGGCCTTCTTCTGTGTTTTTGTGGTTTCCTAGATAGTAATAGGCCCCTCCCGCCTGCCAAGTCTGTGTCGTGAGATGTCTTTATGCTTTCCCTTTACTGTATACTGGCTACCACAGCGACCTGACCGTAGATGGCTGTAGCGTACACAAGGACGTGGTGTACGTAGGTACAGCACCTGCTTGTTCCTGATTGGGACCTCGGCAGTAATATATCCTCCTCCTCCTCCTCCTCCTTCTCCTCAAAGTGTACTGCCAATTCATCGGCGGCGTGTTCATTTAAGCTTGTTCACTCGACATTGGAACCTGCCTACAATCAGATGTGTACCACTTTGGACCAGATCTTTGTGGAGTGTGTTCTCTAACCTTGTATTTTTTTAGGGGAACCATGAGATTGAATGAATGGTAGCGTAGTGTCTCGCTGTCTATAAAAGGCTAGGGTCGATGTTCGCGCCACCAGCGTCACCTGCAAGGTCAGGGGCTGTGGCGCTGGCAGCTGCGTCCGAAAGGTCAGGGACCGCGGCGCCTACCGCTGCGTTAGCTGCATTCACACCACTGCTCGGTCCCGCGTCCAACGGCGCACTATTATTGTAGACGAGCTGCGCGACTACCTCAATTTACCGTGCGAAGATTTTTTGCTCTGTGGACTCATTTCTATTAATTGAGAGAGGGACGGCTGCGGAGCCGGTGCTCCAGGGCGTCGCTTTCATTGATGGGCCTGGGCATAAGTGGATCCGAAAGTGTTACAGTGTGGCTGTGTGATTGGTCATCATTTGTGGTTTTCGGACCATTTGCATCGTGGCCAACCACCTGTGCCATATCTGTCAAAGGCTCAAAACACATGATATGTTCTTAAGACACTGTCCAATCCCCAGACAAAAATTTGGGTCTTTCCGTAGGCCGCCGACTCGTCTAGACATTGAACACTGGTACCCCAAAAACAGCGATTTTCAACTCCTCGCTGTAGGCCCATGATGTATCCCAAAAATTCGGTAAAATCGGAGGACCCTGCGTATCCATATAAAATGTCACGGGTAAAAATCTAGAGCAATCCGGGGGCTCAGTGAAAAGATGTCGGTGCGACAATCTAAGCCGATCCAATCGAGAAACAGCAGTGCACGTGACCTTTTGGAAGCATCAAACGGGAAGCAGCCTGGGAATGTCCTCAATAGGCTCGCAGCTCCGGATCAACTTTGACTTGACATGATGCAAGTGAAATTGGAGACCACATTTTTCGGACTACTGAAGTGAGACGCCAGACCAGTGTTGCAAGTTCTAATCCCATGAGGGAGCTTGAGGTGAAACATGTGAAGGTGGGTTGGAGACAATGTTCTGGCTTTCATAAGTTTGCTGGCCGCTTCCGGAAACACGGCAAAATACGGAACTTTTTTGTGTGTTTGGCCCGGCTTTCTCACACTGTTACGTGTTCGCGTAGGAGTGGAATGCGTGCCGATGTTTTGGCTGAATCGACGGCGTGCACACTGAGAGGTTTTCCAGTATAAATTTCAGGCAAATTAACCGCCGCCGAAGCAAGTTGCACAATATTTTCCATGTTTGGCCCTACTTTCTCACTATTTTGGCTCTGCGAGCTGCAGGAATGGAATCCCCACCGATGTTTTGACCGAACCAACAGCATGAATGGTAAGAGAATTTCCAGCATAAATTTCAGGCAAATTAACTGCCACCGAAGCAAGTTGCACAATATTTTCCATGTTTGGCCCTGCTTTCTCACAATTTTGCCCGTGCGAGCTGCAGGAGTGAAATGCCCACCGATGTTTTAGCGGAATTGGCGGCATGAACACTGAGAGAATTAACAAGCCGAGTTTGGCATTCCAACTGTTTGGTTAACAATAGACAGGTTGTGCAAAAGCCGCACGGGCCGCATGCGGCTTTTGGCCATCGTGCAGAGTCGTGCAGCAAAAAATACATTCGGGGCCTGGAAAGTATACATTTCATTAGAAGGCATGCCATTCAAGCCTCTGAATCATATTGGCCATGTGAAGTCCACAGAACCGGGCCAAAACGCAGCTGAATGCGGCTCATCAATGCCCGGTGTCGTGTCAAAATATGGCTTTCCCGCGCTTTCCTGGTAGACAAAGTGAACTATACCGCAGATGCAGAAATATTGGGCACCGAATATTAGTTTGGAGACATAATAATGATATTTAACTCACATAGAACATAAATCCCGTGCGGCTTTGCACAACGGCCAAAAGCCGCATGCGGCTTTGCACAACCTGTCTAATTTATCGTTGTAAGCCTTCGGCTGCAACGAGGAAAGCAGAGGAATTAAATCCCAAGAGACAGTTTTGCTTGAAATTGCGCTGGCTATAATCTAACTCGGATTTGAGAAATGGCCCAAAATGTGCTTATACAGCGGAATTTGGGACTCGGTGAAAGTGACGCCAGTGACGCCAAGTGACGCCCCCCTGCCGCCCCGACTGACGCCCCCACTGGTTTTGGGGGCGTCAATTCTGTCACGCATCGAGTGCCGCCCTCAGTGCCGCCCCCAAATTTTAGTCAAGCATTCGTATTGGTTTAGATTTCACAATATCACTCCACATTGCCTAAAGTAGACATTGATCCAGAGATCCAGAGAATACATGGGTAAGTATGCACTAAGTGAGAGATTTGGATAATAGGTAGTACAACGTTGGTTGAAAAGTTAACAATTGATCTCTCGATTAGGATGCACAGGATAGACTACATCCACAAATCCTACGACTGGTAGTTTTTATTTAACCTCGTGCTCCTGCGAAGTCCCGGCGGGTATAGCCGCCGCAAACAGTTTCCCAATTTATACCTCCTGGTTCGCAATGTTCTGTATATTCCGGGTGCGTTTATCCTCCTGTATAATTATATGTTCTGCTTATGTTTGAAGGCTCCGCTGTCACTGTTGAGCGTATTTTCTCGGGGGGGTCGCGACACAATCGGCCTCCGTCGAGCCAGCTTGAAGGCCAAAAAAATCCAAATGTTGATGTTTGTGAAGGCTAGGTTGCGTGTTGCGCGTGCGGCGCTGAAAAAAGAGATGGGCGACGATTAATGTATTTATACCACTCAATAAAATTCCGCGATATGCCTCCCTTGAGACCCGTCGCTATTGTGCAAACTCTCTGTTATGAGAAGCCAGACAGCAGTGAGCAACTGCTGAACTGAAATTTTCTAGTTGAAAAGCAACAAGGCATAAGTATTTGACCCAGATAGCATACAAAAGACGTTGAGGAAGCAACATAGCATTTTAGTCATAAACCATCCATCGTGAGTGACGCCCTTAGTGACGCCGACTTGACGCCAACATGTCACACTGACGCCCTAGTCACACATACTCTTGAAATGGGGTCTTCCTGTAGACGCGCGCTGCGGCTTTACTACGCATTTTTTTCCGTGTGACATGAACAGCCTCTCTACATCAAGAATTTGCATCTCTTCTTTCGAAATGGGGTCTCCCTGTCGACGCGCGCCCCGGCTTTACTACGCATTCCTGTCCGGCTCCCCTGCCCCGCAAAGCAGACGGCATTCAAATTGCGTTCACCGATTTCCTACAGCAGCAGACTGTGGCGTTACTGCGCACCCTTTATCCTGCTGGCTGGACTGAAATCTCTGTCTTTCCACCCATCGCTGCTACTCTGTGATAATGCCCCCACTCCCAACCTTCACGGATAACGACGAAGCTGAACCAGAAGTAGAATGACAACGTCGCCTTCGACGTGATGCTCAAAGCCGACGACGCAGTCATGAGAACAGCGGCGAGCGTGAAGATAGACGAAAGCAAAACACTCATGCTCGCAGACTTTCGCGCTCTGTGCTAGCTGCTGAGCATGCCCAAAAGCACCGTGAGGACGCCAAATGCCGTGCTGACGACGACTCCGTCATTAACACTAGCTGTATAGATTCGAACAAGACATGCCTTCGCTTCGCTCCGGCGTACGCGGTTGGTTTTTCGATGTGTAAGAATGACCTGAATGAATCCACATCGTCATCTTTGGAACTATAATAATACATGTCGCTATTGACTCGAGCCCACAAAGTTAATATTACCGGCAACGCAGAACAGAGAGAAGCACTGCTCTCGCTTCACAATAACGACAATGTTAGCCAAGAGGTATGCAGATGGCCCACGGCACGACGTATACTGAACAGAATATTTGCGGAAAGTCGGAGCCGATTACTGGCGAAAAATGCACAGATAATCAGAATGTATGGAAAACAGATCACCGCAGACACCTCATTATTTTGAGCCACAGTAACCGAGTCAAAACAGCGGTAGCACGGAGAATGAGGGGACGTACAGCAAACTCAGCGCAGTAAAGATGTAAAACGTCGGCCTGCGAACTTGTCATGTCGCACCATCAGCAAATTTTGGGGAAAAAATTGAGAGAGGCGTCGTACCGATTTATGGGCTCGGGGGAAGTCCTAAAGGCGAAAGAAATATGCGGTTCACGCAGGGTGTGTGCAATAGCTAGTATATAGTCTGTGGATGAAGCGCACTTCAACAACAGTGAAAATGAATGCCTTGCAGGGCACAGGTCAGCAAAAGGCTGAAATAAACCAGGAGGCGGCCCACCAAATAGCTCGAAAAGAATGCGAATTTCAATCTGGAGCCGGCGGAGATGAATTCAGTCAGGGAACTCGTGCGCGTAAAAATGATGCATGCGTGAAACACACCTTGATGCGTTACCACACTCCCGACCGATCGAGAGGATGAGACGATATGGATATCCACTCAGACGGAAACATGACGCAAATCTGTCTGTAAATTTGGGCCAAATGTAAATGACGAGTACATAGACGGTCACGTTGCAGCCATTCAAATTTTGAATCTTGAGGGAATAAGACCACTAAACATTTGAAAAGGGGGGAGTACAGTGTTGACGTCGAATGTTCTAAAGGCGCTTGAAGTTGAGGAACCCCGGATCGAGAAAGAGGAAAGTAGAACGAATCCTTGCAGCAGGACGGAGCCCGAGGAAACCGAGACCTGCAGATGGCTGTTCGACCACCGAGGCGAACGACTGGTGCAACCTACCAAAGATTCAACCTCTGAAGCACTGCTTCCAGCATGGACGTACCTGGCGAAAGTCCCCGACTGTGATTAGCATTCGGCCACCCCAAACACGGTTTGACCCCGTCAAAGACCGCATCAAGGCTTCCATACGGACTCAACCCGTATTCCGCCCCTTCGAGATATTGAGGCTGGAGAGGTCAATGCGTCAACAGTCCGATTTGGCCTTTTCGCTCTTTCTCGATTCAATTGGAGATGATCATCTCCACGATTCCGTTGATCTGGCCCGTTTACAGCACACCCAATCCATCGAATCTTTCATTGACTTTGTGTTTCCTCCGACTGTGGTGGCAAACCCAGCTCTCTGCATCACCCGAGCTATCCTAAGCCCGTTCAACGCATTCGTAGATGTGTTTAATGCGACAATTCTACGCACCTTGCCGGGTGATGCTCATTGCTATGTCAGTAGCGACTCAATCGAGGGTAGTGGCGACGGGCCAGACGAAGGAGTTTTTTCGGATCCGGAATTTTTGAATGCCTTACACGAACCAGGAATACCTCCGCATGAATTGATTCTCAAAATAGGGGCCATTTGCAGACTCACTCGCAATTTCGACGCTTCCCGAGGTTTAACCAAGAATACTCGGGTCATTGTGCGGAATCTTCTACGACACTCAGTGGAAGTTGAAACGATTTCATCAATAGTTGCCGGTAAATTCGTGGACTCCGTTGTTCTCCGCGAAAATTTCATTATCAAACTGATTTTGCATTCCAGATACGACTTCATATCCCCCGTATCAACAGTCATTTTCAGCCGCACGGCTTCGAGTTCACAGTTTTACGAAAACAAATACCTCTTTCTTTGTCATATGCAACCACATTCAATGGGTGCCAAGGCCTGACCGTCCAGAGATTGGGACTCGATCTCCGAAAACATGTATTCTCTCATGGACAACTGTACTCAGCCATGATTCGCGTCCCTAGCTCTGACAATGTTCTGATTCTCAAATACGAAGATGATACGTCGACATGCACCACCAATATTGTGTGGGAAGAACTACTTTTGTAAATTACGTACACCAAAAATCACCTCTGTTACCAGCGAATGGCGAACCACTTCGCATGTTTCTAAATTCAGCTCATGCGGAAGGGGATACTGGGCCGTGAAGCGGCCCAATAGCCGCTTGTATACTTTGAATATATCTGGGCATTGTATTGTACATTGCCCCCAGTGCCAACATGCCTGCACTCAGTCTCTGTGAGCGCTTTTTTTTACACACTACAGTCTGTTGTGAATGTGTAGGAACGGTTCCTACATGCCTAGACTCAGCCTTTGTAAGCGCATTTTTTAGTCTGTTGTGAATGGGTAGGAACGGTTCCTATATGCCTGGACTCGACCTTTGTGAGTGCATTTCTTACACACTACAGTCTGTTGTAGTGAATGCGGTTGATTGAAGTCGGCGCCGATGGAGCTTGGGGATATCCGACGAAGGAGAGGCTTGGAAGGGGCCAAACATAGATACACGCCAGATACACAAGACTTGAGGCATTGAAAGGGTATTTGAGAGTGTAAACGACCAGTACCAGGCTTGAGAACAAATAGTTTGTAATGCGCTTGCAATGGTCTTGAAGCTTGAAGTGACATGATTGCACATTTGAGGTCTGCCCGTGCAGGGGCTCCAATGTCCTTAGAGGGTCGAGTTGCAGGCTTGAGGGCTTGAATGGTTGAAGGCTTAAAGACATCGCACAGGTAGAGCAGAGTATTGACATTGTGAGAGACACGTTGAGGGAAGGAAGATGGTGAGAGAGAGAAAGAGAAGTGCGACAGTGCATCAGCAAACCGTCCATCACGTGTGTGATTGATGGATCTTCTGATTGATGTGGGACTTAGAAAGAATTCGATGTTCGTGGAAACTGCAAGTGGATGGAATCCTTTGTTCCTATGGGAAATCAGACTTCGTGGGGTGACATGCAGGTCCTAAACAACTTTTCAAACTCATACAAGCACACATTATGAAAGGTCAGATCTAGGAGATTCTGGCAGACATTCTGGCGTGCTGGTGCCAGTCATGCCAGATGAGCCAGGAGCGCCAGATCACGCCAGGCCGCGCCAGATGAAAAACATTTTGCTGATGTGTAGAACTTGGAAGTCAGGGCTGGAGTGCATATGCCAAGATGTCGCTGATTCACCTAGCATGCTGATTCACCAAGGAGGGTGACTCACAGCCAGGAAACCCTAAAAAGGATTATGGACAACTAAAATATTATTCTTTCTTTGGGTTACCAAGATTATCTACTTATATATTATAGTTTTGTACCAAAGTAGGTTCCAGATCACGTTCTGGAATGATGATTCGTTAGCTACATTTGAGTTTAGTTTTAGTATTTTCTGTACAGATATGTCACACTTCATTTTTTATTTCTGTTCTTGCAATCAACTAATTGTGATCTCAAGTCTCTCACTCCTGTCGGTGGCGGTGTTCGCAAACACGCTGCTACTGCGGCTCTGTCTCAGCTGCCCAAGCATGTATGCTAGCTACTCCGCCAGTGTGCACACCCTCAAGGCCATCACAAGAGCCGGCCAAGACATGAACGACATCTTAACTGGATTCCACGCAATTTTCGCGTTGAAATGCTGGACTTTGGGGCCTCGCAGGAAATGAGTTCTGAAGCGTGCTAGACTCGAGTGCGAACACTAATGAATCCACCGCCAAGAACACTAACTCCAACAAAACACCAAAATCAAACGCGCAAGTTCGGGGATTCCAACCCAGTATAGGCTGTGGCAACCTGAACAAAACTACAATCGTTGAATTGAAGCTAGAACGAAGCTTTCGCTAATACTAGAGTAGTCGCGACTAGTGGCTGATCCGATCAATTGGCCTTCTGGGCACTCAAACATGTCTAGGGACTTGTTGGAACACAAAACCAGACTTTCTAGTCCTCGTAAAGCAATAGCTCCGGTGAGTAGAGCGAAAGAATGGGAGATAGTTCACAAAAGGTTATGTATGCACCAAGTTCGCAATATTTCCGTACAAGCAGTTGGCTCCGAGCCAAATAGCAGAAGAGGTCCGACCTCTGTATATCCACACGTCCGTATAATCCAAAATAACCCAATAATCACGCTTTCCAGATATTCAGAATGTTTAGGCACTTTCCGCAACTAGTCTGTAACCAAATAACTCGCAGGTTTATATTGAAACCAATGCAACAGCGACGTGTACAGAGGCTCAACAATTGGATTCAAGTCTTCCTAAGGCTCAGATGGACTTATACCAAGTGCAGCTCAAGAAAATATCAATCCAACAACCAAAATATATTTCAACTCCACAAGCTCCCTCTGTGAGCAAAATAGACTTGGAAACTGCTCCCCAAGCAAGCAACCAGCAATGGCTGAAGTCGCCTACAAGGGGGACCAGAATCCAGTACTTTACATCGAACCTAGCTAGCCTATTTATACTGCGAGTCGTATTTACAGATGTTTAGTTGATTACAAGACCAGTTTACGAGAGAAAACAGCGAAATAATGAGTCAGAATGGAACAATAAATAAACCTGAGAGAGAATAGACCAAATATGGTATGGATATCACACAAAAGTGCGATCCTATCGAGCCCACTTAGCTTTAGTCACCGCTATACTGTCAGCTGCCCTCTTGGCGCTCGGGATCGACAATCTCTGTACTATTTTTAGTCCTCTTGACTCAACACCTCTGGATAAGAGCATAATACACTTGACACAATGCCGATGCCCTGGACCCTGTTACTCCGAGATGGCCTGGACTCAGAACCATCAGAGATAGCATCCCGGATCTATCCGAGATAGCATCACTTTGATCCTTGTGACCAACTACGTCACAATTGAACAACTCGCGCTTGCAAGTGCTACAGCAACTCAATCAACTTGATTCGACTTGTAACCGGTGCCCTCTTTGGCTGTCCACAGTCTAGATGGATAATATTTCGATGCCCTTGGTAGGTACAAGCAGTAAAACCCCAATCTATTTCCGAGATGGTTGGGAATCACTTCTCACGACTAGTCTATTTGCCTCGTTCACTCTGAACCTTGCCGGAATCATTGTGCAACTTGACTCGTAAACTAGCCACAGTACTCGTAGCTTTATAGTCAGCTGTTCGGACCTCACACTAGCCTTCATTGGATGTATTTACCATTGCAATGTAGTACAACTGCACATAAAATGAATATTTTCACGGTTGGTCAATTTGCAGGCTTATCAGCGGCCCCTCTTGCACCCACCGCTACACCCGTACCTTCCACGTCTACAGCAGCCTCTGCCATCAGCGTGCAAGCTTCGGGATTGAACACCAATGCCCAGATTTACCAGCCCAGTCCTGTTCATCGAACGGATGCTATCTTGCATGCGCAGGAACTTGAATCCTATCTTCTTCCTACCAACCTTGCGAATTTCTGTGATATTCTTGGGAATAGCGGAGTGAAAGCAGATATATACAATGTCCTCAGGGCTGATGCTCTTAGAGTTGCATGGGTCTAGGACCAGCTCCGCAAGCACGCATTGGCAGAGAATCTTGATTTTTCTACTTTTTAATATTACTTTATTTCATGCTCTATGGCCCATAGTAGATTTTATTGTGTACCTAATTCGCAAATTGATCACCCTCTCCCGAAGTATTTGTTGGTAGCTCTGCCACATAGCCTGTGCAATGCTGTCTCGACAAGCTTCCGAATAAGCCTTTTTGTCATCGTCTGCCGGGCTGGCTGCCAAGGTCCCGAAGTCAGTGTCAGCGTCATTGTTTCTGGTCCCTGGGTTGGGATCCTCGGCCCCCATAGCGAGAATGGCATCCCATTCAACAGGGTCATGTTTGAGGATGAAATTATGGATGGTGGTGAGGGCAAGTGGAATGCGGGCTTGGATATCCATGTCGTATTCCAGCGCACAGGTGAGAATGTCCTATTTGCCTTTGAGAAACCCTGAAAATTTGCTCAACCACATTTTGTGCTGAGGCATATTGAAGATTGAACAATTCTTCGCAGTTGGCGGGTCTACAAACGATTAAGTGAATGGTAACAAACATCGAAAGCCTGAGAGTCATACTGAACACCGGCTCGGCCCTGTTCAGCCAAGTGATAGCAATGCCCATAATATGAAATAAGAGTAGCATCACAGGTACCGAACCCAGCGTCTGCGAGATAGTACTTGCGGGCCGGAACAGTCAAATCAGCCATATGAGCATCAAGGTACAGTGCGGCATCTGCCATTGAACCTTCCCCCACACTAAGTATGTACTGAACGAACATGTCTTGCAAACAGCATGCAGTTCATAGACACACCCCTTTTTTTATTATGAGAAGCGTTGGGCAGAGGGGTATGAGTTAATATGGATACCGTCCATCAACCCAATTGCATCCTTCAGAAATGGAAAGAATTTCAGATTCCCCTGCATAGGTTCATGTTGGAGATTGGCAATCAAGCACAAGCCCGAGACATGGCCGAGGTGCTGACTAAAAGATGATTGATATAGAATCGGAGGGAACATACCGGAACATACAGGAAAAATAGGATTTTAGTATAAATACAGTACCTACAGTAGAGCTTCTCATGAGCTTGTAACCAATGGCCTAACAGCCTGGAGTGATATCTCAATTGGTTCATGAGACAAAAACCAACAGTTCAGGGACTGGGTCGTCGGTGGGAAGCCGAACATAGCAGCTATAAAATGACAGCGAAACAACAGCAAATAAAACCCGACAGTTCAAGTAAATACTTCTCAGTACAATTATCAATCCAGAGGCAGAGAAAAAGATACTTGGATATGGTTTCATTTGAATGTTGGAACCTTTCTCCTACATGTCGAATTGATAGTCCCGTAACACATGTGTACAGGAAAATTGCGACTTGTTCCTCCACGATGATATTTCGAGAGTCAGCCACGCCACCAAGAAGCTGGAGCTGGGCAATGGGGGCAAGGAAAACATGCACCCTCATCCCCAGCTCAGTTTTTATTCTGTCTGGATGTCCCACAATCAATTCATTGAGCCAGGCCTTTCCGCTCAAGGCCGATATGTGGTAGTCCTGCTTACAGTATAGCGGGGAAGCATACAGGTGCACAGCTAGTCAGACCATGTGCCGAAAATAGACTGCAGCTAGGAGGAGGGAAACTGTACATCGCACAGGCTTGGGGCATGTCTGTACAGCAATGAGCATGTTGGCAACGCGTCGAAATTTGATGTCACGCTGAATCACGGGGCATATATTGGCATCTTCCCACAACTACTTTATAAGGAAACGAGACGCAGATGCGGCATCTGCATCTGACATCCGAACAAGCTCTAATAGTCTTCTGAAAAGATACAGAGAATCTGAGTTCAGATAATCCGGAACCTGCTGTTTGCCCGTTGATATACTGAATTCAGACCCCAAACACCTCATCTCAGCCCAACCGCAAACAGCCAGCCACTCTTCCCGTGCCTCCACCTCCTCGATAGCCAACAACAAGTCCTCTTCCAACAACGACGCTGCTGCCAAACACGCTATTTCACGTGCTGCCACTATAGCGGAGCGAGCAGACAGGGCTGCGAAGCGTGCCACCAGTGCTCCTGCCTCCAACCCTCCCACTGTGGCCCACCCCTCACCCGTGCCGACCAACACCTCCCTCCCCGCCATCACTGAGCTCAGCAACAACCCAGTCGAGGCAGTCCAGGACCCGACCACGCAATCGGACAACCCGTCCATGGTCGACGTTGAATCACAAGACATTGCTCAGCTCCCTGTGCCCAATGCAGAATCATGCCCAGCCACTGCCACGCCGGCCCCGCGCTCTCCCACCCTAGTCCCCAGCGTCTGGCCCTCTCCTACGTGCTCCCGACCCTCTCCATGCCCATCCACGCCCCCCCCCCCCCCCCCCCCCCCCCCCCCCAGCCAATCCAGACGGCTTCCCCCCCTCCCAAGCCCCAGCGCTGATGCCACACCATCCCAGGACCTCCTCTCTTATGACGAGAGGGCAGACCACCATCGTGCATATGCCTATCGCTTGGTCAAGCTCACATGACCGACGTGATCAATGGGGCTCACTCCTTGCACCGCCGAGATCGTTCTGTTTCCCGCCCCGTACCCCCTCTCCCAGCCCGGTCACTCAGCGCAATGAGCCCGAGTCTCCTCCCAAGCGCCAGCGCTCCACTGCGGGTGGTGCCATCCCAATCCATGCCGTCCGCAACGAGACCCCCCAGGCCCGTGCCCATCCACCGCAATGACGCCCCTCGAGACCACACCCACGCCATCGACCCCTACGCCCTCACCATTGATGGCAATGTGCCATGTAGGTCTTACACTCAGCCTCCCAGCAACCGTTTCTGCACCGAGGCATGACAACTGCTGCGCTGTACCGCAACCACCCCGTGCAGCAGCTCCAGCTCTGCCAATGGGAAGTGGTGCCCGACCCCAAGATCGTCTGTACCATCGCAGGCGGCAATGGCATCCGAGTGTGAACAACCGAGCTCCTTCGCATGCACATCGCGGTTATTGGCAGACTATCCTTCGACCAAATCGAATTCCTGCTCTGTATGGGCGGGCTGGTTTCCGACACCCTCACCGTCATCTTCCACGAGTTCCACCGCTTGTCCGCTTCGCAGGCCCCTTTCAAGGCCTCACCATCTTGCCCAACGACCCGGAGCGTGCCTACAACATCCTCTTCAACGCCATCATGGCAAACCCCGACATCACCCGCTTTGTCCACGACTGTGCCCCCACCTTCATGACTGCCAACGAGGTCCTCACTGTCTTTGACAAATCCATCTCTGTCACCTCAATCCAACTAACGCTGCCGGCTGGTGGGCACTCTCACCACATGGAATGTGTACTTCAAATCTCCTACCAACCGTGAGGCCGATTATGAAACCCTCCGCCAACTCATCAACAGCCTCGTCATCGGCACCGGTCATGTCCCCTGCAGCTACTCGCTCCGCTGCGGGATCTGCCTGCACCGACCATCCCACCAACCTCTGCCCTCTTAAGGATGTTCCCGGCTACCTCAGCATCACTCCTGAGTCGCTCTCTTGGACGCGAGTTGCAACGCACTCAACCCTTCCCGCAAAAATACCAAAGCCAAAGGAAAGTTTGATGGCAAGGGGAAGGGGAAGGATCGCGATGATCGCAAGGGGGGTGATCACCGCCGCGGTAACAACTGAGATGATCTCGCATGCCTAGAATTTTGAGTACCACACTCTCATGTATGCCCCCCTCATTTCCTTCATGTACTCTACTTTGTGCTTGAATGCCTTAATACTGATGTCATTTATCTCTGCGACTTTGATCTCTGCCATGTGAATTCCCGCTTTCACGCCTCACATGTAAGATGGTTTGAAACTGAACTTCCCCTGCCTCAGGACTCTCCCATCACACAAATTTCTTCCTATTGCAGTCCCAACCCCTCCTCCTTCTACCCCCCTCTTTTGATGCATTTTCTAAGCACCCCCCATGCGCTGTAAATTTTGCAGTGCAGTGTGATGTGAGTGTGACTCAAATGTCACACCTAATGACCGCAAGTTCGACCTTCACCCGCAGGCAGTTTTTGCTACCTACCTCCAAATAAATACCTTTGGGTGCACCTACCTCCTATCATCCACCTGAAACAAAGTCCCGAGGGATCCGAAAATCCTCGTTAATGAAAAACTCGTGCACTGCCCTGCCCCTTATCTGCTAAGCTCAACGCCATAAGACCAACCTTCTAGTACATGCATTTTCCACTCGATACTCCCAGATAAATACTTTTGGGTGTATATACGTCCCATCCGCCACCTAGGACAATGTCTTGGGCATCTCATAAAACCCTCGTCGACATAAAACCCACGCACTGTCGCAAGTATGCAAGTATGCACATCATATCTACAACGACCTTGTGCATGTCCTCTAGAACCAATTTGGCATTTCCCACCTGTTAAACGAAGCCTGTGTACGCGATGAGATGCCCCAACAACGTGAATAATGGGACTCACACAAGGGCAGCAAATCAATTACTGTCTCTTGTGTAACCCACAGCAACCCTGGGCCCAAATTTACCGCTCGAACGGGAAAGCCCGGTGGTTCTCAAAAAAGCGGAGGCCTATTTAGGCCTGAGCTAGCTGTACCGAGAGGCTGAAGTTATCGGGAACGACGAGGAATCTACCCATTTAGTGAACTTGGATCAGTACTAATAGCATCGCTCACCACGGAGACCGGCATGGTCTGCCCCGTACCTGCAGCGTTTGTTGGTGCCCAGGATACAGTATATTCAACACCTTTTTCTTTTCATCTTTTGGAGGCTGAGGAAGTGAGTGAGGTAGGAGGTGTTGAAGTTCTTTCCACCCCTGGAGGGAATGTGACCCCGACCACCAGCCACGGCCCCAATGACAGGAGTGGAGAGCTAGAGGGCGGCAGCGTGAATAGTGCACACACTGAGCCGACTCGCTGATCCTCGCGACTCGCAAATCGTGGGAGAAATCCTACAGGAAGCGGGCCTGCGAACGCTAGTCTGCCGAATCAAAGGGCACAGGCAGGTAATCGTGAAAGGAAGGGCCGAAACCCTACTTCCCCGATAAATGCCGCTGGTGCATCGTCGCCCTGTGCACTGCCAGCACAACCCAGTTCTTCCCAGAACCACCCCAATACAGGAAGGGGAGCCCACGCCGGGCAGAGCGGAAATACAAACCGCAGGGTCCACCACAACCCAGGCATTCCAACAGACAAAGAGCATGCCCAGGCCTTTTTCAGCAGGAAAAGAGACCGTCAACAGATGGGAAACCCACAGATTAGTCGTAAAACTAGGGCTTCCCTCAATCTGCATGCAGTAAATATAAATGGCCGCAAACACGACTCGATATCCCACCCCGGCCATAAATGGCACGACATAAACCGCTTAATGTTCGATGAGAAAATAGGAATCCTCATAGTAACAGAGACCCACCTTTTCACAAGTCAAGTCGAGGAAATTCAAGATAACAAGATACTGGGGAGACATATGGATATATATCACACTCCGAACCCCGAAAACCCCAGCACCAGAGGAGTTGCCATTGTGCTAAATCGCGAAATCACTAACACCCAAGGCGTAAAAATCCACTACCTGATCCCCAGTCGAGCAATCCTTGCTGTATTACCATGGCACGGTAAATGCACTCATACTGTCCTTGGAGTATATGCACCGGCGGAGTCAATGGAGGAAAACAAAATTTTCTGGGACACCCTGCATGACCTGTGGATGACCACTGACCTGCCTGTCCCAGACACCCTTGGAGGTGACTTTAACCTCGTAGAGGAACCTATTGATAGACTGCCCCACCGGCGAGATGTCTCTGCGGTGACCACTGTGTTTGCCCGTTTCAAACAGCTCCTAGATCTAAAAGATGGCTGGAGAACAATCAACCCCGATACCAAAGACTACACTTACACAAGCTCTTCCGACACCCTCTCTCGTATAGACAGAATATACGGATCTCCGGCAGTACTGAAGCACTCTCGAAATTGGTCCATCAGCGACGCTAGGGCTGGAACATTATGATTAAATATGGCCTCCAGCCATAATGTACTGTAATCATAATATAATCTTAAGGATTCAGCCCATATTTAATCATAAGGGTATCATAATGTATTGTAATGTCAATATAATCATATTTAATCGTATTTAATCAATCGTAATTCCCTCTAAATAATCCAGACCTTCGCCGAAACCAGCAGTCAAGAGCTCTTTCATCACCACAGTTGAAGACGCAGTAGAGGCGGCCATGGATGATCGAGCATCTGACATGGTATGCTTGCTGCTAGAAAACAGCCTCTCAACAGCAATGCTCACACCGGGAATTGCCAGGACGTCGCGCACGATTCGGGACAGGATAGGGAAATGGATTGCGTGCATCTAGGGAAGTAAATCAGATCAACAATAACCGAAAAGAACGAGTAGACCACCTTCCACCATGCTAGAATATCATTGTCGTCGTCCGCCATCAGATAGATACCATTGAAATAAACTTCTAACTCTGACTGAATTTTCTTCACCGTCGAACTTCCAGAGGTCCCGGCAAAGGCACAACGCCAGATCCCCTTGGAAGGCAATGTTGTTTTGGCGGTGGTTGCAATTTTTTGGGGCGCCGTGGGTGTTTTGTCGTCCAGTTCTTCTTTATACACGTCATACAGATGTTCGAGTACAATTTTAGCACGCAGAGGTATCGCGTCGTCCCAACTGTCTGACTCAAAATAGGTCAGGCGTATTGCAGGGTGAAGGACTGAACCAGTAAATGAATAAGCCAATAAGTCGAAGCGGAGAAGAACTCGTACCAGCGCCGATGAGGGGATAATTACTGATCAACACCTTGTCAGTATGGATTTTAAGCTTCGCCAGGCCGGCCTTGATTGCATTGCACAGGTTACAGGTATCGTCAGCCGGAGAAATTGCGGCCAGACTTGTCTCGAGATGGATCTGGACAACTTTGTACAACGGGAGTACTTCACAGATTGTGGGAACACCTTGTTTGGAGAGATCGAGCGTTGCATCTTGAAGAACCTGTGCAGCTACGATCAGCGATTTGGACACTGGTCTTCTAAAAAAAAAACTTACCTCCATCACTTTCGTGATTTTCTTCAGGTCCTCCAAATCGCGTGGGGACAGGTACTGACGTCTAGCTTTCCGTTCCGCTGCGGCCTTCTTTTTACCTGTGAGACCACGTGAAAGTTCGAGGTTCCAGCGCGAAAGAGCCTACAGACAGGTGCAGTGAGTGAAAATAGTGTATGGAAGTGTAACGAGTGGTTTTGGATGAGTTCCATCCATTTCAACTCTCTAGTCAATGTCGGCGGTGGTTAGACACGTCGTATGGTGTGAGTGAAGCTGCGAGAGATGGTGGAAACGCGAGAAGACGCGTCGCTGTCGCTTGTAATGAACGTGGGAATGTTTTCAAACTCCGATGATTTGTAATAACGCGGCGAGCAATCATGGCATCAACCTTATCAACAGACTACAACATGCGAGGTACGAGCACCAGATTGTTGTAGCGTCTGTCTATGAGAGACTACCACTTACCCTTATGTCTTTTTTACTGGTCTCATGTACTACTCACTTTTGCCGGTGCCAGCTTAAGCTCGGCCTTCCATTCCTGGGGAGTCCGTGGGAGAGAAAGCTTTGGCAACCTAATTTAATCCCAAACCTTCTCTCCCTCTTCTCTCCACGACGAGCAGGTGCCAATTGATATCATCCAGTCACATGACTTCACTTCCGCACTTCCGCCAGCAGCAGCCGGTGGATCCGGGTCGACCCGTCCCGTAACCCGACCCGTAGCGGGAACTTAAACGTCAGCTACGGACGGGCCCGTACCCGTAGCGACGGCCCGTAGACCCGTCGACTACGGGAACGGATCGAAGCCCTAGCTTCGAGTTGCATTCCCTGCGACTCGGAGACATCTGCGCTCATGCGTATGTCCCAGTGATGAATAGCTCCAGGACATCGTACCGAATAGGGAGAACATGGAAGACGAGCTGAGGACGGGCTGGGCACATGGCTGGAATAGTCGACTGGAGACCAGGCCACCCCCAGCTGTGACCAGGACTCACTGCAGCTGCCGACCATGTGAACACCCCAGGTGGGAGCAATGTGTGGGCACTTTGGCGGTGTAACTCATGCGTACCCGTTGAGGCGGCGGCGATGTTCAAGATTCAAGCAACTGTGCCGTTGGTTCTTAGTTTTTTACAAGGCCGTATGAAGGGCGCAATATTCCTGAAATACGCCACACATTTTCAAACGGTGGCCTGGCCGTAGGCTGGCTGCGCAATGCTGTATTCAGATGGGTATACAGTTGTCCGAAAGCTGGAATCACAGCTGGGGTATGCAGCTGGAATCCACCTGGCATCTACCTGGGACCAGATTTTCAAATTGGTCGCCTCCAGCTGACAATCCCAGGTGGTGGTAACGCGTCGGCACTTTGGCGGTGTAGCCAGACATGTTGAAGAGAACAGTGAAAGCGAACTGGATTCGTAATACAACTACATAAATTATGTCCAGGTATTTAGAAACGATTTTTCCAACCTTAGCCTGGAGCCAAGGAGGCACCAGCGGTACATTTGCTCGTAACTTTGAATCTTTGAGTACAGAACTTTGGCAATTTGAGCTGAACATGGTAAACCCATCCGGTAAATTGTGAGCCTCACATATGAAAATAATGAGGTTGCAATAGACTTGAGCGTCTGAGGTGTGAGGTCTTGACCATTCACCTAAACCCCTGTCGAAACCCCGTCTAAACCCCGTCAAGGACAACACTGGCTAAAACCAGACAACCGTGGGAAGGTCTTATCGTCGAATCCATCACTGATCTCGATCAGACATTGCCGGCTCACTGACTCTGGTCCTTGACGCTCTCGAATTCGTGCTCACCGCTGAGCCGCCCGTCGAATTAATCCTACTAGTTGTCGCTTAAATCCCACCGCAAACAACTGGTGCGTCCTCATTCGGTGCGAGGCCGGAGTACATATATGACGGCGGCGAATTTGGTAGAGGAGTATGATAGCGGACCAAACGGGAAATTGAGCTTACAGTTACCAAAGGATAAAAGTAAGCAAATTAAGTGGGCATGGTGCACGGTAGACAGCTACCTTCAATGTCCAAACACTCAATAATAAGAGCAACGGTCCCGGGTTCGACTCCTGGCGCCCGCATCACCGCCTCGGACAGCAGCTAAATCGGTGCCACCATGTGTAGTTTTCGGTTTGGTTCCTAGGAAATTCCCGTAATGGCGGTGGCAATTGAAATAGTTGTCGAGTGTTCCCTTCTATGCCATATTTAGGCACCGGCCGATCTCGGTCTCTCGTCAGCAAAAGCATCCCCATTCATCGAGACGTTCAAACTTGAAACGCTGTTACACTGCGGTTACCAAGCAGGCTGAGGCTTTCCTCCCACCGTCATGGCTGCCCCCATTTATCAGAGGAACATACAACCTCGTCCACCGGGACGAAACATCCCGCTGAAAATATACAAGGGTTCCTTGGAAAACCAGGAAGATTCCCATGGATAGTGCGGGGGGCAGAACTGTTTTGGGCTGCATATGCCAGGCAGAATGGCAAAACGGCAGGGCAGAATTGTGGCAGAATGTGGCAAAATATGGCAGATCAAATT
Source organism: Mycena leptocephala (assembly GCA_029378395.1). Lineage (NCBI taxonomy): Eukaryota > Fungi > Basidiomycota > Agaricomycetes > Agaricales > Mycenaceae > Mycena > Mycena leptocephala. Next base: position 194,887 of record JARJLF010000130.1, on the reverse strand, counting down.
TGGATCAATTGCCCAATTTACGCCCAGAGGCAGTTCTGAATGGTATTAATCCTTCGGACTATGGTCAGCATGAAGACCCTGAAAACCGGGTATTTTCAACCTAATTCTGCCAGATTCTGCCAGCCCCTGCTATGATAGGCCATTTTGCCTGCCGTTCTGCCCTGCCGCTTGGCAGTTTGGCAGAATTCTGCCAACCACACTATGGGCCATGGACAAGACTGGCTTCAGGTTTCGGTTGTTGGAAATGTCGATAAAAGTGAGACCTCTGTGAGTAATGGCTGGCTACATCTTTAGACCCAACTCGTAGGGCGTTGAGGAACATCACCTGCAGGCTGCCTTAGCCACCAGCACAGTGTGGCCGGTATCCCAGTCGGTGATAGTATACAATGCGAGTACTTATAAAATTTTGATATTTGATCCCAAAAAGTTGGCCGGACCCCTTTTCTCGTGGAAGAAAATCTTTCGACCCGGATTTGGGGGTTTTCGAGGGTGCTGAGTTTGATTCTGAAGTCAGAATTATGCAGAAAAAGGTGGCTAACGAGATATTATGTAAATTTGCGGACTTTGTTTGTCCAGAGCTGTAGACGGCATATTCTCTCATATTCCTGTGTTCTGAGCTCCCTATTGAGCACATCAACACCGCAGGACACTGTCTCTGGGCTTTGAATATAAGTAGCTTGTAATGACCGACCAACCGCTCGCGTGGACCCCCTCCCCCCCCCCTCTTTTCGATTTCTGAGCATGATATCATCGATTTTCTGTCCGCCCACCTCTTGTTTCGGACCCCAAAAAATCGATTGCACAGCCACCGGCTGATAACCGCGCGCTCTAGGTCCGGGCCGGTTCAAAATCAATATATTTCACAGTGCATAATTTGGTGCATACTGTAGCAGGGTGAAACGTAACGCGTAACGCAGGCCCGTTTTTGCTTGCAAATTTGCCTTTTATGGCAATTGATGGGCAATCAATTGCCATAAAAGACAAATTTCAATACAAAGTGCCACAGTATATGGGTACCACAAATTCTTCACCATAATTTCCTACATGACACCTAATCGTAATCTGGAATTTAACGCAGGGGAGACAAGCCAATGTTCCACCTTTCTCCCATTTCAAAGATTAGCAACAGGGACGCCGGAAGCACGGGATAACCAGAAACCATTGAAACGCACCTATCCGAATACGCGAGGGTGTGCGTCGACGCCCTCACTGGTCGACTAGATATTTGGAAGAAACTTCGATGGCCAAGTCCTATTCAGGCAATTTCACGTGGGCATCGTCCTGACTGTCGTGACCCTCCTCGCTGCCAAGCAACAGCATCCGGTTCCCAACCGCAATGAAGGAGTGGAGGTCGTGATTCAAAAATGTTTCCCGGAGATTCAGACAGCGAATCTGAGGAAGCGGTGCCAAGAGATACTGCCATATCTCTGGGACCAAGACGTCCTCGGCGAATGTGTGAGGGACCCAGGCGACGAGCACGACTGAAGGAGGGTGATTTTCGGGAGAGGGCCCAGCCGCCACTATCGAGCCCAGCAAGTGCCGCCGGATTCCACTGGGGAAATTGCCCATGGTCTTGCTCGCCGTCGTGAAATTATGATTTTCAGTGTCGAAGAAGATGATAGTGTCGGGGGACAGAGAAAAAGGCTATGAGAGTTAGCAATCATATTGCAGGATTGATAACGCACCTCAGAGTGCTCAACATACCCACGTGTGAGGAGGATTTCCACCCCTTCGTTTATAGGAATGGCTCGTATGCTGTATCCAAGAAGAGGAAGGGCGGAAGGTAAAGGTCGGTCCGAAACAGCCCACGTCGACTCAACCTGTGAATTGTAGACCGCAATCGAGTAGGTGGAGATCCCGGGGCAGTCGTCCTCAAATTTGCTCCGACCACCAAAAATGAAAATCCTGTTTCTGGTGGCTACCATGGACGCCGACAGTCGAGGCACGACGGGGGACCCACGGACGTCGACATACCACCACAAGAGCGAATCCAGATTGATTGCAATCAAATCTGCTGTTACGCTTTTGGATCTTGGATCATATCCACCAAAGAGGAACATAAAAGTTCCGCTGTCAATGAGTATGAGGGCACTCGCCGGTTCATTCAAAGCGGGGAGTTCCTTGAAAACTGATTCGGTGGCGTCCTTGCGAAAACGGAGTGAAGGCTACGACGCAAATATGAGACAATGGTCAACAGAGTCGTGAAGGTACCCACACTAATATTTTTCCATTTCATTGTTCTCAGATCCAGACAATGAAAATCAGACGTCGGGGTGTAGCTCTTGTCGTATGGTGCTACCCCGCCATAGCTATAAAGCCTTTCGCGTTGGTGGTCGATCACAAACGATTCCCAGTCGTTGAGTGAGGGCTTGTCGCCTGTCAAGGTTAGCCTATTTCCAGAGAAAACCGTTGAGAATTGAGCTTGCAAGTGCTGTTCTCGTGAAAACTTACAAAAAAAAAAAAAACGGCCTGCGCCCTAAGTTCCGCAAAGAGCTGTAATCAATTACATGCCACACCATACTCGGAAAATTCAGCCACGTACCATCTGCTGCACCTGAGCAGCGCCCCCCGTACACCAGCGTATTCAGCTGGTGGTCAGGTCCCACGTGGTTGCATCCGATTGTTCAGCCATACAAGCGGCCGGCCAGCTCACAGCAAGTTGGAGTATGCACGACCCCCTGGACTGGTGTGTGCTCCGTTGGCCTCCTGTAGTTGCATGTGAGAATAACCACTCTTACATTACTACTTTTTTGTCTTCGGTAGACTCGTTGTTCAGACATTTGGACCACGCGAGTATAATAAATCCCCCGCCCTCGATGTTCCGGATGTCGGGCCGCCCGGTGTTTGGCAATCTTTGGTTTTGGCAGACAGCGCATTTTGACCATCCCTGGGTGCTGAACTATTTACTTGTGTTTATTAACGGCAGGTTTCGGAGGCATAATTTAAATGGCGGGGGACCGAGACAAGCTCGATAATAATCGCACAAGATGCGGGGCATGGAAGATTCCGGAGAAGCACGATGACGTGCTACTCGGAAAATAAGTCCATTTCTCCGACTTGTGAGAAGTGCAGAGCGTCGTTGAGAAATTCACCGGCAAAAAAGACAGGCACCTCAAGAATCGAACTCACAACCTGCAGTTCAAACCAAAGAAGAATGGTATTACCCTGATTCCAACTGAGCCAGACACCTATTGTGTGAACCAATGCTTCCCCATTCTTTTTCTTTTTCTTTTCCCGTTTTCCCCTGGTGGCTGTATCAAATCGCTTTAGCCCCCACCCACACCTTATGACCAGGTCGCAATGGAATTCTGAGCGGAGGAAAGAATTCTTCCTTGAACGTCTCCCGCTCACTATCGGTCCATGCAAATTTCTCTTCATTAATCATCATGAAATGATGAACCAAATCTAATTCTACTTCCGAAAGAAAGCCATCGCCGTGCATTTTATCAACTATCTCCTTTCTATCCTGAGTATATCTGCCTGGAATGAAGAGCTCTTGGCTTTCCTGAAAAGCAACGAAGGCCCTGAATAATAATCGGAGGGCACAGTTCGAACTGAAATTTCGCTGGCTATCAACCCAGAGGGATGCTGTCAAAATCGGCCTTGAAGTGGCTCCAAACCGTCCAATTTATTAAAACTCGGCACCCCGTGGCCGTGCTCATTTGCAACTGTTTGGCCTGGCATGAAGAGCTCTTGGCTTTCCTGAAAAACAACGAGGGCCCTGAATAATAATTGGAGGACACAGTTCGAACTGAAATTTCGCTGGCTATCAACCTAGATGGACGCCATCAAAATCGGCCTTGAAATGGCTCCAAACCGTCCAATTTACTGGAACTCGGCACCCCGTGGCCGTGTTCATTTGCAACTGTTTGGCCTGGACTCCGTTTTAACTCTTGCTTCAATTCCTTCTATTTCTGTCGCTCTCTCGATCTTCACCTACTCAATGCCCCGATCGATCGCGGCTCATTTGAGTCCTCGCCATACATCTGATTTTATCGGATTACAACCCCACATATTTATTAGAACGACAACCACACGACATTTTGCACTGCAGCGCAGTGGAATTCAAATGCAAACCGGAGATACTTTGGAGGGCACTGAGCAGGAAGAATGAAGGGCAGGGAGCTCACAAATGAAGTCAATGGTCACTAAAGCAATCACAACCATTGTTTTCAAGGATGAAATAGAGAAGCTTCTGCATAGCTGAGCTGGAAATCACGTACAGATATAGCGGCGGGACAGAACTCGGGCAATTTGGTCGCAAAATCCCAAGTCTCAAAGTGCCTCAGGAGCAGGCTATAGTTGCAAATATTCAACTTGCAGACAATGCAAGTTGGAACTTGATGAAACTGAAGTTGCAAACCGGCAACACTGAACATGTCACACCCGGGGAAGTTGCTTCTAGCGAGTTGTTGAAGTAATGTTCTTACAGAATTCTTCAAAATGTCCAGGTGGAATGGGAATCTGCGAGCAGATCCAGGGTGTATGTTTTACCACCATATCCACTGGAGGAAAGAAGTCGTGTCTGAACTGCCCTCGTTCGGTCTCTTCCCAGGCGAAGACTTTCTTATGTTCCATCATGAAGTGGTCCATAAATTTCTGCTCTTCTGGCTCCAGAAGTCCATCATCATGAATCTCATTGATTCTGTCTCGACCTGTTGGCTCGAATTCCGGAGGATTCGGGTTCAAGGTGGGCATGTCCTGTAAAGGGTCACCCGTAATTTTGCGTTCTATCCTGAGCCTCTGGGGTAACTCTCCTAGAACCGGCTTTATCTTATCCGCAGCCGGTTTGTATTTCTTGCCGAGGAAAGCAGATGTGGTTTTCATCCCTCCCCGCGGCACGTTCGGTATGTTCGGAACAGATGTCGGTCATTTAGGACCAGTCATCAGAACCGGCCCATAGGTTAATCAAATTCATCTTCATGGTCCGTTTACCGGCATGATATAGTTTCTTCGAACGGCTCGATGCTGGCGCTCCAGACCCACCACCTACCTCATTAAGCGTGAAGACTTCCATCCCTTCGTCTATTTTGGTAGTACCTAGATACTGTTGTAGTAGCGCGGCCCCAGGTTTGTCACTGTCGACTATGGCCTGTGATGCCGACAGATAAGCCTTCTGTCGATCAGCCTTGGTAGTCACTTTTCCATCACTTGGTCTTCCATATCCTGTACAGACCAACTCCTCTTGTTTCTCTATCTCCCAAGCTGCCATTAATTCTCCCTCCGCTTCGAGATCATTGAATAGACTCAAAAATCCTCGGGAACAGCACGATCCAGTGGGTCGCTGGTGGATACCACTCTGACTTCAGGAGCGTGTACATTGGGTAACCGCTGTGAAGTCGAGAAAGTCCCTTTCTCGTGACTTAAAATGGTCACTCGTTCCCCACTGTACAGTGTAAGGGTCTGTCATAGTAATGGTCTGGTGACCTTCCTTGCTGTTCCGGATTATACTTTCTGTCAAAATTTTGAAGGGTCTCCCCAGTAAAACTCTATACGGTGCGCTGGGAAGAATATGCACCTGCAAGTGAACTACTATATCACCAAAACGGACAGGAATATTCCGTGCGAGGCCCAGAGTTTTTTCAACTTGGCCGTTCGCACTCTGCATTAGAATCTGCACATCGGGATTCCAAGGAATCTTTAGTCACATATCGATATGATTTGTGAACCGCTGTCCAAAATGCACTCCGATTCTCCTCTCCCATTTATGTCTGGGTTAGGCTAGATTAACTATTTTAATACACCAGGAACTAGATAATACATGTATGTATGACATATCCAAGAATTAGGTCAATCCGAGCACTATTACCAAAGCTACAGCTGTCCTGCCTGAAATCGGGATTTTTCGGGTGAAATTTTCATTCGGGGACCAAAAAAGAAATTTCAAGAGCCTGGTGATTGTGGATTTTCAGCACGAATTGAATGAGCTAACTCCCACGGGAAACGGGCAAGAATTGAGCTCGGGACAGCTGTTCTAGTGAAAAGATTCCAAAAAAAAAAAAAACGGGCCGCGTCCTAAGTTCCGCAAAGAGCTGTAACCTAACAGATGCAATTTAATTGGCATACACCGCCGTTTGGCACGAATGTCTCTCAAATGTATTCCATTTAATATTTGTCAAGTGTCGCCTGAGACATCGTCGTGACATTACACCGGCTATCCCACGAGGTTTTTATGAGAACACTATTTCTGAGATGTTGCGGCCAACATCTTCTCAAGGTTCCACCAGATATTTGGTGAATCTAGTAACCAACATTTGACAGTTGCATTCAGCACATGTTCTGATTTGAAAAAATCTTCATCTCAACACTACATAAGAACAGGACGGCAAGTGCTACCACAACACCAAAAGGAAACCTCTGGTTTAGACCAGGCGAAGGACGTGTCGACGAGTCGTGTTGCTGAGTCTTCTGCGCGAAGGATAGAAGCACGGCAAATGGCGGGCAGCGTACCAATATTTCAGGTGACCAGACGGATGGGCTTGACATTCAGAGAACGCTTGCAAAGTCTTGCGGAGCAGCTTGTGTGAATGCAGCACGAATCGGCTTGTCTGGAATGTTGCACGAAGGTCTTGCCCGCTCGAGACCGGCTTGAAGATGGTTTGGGGAGTGTCTTGGCGAGAATAGAGCAGACTTGGGATGCTTTCCACCAATTCAACGGGTTCCGATGTGCGCCAGGGTTTGAGATTTGCGCTGAATCGCAGCTGCGTGCGATCTTTGAAGCATCAATTTGGTGGCATCTTGGAGCGCCGTTGGGCATTGTCTTGTAGTCATCAAAGGCTTCGTTTGAATCAAATTCCGTGGAAGAGATGGCTGGCAAGGACATTGGGACGGGCTGGTGGACGGACGAGGTGGTGGGGGAAAGCAAGAGATTCGGAAAAGACAGCGATCAACATCCACGTAATTGGTGATGCTGTGCCAAACAATGCGCACGGACCTGGTCCCAATTAAATCCAACCTGTTCGCGTCTGCGTCGCATGTCCTCCTACCTTAGATGCGGAGTAGGAAACTGTTCTTAATTCTTGAGTTGTTGAAATTTCCCCGGAGATGCTGAGAACGACCATTCCTCGTCTCGTCTCTCATGGGCACAGTATTTAGTTTTAAAACAAGCTATTCACGCACATAAATTCACAGTTGCTCAAACTACATCCTAAAGTCTACCACCGCTCTCCACACCACAGCTGAAGTCCAACTTGAACATCATACAGTCTCGATGGCCGCGACTATTTCAAATATTTCTCGCCCAACTGCGCAGCCGAGGATATTAACGCTGTAGCACGCGGAGTGGATCCACCAACACTATTTACGATTTTTGGAAGATTGTTGGGGGAGCGCCGCCCGTTCAACTCGGGCCACAACCCTTTTCCAAATCGGTCCTCACTTTTTGCGCTCTAATAATTCACTCCGATCAAATCTTTGTGCGTTTTATTATGCACCTTGTCTACTTAGAAATTTCCCCCAACCATTATGCTGGAAGTCGGGAACGTGTGTGCATACTACTCTGCCAGCAACTATAGACGATATTGTTTCTACCTCAACAGTATGTCGCAAGAGATTCCGAACTACGACCCGTGTGTTTTTGGTTAAGCCGCGCGATGCATCAAAGGTTCGCGTGAGTCTACAAATAGCAGGGCAGGACAATTCTCATTATCTTCCTCAACGTTTCAACGGTTCAGATCTGTGGAATGAAGCGACACGACCGAACCACTTACAGCCGTTTGCAGAACTTAGGGCGCGGCGCGGCGTGTTTTTTTTTTTTTGTAAGTTTTCACGAGAACAGCGATTGCGGGATCATTTCTCAACCTTTTGCCCTGGAAATAGGCTCATTCGATTTGCACGGAAAGGGCGGAGGGCCTCGTCTCATAGGTTTTTTTATGGGCACCGAAAATCTCCTTTTTGGGATAGATTCCCGTGTTTTTCAGTGGTTGAGCGGAGAACACATCCCATGGGACCTATTTTGCTCCGATTGACCTAGATTTTTATTATGGTGGACGTGGACATGTTCCGGAGGGCCTGAAATACCGGTATTTTGAATGGGATCAATACTTCAAATATACAGTTCATAGATAAATTCCTTTCATATTGTTGATCCCAAAGTGTATGGTAGATTCGAACTAGCATTCACATTTACTATCCCGGTATTTCAGGCCCTCCAGAATATGTCCAAGTCCACCATAATAAAAATCTAGGTCAATCGGAGCAAAATAGGACCCATGGGATGTGTTCTCCGCTCAACCACTGAAAAACACGGGAATCTATCCCAAAAAGGAGATTTTCGGTGCCCATAAAAAAATCTAGGAGACGAGGCCCTCCGCGCCTTCCGTGCGAATCGAATGAGCCTATTTCCAGGGCAAACGGTTGGGAAATGATCCCGCAATTGCTGTTCTCGTGAAAACTTACAAAAAAAAAAAAAAAACCACGCCGCGCCCTAAGTTCTGCAAACGGCTGTAATCCATTGATTTCCATACAAGTCCAAGGATGCCCATGAGTTGCGCTGAAACTGTCACCAGTTGAAAATGAGCCTGGAAAAGTTGGGCTATCTCAGGACCGGACCCATCCTCCAGGTTGCAACTCTGGAAGTCATAGACTTCTTGAGGTTGTATTATACTGAAGTTGTATCTCTGAAAAGTTGTTGTCCTGTGGAAGATCAGGAATGAAGTTGTTCCGATGTTCAAGTTGTGATTTAGGCAAGTTGTCTCCTTTCAACCCGAAAAGCAAAGTTGTGGCTAAACCAGAGTGCCGAACATGTAAATACTTTTTGCACACTATATTTGTATGGCACACATACTGTGCAAAAAGTTTTTTCATGTTTGCCCTCACAATTCAAGTACAACTTGACCAATTGGCCTCAAAAGTAGGACAATTTCCCTAGATTACAACTTTGAATTTGCGGCAAGTTGAATTCCAGTAATTTCCTGTGGGACAACTTCGGTGAACGCAACTTCGGCAAGCGACAACTACGAAAGGTTGCAACTCCAAAGAGTCGCAACTTCAAGGCTCGTGTTTCGTTGGGATATGCAGGTTTGATCCCACGGAAATACAGCTTCGGACGGAAGGACCTCAACTTACATCTCCTCTGGCAGTAAGTTCTGACTTATATTTCAGTCCTTCAGAGTTGACTGGCCGTTGAATTTACACGACTGGACCCGGAGTTATCAACAGTGCCGTTAGATATCTTAGATCTCTATTTCCTTCCGTTGAAATAGTATATTGATATTAGGCTTGGCCCGACATATTTTTCCCTCTTGCTGGATGTCAAGGATGACTTCTAAGAATACAGCCAAGGGCACTAAAAGGAAGTCAATCACAAGGTTTTTGAAATATTCCTCCAGTGCCGAAAAATAATCCAATGTGAATGGCTAGCATCAATCCCCCAATTCCCATTGTCTGCAAGGCACTCAAAATCCTCCAACGTTGCCTTTATCTCCTCCACTTCACCATCATGATTAATGAACATTCCAGCATTCTGGCTCGGACGCCGTGTATGCAAGCTCAGTGTAATCTGGAGCTTCTGGGTCGGTATCAAGCTCATCCAAGGGGGAAGCAGTTCTTTAGCATCCTCGCCGTAGGATGCGTGCGATGCGGTTGCGAGGTCGTCGCCGGGGTCACCCATCCAGCAGCCACAGTTGATGGCCATCTTGTGACTCAGTCCATGAACCTCTAGCGGACGTTTGTTGTTTGTGTGTGGAAGAGGGGAAAGCCTGGGACGTAGGTTCTTGAATAGGGTCGGTGATCCGGTAGCCGTAGAGTAGTTTTTGAATATAAATAATGGAAAGTGCTCCCAAGGCGTAGGGTATGAAAAGCGATGGAAAAGAGGGCGTCGATGGCGTGCAGAAATGTCGTAAAATGAGTGCGAAGGTAATTCAATGGGATACGGGGTTCTTGATGGCTGGGGAGCCTACTGGCGGCGTTCCAAAGAGGAGGGGGCGAGGAGCACGATGCTGCCTCTGGGCGCTTGCCCTGCACTGGCCGCGATGATGGTGGTACAATTGTAAAATTGAATGGTGGGTCCCTGTTTACGGTACAAACAGATGATGTAACATAAAACGGGGATAAATCAGAAGTGCATCTAAAAATAAGCATAAAACGATTTCCGCATGGCGGCCCTCCGACCCTACCACAGTGGTCCGGATTTTGTGAGGCTTTTGTCGAGAGACTTTTGGATGCGGGGCTGGAAAACAATGCGATCAATAGGTGATTCCATATCGAGGAGGCCGAGCTCCTCGAGGTGAATAAAGATTTAGCAGTAAACGATCAATCCTATTGTATCAACGCGCCGAAGCCTCTCCCAGATGTGGTCAACAGGGATATAGATATTCTGTGCTTCTAGATGGGCCAGAATAATAACACTGCCGGCAAACGGATGCTGAAAGCAGATTTCGGCAACTCTTTGATTGATGTCCGTAAAGGCACGGCGGCCAGGTGAGAGATTGGCGCGCTCGAGTGGCTATCGACGCTTCACCCAGATTACAGGTTGGCGAACAAATACTTCAAGCTCGGTCCAATTCATCCATATTCGTGCCCAAAATTGGGAATTCCTCGGTCTAATCAACCAGGGGCCGGCTGCTGCCGTCTCGAACCTTGCTTTATAACACTTTTTTGGTTCGGCGTTACGGCAGATTTGGTTGTATTTGTCCCTTGCAGGTTTTGAGTTTCGAGGTTCAGAGATATGCTATTGTTTGGTTCTATTTGTTTCTTGCAGGTTTCGGTGTAGTTTCCAGATTCAGTGATATCCTAAGTTTGGTTCTATTTGTTCCTTGCAGGTTTCGGGTGTAGTTTCGAGGTTCAGTGATATCCTAAATTTGGTTCTATTTGTTTCTTGCAGGTTTCGGAGGAATTAATTGTCAGGTAGGGAGACCTTACTAAAGCAAGGTGATAAATCCAATGGATCAATGAGTGCAGAAACAAAATTCCGCCCAGGAAATAACTGAGGAAGAGTATATGATTGGGAGAAAATATAGCCAGCAGAACTGAGCCAATCACACTGTAAAAGGTCAAAGATGCCGCTTGGACTGGACGTAGTTGCAACCCACTCAAGTTGTTACCTACTCAAGTTGCTGCTCCAAAAACCTGGTGAAACTGAAGTTGTGTGTTGCAATTCCTGAACATGTTGCGCAAGCAGAAGTTGATTTTGTGAAGTTGCCATGCCAGAAAGTTGCGCATCTCCGAAGTTGATCCTGGGTGAAGTTGTCTTGCAACTTCAACCTCCCTGCAAACTTGTGTCCAAGGGTTCAAGTTGTAGTTTTTTGAGTAGCAAATGCTGAAGATGTGAAAAAAACTTTTTGCACAGTATGTGTGCCATATATTTGCCATACATAATCCTGTATGGTAAACATACTATGCAAAAAGTTTTTACATGTTCGCCGGACAGGAAAATTGACAACTTGTGATTTGGGAGCGAAATGTGGCGAACGCCCGCGAGGCGAGTCATAATTCTCCCAGTGATTTCCAAGAACCTGGTGACAATCAGGAGCCGTAGAACAATGGCAAGCCCGATTTGGCGTCTTTGAGATGACCAAACGTTTTGAAAGCATCGGTGCCGAAGCTGACCTCAAGGAACAGGGATATATATGCCCTGAACGCGATTTCCGGCCTAGCGCCAGATGAACCCCGAGTGCTCCGCTACGACTTATTAGTAGAAGAAGAAACAGGGTATCATCACCAAAACAGGAAGAAACTGATATGGCCATACGAGGCCATGCAAAGTACCCAAAGGTCGGAAACGTCGTAAGGGCTCAAGCGGCCTTGGGCACACATACTTCACCTGACCAGGTGAAGTACACAAACTGCCAACCCTTGCATTGCATGAGTGTCCTCGTCAAAACGATCGAAAACGGGAAAAAATCGTCTGCGCCCTAAGTTCCGCAAAGAGCTGTAAGGGTAGCGATGGGATCAGTGATCTTATCAGGCAAATTTTCATCTCTACTCTCACCGCAATGCCTCACCCGGGGGGTCCCCTGTGGGCATATACTTTCATAAGGGGATCGTACGGCTATAAGGCTAATAAGTGATTTGGGGGGGATGGGAGTGGAAATGGAATTGGATTTGGAGTGGATGATATGAAAAGGAAAAAGAAAAAAAGAAAAAGAAAGAAAAGGAATTGAGCAGAGCGATGGAAAGAGAACGTGATACATATCTATGGTCCGTTAGCTGGGGGCTGGTGGACGGGGCGACCGAAAAGCATCGCTTGGAGGAGAACGGGGTTTTTCCGGATGTAGATCTGGAAGGCGCCTGACGCCCACCGACCGATGGCCTGAATGACGTTCATATCGCCCGGGCCTGCCGGATCTCCGCGTCAAATTCCTCCGCCTCACTTCGGTTGCACCCACCATCCCGCATCCATTCGCTTGTTATTGTTTAACGGTGGATCTGGACTCCTTCGGGCCTGGGGCGCTGCACTCTATTTACCATTCCTTCGGGAAGAAATACACGACCGCTTTCAGTGGACTGGTGGACACTGGGGATTTTTACCTGGGAGGAGAGAACTCCGCCCGCACACCAGCATATCCTGCTGGTGGTCAGGTCCCACAGTGTTTTAGCCAGAGGTCCTGCCATACGAACGGCTGGCCAGCCACCGAAATTCACTAAAAATGCGGCCCAACTGGAACGAACCGGCGACCAGCTGTAATACCCAAGTGTGCCGACACCACCTCCAACTGCGCCACTGTTGACATTGACAAGCCTCGAAATCTTTTGCTCATCCCATGACATCTCATCTCCGGGACTCTTACATTACACGGGGAGGCCACAGTATTAAGTTCGGGCGGGGTATTCCCAGGATAGCCCGAGTTGAATAGCTTTTAGTGTGAGGTGGAAAACAGCAGATTCCGCCGGAATCTATCATTTCCGATGGTTAACCTCCAGCTCAAAGATTCTACCCACTGAGCTTAGAGCTACCAGCTCCCCTCCATGCTTGAACTCATGCTCTACGAACCAAATAACAAGGGAAACAATATATTCAGCAGCAGTACATGCCCATCATACTTGCAGAGAGCTCACTCAGCCGAGCGCGATACGAGATTGCCATCATGAATTTACTCTCTACAAAGTTCAAATAGAGTGTCTATTCCGGTCGGAAACTCGATGTTACGGCAGAATTGCTAGTTGGCCAGTTGCTCTACATATATTGCGGTGGAGAGGGTCCATGAAGATGATTTAACGCATCAGGTAAGACATCTTTGATCCGACAAAGGGAAGCTTTATGTCGGAAAAATCCAATTTGATTGATACACACTGGCCAGGAATTATAAGTTGATCGCTATTAGCCTGACAGTTTACAGGCCAGCCCGCATCAGGTCTTGGTCAGTCCCTGACTGCTACTCGATCAGAATCTGGTCAGGTTTCGTCAGGCTGATAGCGAACAGAAATTGACTATAAGTCCCTGATAATGCCTGTTTCTGTCTGATTGGCCAAATCGGATTTTTCCGACATTTGTTGGCTCGCGGGGGGCCGACAAAGCCTCCCTTTCTCTAATGCAAGTTTCTTTACCAGTTGAGCTACCGCATACGGACCACATGTGTTCCAAGCATGTGGCGCTCACATGTGTACGTCTTTGCCTCCAGTGTCATATGTGTGTACCAACATCACCCGCCTCATTTTGACCTTATTGCCCAGACATAGACATCTAGTGATTTTCTGACATTAGAGTACCAACAATAGCCCGAGACTAATCCTGTCTGTCTATGGTGCAATTTGAACAACCCAGGGAATTTCACAAGTCACACATATAACCTGCAGGCATCCCGTGTATGCAGTGACTGGGCACTGCAGTACAGTTGACCAGTCAGTTGTCCTCAGATACTATACAAAGCAGCGGAGCATGTAACAGTTCGGAACAGATGTGTTCCACGCATGTTGTTTCGATGACATGAGTAGCTCTTTGCCCGCAGTGTGATGGCACTACATAGTGGGCTCTGCTGCACAGTGGGCTACATCAGTTGTACTACTGTACCATTTCCATTTTAAACCCTTTTTGAACGGAAAAAACCGTTCGCATTTTCGTTTAGTTTACAGGCCAAGGCAAACAGTAAATAAACAGTTAAACGGTTAATTTTTCACCATCACCTAGACCCAATAGGTTCAGTTCACGACCATTCGTCACCCGTCACCCGAACCTATGTACGGTCGAAATGGTACAGTATAGCAGACTCCCCAGAGATGAGATGTCATGGGATAAGGACAAGATTTCCAGGTTTGTCGATGTCAAGAATGGCGCAGTTGGAGGTGGTGTCGGCACACTTGGGTATTACAGCTGGTCGTCGGTTCGATCCAGTTGGGCCGCATTTTTAGTGAATTTCGGTGGCAGTCCAAACACTGATTATTTCAACAGGGTTCCAGTTTAACGGTGTTTCAAACACCCGGTTTAAACGCACTGGTCAGTGTTTAAACCCAGTTGGCTCAAACCGTTCTGACAGCCTCTCGTGTTGTGAAGTCAGTCCTGTTGTTCATCACAACAATACTCAAACACGGTTTTACGTCGAGACGCTCATTGTTTAAACAATTCTAATATAGATTTATTACTATTTCAATCGGGTTCAGCTCGCAATGAAATTTCGGCAAGAAAATGCAAAGATGCCCGGCTGCTGTGATGACTTGTTCAAGAAGAGACACCTGATTCTTGAAGTCTTCTTGATGGCTCAAGATGCGAGCCATGCAGCAATCGCTGTTCTCGAACGGGCATACCGGTTTGCATTTCGCCCGCTTGTTCTTGACATTGAACCCGCGCTCTTCGAGAACCTGCTGAAGACCTTTCTGCTTTCCATCAGGCATCGTCATCTTCTGGGGCTTTCCACGCATATGTTGGGCAGGAACCGAGTCGGAATCGGGAATAATGGTATCTTTTTGAAAGCGCTGTTTCCCGCCGTTTGATTTGTTCATGTCAAAAGCATTCAGCGCGTCCGGACCGAACGATGCGTGAGCTGATGAATTATCAAAGACGAAGAGCGCTTGGCAGCCCGGGTGCGCCTTCTCAAAAACCTCGATCGCACGTTTTATCTGGGCAAGGAGCTGCTCGAGATTCCACCATGGATCACCTTGGCTCCCGGGATAAATCACCGTGCGTGCGTCCTCGATTATGTTTCCATCTTTATCTCGCACTATTAGCCGGCCGGTCACCTCGTTGATGAAGTCAGAGACGTGAATCAGCCGGCCGCGCGACTTCTTTCGCAGTTGCTGTTGTCCTGGACCCAGCCTGTGCAAGAAATCAATTAATAATTCCAGTTTCTCGTGTATTTACTCTTGATAATACAGGTCCAGTGGTTTATGATTCCCCTTACCCAATCACAGTGACCGAGGATGGTGTTGTGGTCTTCCCATCCATTGAGCTGGATGAAATTCTGCCAGCAACCCTCCATCACCTACTAGAAGAGTTTTTTGAAAAGTGTTGGAGTATGTCCGAAGTTCACTGTGATGCCAAACACTCACTGTGACCCAGGACATCGAGAGGAGTCCCACGGTTCACTCCAATGAGGTACCCTTCCCTGGGACCAAATTGTGTTGAATCCAGCAAATTTCTGTGACACAGAGAAATTTTTGTTTCCTTTCGCTCTCAAAGAGCCACAGACATTCACGACTTTCGAGACTTTGGCTATTGCGGAGTTTTTAAACTCGCCCAAGTCTGCTGGGTTCCATTTCAAAAATCAGCCTGGTGTGCAACCAGACCGTGCCATCAGTCCACCGCTGGAATTGCCCCCACCATCCATTCGAGATAATGTCAATCCACCTCCTTTGCAAGAACTGCCACTGCCAACCTTGCCGGCTGACTCGCCACCACCCATTTTAGCCAGCCCCTCACCGCAGCCACCTGAGAAAAATAGAGCTGGAAAGGGGAACAACAAACGAACGAGGTAATGCGAAGCATATTTAGATTTTTGGAGTTTCTGACAGTCAACCAATGTAGAAAAGAAACAAGTGACGAGGCCCAAGTTCCAGATGAGACAGCCACCAAGAAAAAAAGGCGTGGTGTTGCTCGGTAATTGTTCCGTTACAATCTTGAATTTCATTGTGAACGGGCTCTCTTGTATTTAGGCCGGAACACACCACAGTGAACCTAGGGAGCCAGCCCCGACGTTCCTCTCGGAAGTCACAACCAGCTCAGACATCAAGCAGCATTTCGAAAAAAGCGGATATGCAGACCAAGAAGCCAAAATACAAGTGAGTGTACCTCTGCCGCGGTGCTTACTGTCTTTGATGATGCCTTTAGGGAATGGGTTATGTTGAGTGAAGAAGATGAGGAGGATTGAATTCAACCAAAACCAGAAGGTTGGATCTTGGCTTCTGCACCGTCAATTTCCTTGCCACCTTCAGCGATGTAATTTTCTTTACTCAGTCAGTTCAAAGGCCGCTTCAACAGCTGTTCAACATGGTTCAACACGGTTCAACACTGTTCAACACCTAACAGTTCAACACTGTTTATCTGTACTCAGACTCTCTATAATCACTGTTTTAATCACATGTCACTTCAGGCTTCAACAACCTCGTAGCTCTTGATCACTGTTTATGTTCAACCAGGTCAAGACATGCATTTGAACAGAGTTCATCAAAACGATCAGCAGTGGCCCGAACCACCCCAGGTTTGAACATGCTTAACCATTCAATCTGTTCTGCCTCAGTTAAATACGGAGGGCTGAACAGAACACTGTTCAATGATCCCGTCGTATTGATGTCGAACGTTCATCTGAAGAGAATCGTTCAAGCCCTGTTTAAACACCCCTCTTACAGTACTCTGGTCCATTTTGCGGCTTGTTCATATATACGTGGTTGAACAGCATGGTTAAACAGAACTATATTTAAAACTGGTTTACCATTGTAAAGGTTGTTGTTTAAACAATGCTAATAGGCGTGACGATGAGGAGGAGGACGAGGAAGATCCCCAGGAGCCAGAATTCAAGTACAGCAAGAAGGAGGCATTGGACGCGGTCGCTTTGCTTCAAAAGATTGCGCATCATCGGCCGGATTTGGATATGGCACTGCCACTTGCTGGACATCTTAACAAATTTCGCTCTGCACTCGCCCACACCGGATCCTTTCAATAAAATAAATTTTTATTCAATCTATGTGCTCTGGAATAACCGTCGTATGTCGTAGACTCAGACACTTTGTACTGCCGTTGCTCAATGCCGGTTGGTTACAGGACTTCAGTACATCCCTTCCGAATCTCCGTTCCAATTCGCGTCCGAGAGACCATGGAACGACATGTCCATAGAGATGTCCCCACCGTCGAAGTGAAGCTCCATCACGGCTGTGGCCTTGAGGTACCGTAAGGTGTGCTTCGCAGCTTCCCAGTGACACATTTGGGGTTTGCACTGAATCGCCCGAGTAGGCCAACTGTGTACGCGATATTTGGGCGTGTGTCCATCATCACATACATGGGGGATCCGATGACTGAGTGGTGTTGTCGTTGGGTCATCGGAAGTTAATTTGCAGTTGGCGGCAAGCAGTGTCCAGGCGGTAAACACATTCATTTCAACCCGAAGTACGGTAGATTCCACAATACTTTGGAGGTGCTAGAGTCACACATATGCATCCAATGCGGGGTCTCGTCGATTTCGAGAATATTTGACCCAGAAAAAAACGAGCACGAGGGTCATTTGTCCAAAACAGGTAACCACATCCATTTCAACCCTCCAGTAGATTCCACAATTATTTGGAGGTTCTGAAATCTCACATATGAATCCAAGGCGGCGTCTCGTCCATTTTGAGAATATTTGACCCAGGAAAAAACGAGCACGTGGGTCAGTTGTCCCAAATGGGTAACCATGTACATTTCAACCCTCCAGCAGATTCCACAACTCAATGAAGATGCTAGAATCACACATATGCACTCAAGGCAGCGTCTTGTCCATTTCGAGAATATTTGACCCAGAAAAAAACGAGTACAAGGGCCATTTGTCCAAAACGGGTAATCACATCCATTTCAACCCTCCAGTAGATTCCACAATTCGATGGAGGTGCTAGAATCACACATATGCATTCAAGGCGGCGTCTCGTCAATTTTGAGAATACTTGACCCAGGAAAAAACGAGCACGTGGGTCAGTTGTCCCAAATGGGTAACCATGTACATTTCAACCCTCCAGCAGATTCCACAATTCGATGAAGATGCTAGAATCACACATATGCACTCAAGGCGGTGTCTCGTCCATTTCGAGAATATTTGACCCAGAAAAAAACGAGTACGAGGGCCATTTGTCCAAAACGGGTAATCACGTCCATTTCAACCCTCCAGTAGGTTCCACAATTCGATGGAGGTGCTAGAATCACACATATGCATTCAAGGCGGCGTCTCGTCAATTTTGAGAATATTTGACCCAGGAAAAAACGAGCACGTGGGTCAGTTGTCCCAAATGGGTAACCATGTACATTTCAACCCTCCAGCAGATTCCATAATTCTTTGGAGGTTTTTGTAACCCACATATGAATCAACTGCCGATGCATAGTCAACCAGAACAGGGGCCGAGGCAGACGCACAAAGTCAAGCGGGAGGACTGAAGACGTAGTCGGGCGCAGTGGCAGTCCAGAAGGTGGTGGTGGTGGAAGACAAAAGACAGTGCCGGCATCATGATCGGCCTGTCCCGATGAGTCTGAAGGGATTCTCGATTTTCGGAAACAATACTCGAGTACAAACCGGAAGCCTTTGCAATGGAGTATGGGACTGATAATCCCCTCTCATACTTGACTCAAAAAAGCGGTATGTGTATTGGGGGAAAGTGAAATTTCACTATGTGTATTGGGAAAAAGTTGTGTTTGTTGGGAAACATTAAATGTGCAGTTTGAACGTCATAAATACGAGTCCGCAGTGGGAAATTTGACTGAAGCCCGAAACGATACCATCCATCAAGAAGTACATGAGTCAGCCTCGCTGAAGAGCTGTAATTACTTCTTTTGGCAAAAAAACCTTTCAAGTCAAACACGAGCTAGAAGAACACAGTATAGGGTTCCTCTCAGATGATCTCTGATCTCTCCCTGAGTATTATTTGACTTTTCTACTGTGATCCAACAAAATGTAAATATTAGGAACGAGGAGACCCCCGTGGAACCCGTTGCGGTCAGGTCACGATCGGGTTGTGACCTGCCTGCCAAATTGGGAGGCAGCTCACCAGTGACTTGTGACCTCGATGGGTGACCTGGCTGCCAGCGTGGCCGCCAGTATTCTCCTTCCTGCGCAAGTTCTGGCGCTCTCCTCCCTTCAATTACGTTCCATACTACTTCAATGGTATCTCGGCACTGTTCTAGGTGCTTAAAACGCGTCGAACGGCCCGCTGTGGGTCGAGAAAATCAAGTAAGTATCTATTACTATACTGCCTATCCTGCCGGCCACACAGCTGATATTCCTTCACATTTGGCTTGCGACTACAGTATATACTATCGCCTCTGTTGCTCCGCGCGCCAGGTTCTCCCAAATGAATAGAAAAAACGGAGTTTCCCTCAGGTGCGCAGACATATGTACATCCATCGCCTCTATATGATCCACTTATCCCAACAGCGGTGTTCTTGGCCACATCCCCTTCGCCCTTCTGGCTACCAGGCCTCAAGGGACCGACACAGACGGCTTCAAAGTTCGGTCCAGCGGCGCGGCTTTGTTGGCTGGGTGCACGGCGCATTCGTCGAAGCTGCAGACCTGCCGCAGGCGTGAATTCGCCTTGTGCTACGTCTGCGGCTGCTACGCCGTCTTTGAATCGACGGGCGCCGCGCTGCATCCCACCCCCGTGTACTGTTGCACCCAACTCTACCTCCTCGCGCGCTGTCGAGACTCGGCACGCGTGCAAGCGACGCGGGGGCAGGCCATGCAGTACACGGGCGCAGCCGTGCTCTTTGAGCTCTACCCGTGTGCAAATGGAGTCACTGGGCGGCCGGGAGACGTGGAGACACGCAGTCCACTACGGTATGTATCCCACGCTGGTCTACCCTCTTGCTAACGCCTTCTCAGTAAAATCGTCCCCCAGGAAAAGCCAGCTGCACCTGTAGTATGTGTGCATGCAGGGACCGCGGCCTCGTGTGCGGCGCACTTGCGCGGATGGAGAAGGGACACGTCCAGATGTTGTGTCCGCCTAGAAGCCCAGATGTACCGCGGGCGCGAATTCGCGCCTCGCGCTCCGTTTGCGGCTGCGCAGGCCATCATCATTTAGGCCGACGACGTGGATGGGGCCGGGGACTTTGGTACAAAGTACGTGCTATGCTCCGACTCGGAAAGCTAAGTAGAAAGCCGCTGATCAGCGGGGCCGTCGTCCACCCGACATGAGCTAGATGTCACCACGCCGCGCAGCCTCCACACTCACGGGAGGACCCAGATTACGCCCCACTGCGACGCCCGCCCGTTAGATTCCACCACCGTACCATCCCGCACAGCACGCCGCCCGTGATGCCTCTCGCGCGTATACCCCACATGCACGGACTTGCACGCACCACGGTGGTGAGTTTCCGCGTGTGCGCCGCATGCAGCGCACTCGGAGTGTGGGGGGTGGTGGGGGATCTGGACCGTTGCCGCCTCATGCGATGGTGGCGTCTGGGACGGGATCATGGTGTGGTGGGCACACCATGTCCGCGCTGTTCCGGCTCTACGCCGCACAACAGTGGAGGTGCGATCACGAAAGCGTGGCAGATGACGCGTAGATGAGTGCGGATTCAGTTCGTCTATTTGTAAGTACCCCCATATGTAGTTTGAGAGGTGTTGAATTATATCTGTATCCATAACCGTGTAAAATCCCTCGGCCGTTCTTTTGGAAACGGGTTCGGGAGACAAGCCATTGTTGTTGCCGTCTTCATTTGGTGGAGTTTTGAACGATCTCTGCGCGCTCGGCACCTCGATGGAACAGACAAGGATTGCGGATATCCGTACTCCAGGGCTAGGAGGCGAGGATGGAACTGATGAACTGCTGCATTTGATTTGAGTGGGTGTATCCCATAGTATTCCCCCTGCACATACGCTAATAGGCTTCCCTCGTCCCACCGGCAGTCAGAGGAAGAGCCATATTTTGAGCAGTTGAACCAAAGACTGCTGAAGTGGCGACCGCGAATGAGGTTCTTTTAATCCTTTTTGACCCTCAAAATATTCTTGGCAAGAGATTCCTGACCCTGGCGGAACATACTCGCCTGCTTTCTCACAATCCTATCTCACATGGCCGCCCCATTGCAACATTTCACACAAATTTTATCCCGGACTCTCGTTCGGAGTCAGCAGGCAATTGAATGAGTTAAATTCCGCGAGAGAGCACTGTTGATAATGGGTCTGACGAGGTACTTTCTCGTGCTGATCCCTCTGCGTGAGTAAGAAGTGTCAGACAGTTTGCGTCAGGAACCTGCGAACTGGAGGTTACAAGAACATGCTGCATTGCTCACCACGTTATCCGTCCACCTCTTCAACTCACTTCCTCCTCTCCACCAAAATTTTTCACAGCATCCCATGACAATCCTCAAACTCTACGGCGGGAAGATCGCACTTTGTATGCTTCGCGTCGCCACAGTCCTCCACGAGCTCCAAGTGTCGTTCGAGCTCGTTGAGGTCGGCATGAAGGGCGCGAGCACAAGAGCCCTGCATTCATGAAGAACCAACCGTTCGGCCAGATCCCCTACATTGTGAGCAGTTTATGGTTTATGTTTTAGGGTCGATATTTTTCAGCTGTCGCTGACTGCGTGTCAGGACGACGACGGCTTGATCTTGTACGAAACGCATGCAATCTTCCGCTACGTCGCCACCAATCACCCTGCCTCGGAACCCATTCCTACCAAGCCCAAGGCGAACGCGCTTTTTGAGCAGGCAGCCGCGGTTGAGTTCACCACTTTCGGCCCCAGTACGAGCGTCAACGCGGTCGAGCAGTTTAAGAGATGTGTTGTTCCGGGTTACTGTATGTGTAAGACCCACCTGTTGACGCCTGCAGGAAACACTTTGAGATGAAAGTTGACCAGGCGCTCGTGGACAAGAAGCTGGAGATTCTGAACACGAACCTGGACGCGTATGAAGTCATTCTCTCGAAGCAGCGCCACGTCGCCGGAGATGTACGTCCGTTTTATGGATGATGATCACAAATCCACGTACTAATTCGACGGGGCTGGAAACTGGGCGGGGACGCAACTGTTCTCGTTACACCGATAACTGCCCCAATTCCTGAATGATTCTGGTGCTGATATTCTTTTGATATTCAGGAAAACATCGTTTGGCCCACCACAGATAGCGTACTGGTCAAACGATGTGCCCCCGCTGTTGCGAGCAGAGCGGGATTTGAAAAGGCTTAGACTAGCGACCGATGACTGACCAACGAATTGTGTAGAGCTCCGAAGCTCCTAACTACATCCTGTGGCTTATGCCCAGCTAATCAGTTCCCACTTCAAGCTTGTACGCTGACGTGACACGGTGTTGAACGGGTATCTACGGGTACTTTCATATATTATCTGTGAACACTGTCAGAAAAACATGCTCCGGACAATTTGGAGATAAACATTACCAAGATCCTGGTGCTAAATTACCTAGCAAACTATCCTCTTGTGGGGGTAGAGTGTTGAACGACGCGTCGTAAGAAGTTGAACACAAGGTTGAACATGCCGTGATGCCGTGATGCCGAGTGACGGGACTTCCCGATCGCGCTTTCTGCGGATGCCGAAGTTGATCGACGACAAGGTTGGGGGAGGTCAAATGGTGACCCAGCCAGCCAAAGGAATGGTGACTTAGGGGAGGGGAGAGTGACGATCGAGCGCGGAAAGGCTGTGACCACCACCAAAAGAGCGGTGACTCCGGCAACTAAGCGGCTGTGACCGCTTCCAAATCGCGAAGGCGGTCACAACGAATCGTAGAGAGAACAATCGGCGGCCTGGTTCTGTCGCAGTTGTTTCCAACGTCGATCATGAAGCTGGAGCCGGTCTACAGAGATTCGACTTGGGACGAAGCAGACAGCTATGGAGCAACTGGTGTGAATTGGTTGCTTGACGGATGACAGTTGGGAATGGGCCAAGAGGAGATCGCAGTAGCTCGTGATGCAGGGTCGAGGAGAGATTTTGTATGCGCATCATCGTTGAGCCCATAGTACAGCGCCGTTCCGTGCTAGTGGTTACCGTCGACTCCGAGCGCTACGCATATGCGGCCACCCGATGCCACACAATGCGGTGAATGCAATGGAAAGGCGAGGCGCAGGCAAGGAGAATTGCCAGCGCATGCTTGCAGCGCAGTGACAGGAAATACGAATTGGGCGGCGGCCGCGGGAAGTGTGGAGATTGACACACCGTAACTGCTGCTAACCGGGCGACGATAAGCCGACATTGAAGTAGAAAAAGCCATGAGACACACCCGCACTCCTACGTTCCAACAGCTTGAAGTCCAAGCAACTTTGAGCTGAGTCCACGGTTAGTCCGGTTAATCTGCTCATTGGTTGGGCAACAGTTGACCAGTGGACACTGTACCTTCGTCTATGGTAGTATGTTTATGTACAACATCTGGTGGCTGGCTTATAGGTTACAGCTCTTTGCGGTACAACAGGCGCCGCGCATTTTTTTCTGTTTTGCAACTTTTTGACTAGGACAGTCGCTACAGATTCAATTCTTGTCCGATCCTTTCAAAAATATGCTCATTAGAATCACGCAGAAGAACCGCAGCGGATGGTGTCTTACGATTTTTGATGCCATCAAAGGATAAACTTTTCAACATTTTCAGCATGTCCCGGCATCGGACAGCTGTAACTTTGATTTCCGATGTTCAATCAACCTGGTTTTTTTACACAATGTCTTCCAGCATATTAACTAGCTAATTTTATACCGGTATTGTCAATGTGGTCAAAATCGACTCCATATTGTACTTTTTTTGTGGGGCATAATTCCACTGTCCCAATGCACAGTGTCCTATCTAGGTAATATGCTCATGAAACTTGCCGCAAGGGTCCCATTATGTAAATACCATCCATATGTATAGCATATTCAGGAATTAGGGCAATCCAAGCCCTGTAACCAAAGTTACACCTGTCCGATGCTGGGACATGCTGAAAATGTTGAAAAGTTTATCCTTTGATGGCATCAAAAATCGTAAGACACCATCCGCTGCGGTTCTTCTGCGTGATTCTAATGAGCATATTTTTGAAAGGATCGGACAAGAATTGAATCTGTAGCGACTGTCCTAGTCAAAAAGTTGCAAAACAGAAAAAAATGTTGCCCTAATTCCTGAATATGCTATACATATGGATGGTATTTACATAATGGGACCCTTGCGGCAAGTTTCATGAGCATATTACCTAGATAGGACACTGTGCATTGGGACAGTGGAATTATGCCCCACAAAAAAAGTACAATATGGAGTCGATTTTGACCACATTGACTATCCCGGTATAAAATTAGCTAGTTAATATGCTGAAAGACATTGTGTAAAAAAACCAGGTTGATTGAACATCGGAAATCAAAGTTACAGCTGTCCGATGCCGGGACATGCTGAAAATGTTGTATCACAGGCTTTGATGTATTATACCCTGGCTCTCATCACATCTGCCTAATCTATCAAAACTACACTATGCGCTGCTTTCGCACGCGCTCCGCCTCATTCGCATGCCGTGAATTTTTTTTTATACAAAGGAAGCCTCATAGTAGAAATGTCCTTCATTGGAAGTCTAAGATTAGCCAACCCGCTTTCACGCGTGCAAAAATATATATTTTATACAGAAGAACCCTCATAAATGCCTGCCATTTGAACCAAGAGGTGAGCAATGAAGAACAGGTGATGTGTCTGTGGCCCACTGAACTCAAGATTCTTGCTGTGGTCGCAACCAGTTGCCCACACGGGCAGACAAAACAACAGATATCAATGTCCCCTCTTGGTTCAAATGGCAGGCATTTTGAAAAGCATGACCTGACACAATAAGATGCATTCTTCAAATGGCTACCATTGTGAAAAGCATGACCTGACACAATAGAGATGCATTCTTCACATGGCTGCCATTGTGAAAAGCATGACCTGACCCAATAGAGCTACGGCATAGATGACCGTGGATTCAGATTTGAGGTGGTCGAAGAGGACCAATCATCAGCATTGTCTCATACTGACGATAACCCGGGCATACCTGCACATTATACCTCCTTGTTTCAAGCTCCTTCTGAACAAGACGAACCTAGTATGGGGTCTGCGTTATCTGAGTCCACCCCCCATAGCGAGCATGGGGGCAAAGGTCCAGAACAGAACTGCTGAGGAATGTCGGCCCAAATAAAATTATCAAGGGAGTTGAAGGACATACGGTTAGTCCACTTCAAAAGCTGATCAAAATACTCATGAGCAAGCAGCTTATCGGTGGCCTGGGTGTTCTTCTTGTTGTGCTGCAGATTCCCAGGTTCCTATAGTACAATTAGTTGTGTGGAAGGGGAAAAAGGAGAACCACTTACGAACTGGCCACCTCCATAGGAGATTCCCCAGGAGACACCTGCATACAGCTCCTGGGTGCCACTAAGGGCAGTAGCAGTAGTGTGTTGTGCCCACCTGTTATAGGCACCCACATTACATTACGCCCTATGGGCCACTGGCTGTAAGTAGGACCCACAACACATTACGCCAGGGAAGCCCCGTGCATACCACATTCGGGTTGCCTGTCCGGCTGCCTGTGTATATTAAATGAGTATTTCTTCCACGGCCATTCTCGGCATCTCTCGCTGCACCTCGCTTGAGTTACTTTTGATTGCACCATCTACAAAAAACCTCAGCCATCAACGACTAACTGTTTTCATCCAAGATCAACAGGATCAATGCACTATCAAAAGATCAACTACCTGTGAGTTCTGCTCTTCCCAATCCTCACCAAAACAACCTGTCGCATCATTTTCCACCCTGCCCCACAAACACCGCGCTGGTCTTCTTCTCACGAGCCGCCTGCTCCGCCACATAAGCCTGCAGACCCTCTGCCAGCACTTCGTCGATGACGCTCGCTTGAACAGGCCCACGGGATTCCCACTTGGCTGCAGCCCAATAGCCATACACGA
Source organism: Mycena leptocephala (assembly GCA_029378395.1). Lineage (NCBI taxonomy): Eukaryota > Fungi > Basidiomycota > Agaricomycetes > Agaricales > Mycenaceae > Mycena > Mycena leptocephala. The sequence continues at coordinate 168,957 of JARJLF010000130.1, read as the reverse complement.
TGGTGCGCCGTATCTCCTCCTCGACCAGGACTGTGTCTTTGCGCCAGCGTCGCATAGTGCATATGCCTTGCACCACTCTACGTGTAGTGCTATCCCCGCTATCAGCTCACATCTTCATCCGCAGAGTACTCGACTCACCTTCCACTAGTTCCGTTCCTGTCGGTTCCCTGCTGGCCTTCGCAGTATACCAGATCCATGAGAGCATTTGCCAGCTCTCCCCCAAGGCTACGACCCTGAACGTCACGATCCCGCCCTCCTCAACGTCGGCAAAGTTGTGCACCATCTCTCTTTGCGCTCGCTCCTCCTCCATCAGCACCCGCTCGTTCAGCGCGCCCTGACATCATCGTCCTTCAGCACCTGGAGCTCCTTCTCCCATGTGCTGTGCTCACGCAACCGCACCAGCGTGTTTCTCGTGTATCGATAACGGAGCTTGGCCTTGTGAATCCTCAGATTCACCTGCCGCAAAATCCCCTGCCCCCACATCAGCGCCCGTTGGCCCGTCCAATTCCGCAGGTGGAATCGGTTGGTCATTGTACGTGTGCGCAACCCCTGCCGCAAGCTTTCAGCACTTCCCGGGCCTCGACCTCTGGCAATCCCATTATAGAAGGGCTTGCCAGAAACTGCCCGTGTGGCATCTGACGACTGTCATGCGAGGCTGGCTGGACGGCGGAGGGGTGAAAGAGATGGTCAGGGGCTGCCGATACGTCAAATCTCGTACAATGTGCTTCAAATATGTGATGGATTTGATCAGTTTTTTGAATCACTGGAGGGATCAGAAACCAATTCTGGCTTCGAGATGCCCTCAGGAATGGTCCTCTGGCCTCCCTGAGCCTAAAAGAAGGCATCCAGGGGCTCATCTCTTCGCACAACCAGCGATTTCTGTAGGAATAGCCTAATGTTGAATTATATTCAATATATGTGTGATATAAAAAATCGGGGGATGTCATGCCCTCCGGATTCGCATTCCCGTTCCGTACATATAGTTTTCAGGGAGATACAATAAGTATTGAGCGCACAGCAGCAAAAAGGGAAAATTTTGACCAAAAAGCCCAAAAAGGAGAAAAAAAAATCGGCCGTGCCCTAAGTTCCGCAAAGGGCTGTAATTGCAAGGGAAAAAGGACCCTTTAGCCAAGTTGGCCCGAGGCATTGCTGTATTGTAGAGTAGATATATAAACTACATCCTGCATGCCATTTGGCTCAAGACAGGCTTCAGGAATGGGGGAATGGAGGCAACAAAATGATTGTGGCCATTGTTTGGCACTGATTTCCTGTCTATTGGTCAATCAATGATACAACATCCTTTATTCTATTTGCCTGCTAACAACCTCAGGAAAAATCCTAAACTTTGGGAGATCATTCTATGGAGATATTACCCTCTTTATAAAATTACGCCTGTCCGAAGCCATTTCAAACTCCGCCGAATCTCCGCCGAATCTCCGCCGATGCCGCGGGTTGCGGCCGCACGCAGGCCTTGGTCTCCAGGTTCCCGAGATTATTCGGCATCGTCGGCACGTGACGTCACCCTTCGAAGAAACTTTTGACAGACAGTGAGACACTGCCCCGGCGCTAACATTGACAGATGGCTCCCACCGCACCGAAACAAAGGCTGCCGCGGCGAACATCGGCATCGGCACTTGGCCGCGGAGCAGTAAAACAGTGCACATTTCTCAGGGGGAGAATCCAAGGAAAAATAAGTGAAATCATCTCAGCGCCAAATCTTCATTTGCTTTGCCCCAGACAGGCCTAATTTTGCGCAGCGAGAGAGGACCCTCGAAACTCAGCTCAAATGCCTGTCCGCCAAAAAATTTGATTCAGATAAAAACTGCCCGAAAATTGTGAAATCCCTACCCAAAATCGGATGAAAAGTCGAGGTTTTGATGCCCATCGCCAGGTCAAGGTTTCGGATAAAAACTGCGGGGTCTTGGGTGGGCCTGGTCGAATTCGGATAAAAGTTGATGTGTTGACGATCGAACATAGCCCATTTGACTCGAAACAAATGTGTTGAGAAATAAGGATAACGACTGTCTGACATAACTGCCGCTGTCAAAGCATTTAGAGCAAAGAAACAGAAGTTTTATGGGTCGGGTAAAGGGAAGGACAAACCGACACTTGGAAGGTGATGAAACAGACGAAGATTCAGATTCATAGAATGTTACTAGATACGTGCCCAAGGGCCTTTGTGAGAATAGACACTGCCTGGGATTTTTTGAGGATTTTTCGGAGGCCTGGTACATGATTCGGATAAAAACTCGACCTGGGCGAGGCCTGGGTCAAATTGGGATAAAAACTGCCTGGTTTGGGGTCCGGATAAAAAGTGCCAAAATCTGGCAAGTTTTGGACAGGCATTTGAGTTGATTTTCGAGAGTCCTAGCGAGAGACTGGCTCAAAGAGTGAAGAAGCAACAATTCATTCCACGTCTGATGAAATATCTTAGTTTGTGTGCTTCTGTGTTATTTATTCACTGTTCTGATAATTTATCTGGCCCTCCACTGTCAGCGCCAAATAATCGCCAACTCAACTCAGCAATGCAACCATCAGAATTTTCAATGGTGTCCGCCCGCTGTGACTGTATTAATTCAAATAAGGGAATGGGAGGCCGCGAAGCGACCGACCAGTCCCTTGTTACAAATTAGTATTGGCCCATTCAGACTTCCCAAAAGTGTACCGTGAAGAGCATGAAACCAAGATTTGTTTGTTTGTATCATTGAGCCGTGATAAACTGTACTCTGTCTTCCCCAACCCCGTAAGTGAGGCGGTGTAGGAGACTAAGACTGGGGACGGGCACCGCCCTTGATCGCTCCGGCATATTTGCATTTGTTTGTTCTCAATTCCACATCTCGCTCGCATGTTCCGTCGTACAGCTCCTTCCTCACACACTTTGCGGACTTCATTTGTAAGGATAAAATGTTCAAAATGTTGATGACTATGTGTTCGTTCCATCAGGAATGTGCGTCTCAATGATTTTTATTTCTCTCACTCTGCGTATGATGCGTCTGAAATTTGCATTTGCGAAGGCTTTGTCATGTTCAATATAATCACAAGCTGCGAATAGGGTCAGGATCTTGATTATCTGCATTAAGGCTCTGGTTGGGCGGCCGCTAACGGTTGGAGGGTCCTCAAACTGCGTGCACAACCAGTATCTCTGATAAATTGAAGCTTTTCTGATACATTTCCTCGAATCTGAAAAGCAGGAGTAGCATCACCTGTTCCAGGGGTATACCAGGGTATCTGGTAAATTGAGTACAAGCACAGATGCCTGTCCCATACCTTCATCGACTTGGTTGAATGAGCGTACGCCACAAATGTGTGACATTTGTCACAGTTTAAGTACTTCGCTTCGTTCCAGGCCTATGGACATCAAAGAAGACAGAAATTTTGTGAGAACATACAACGGTCCTTCTGAGTAAAAAATCTCAAGATATTGGGGCCTTTTCTGGGCAGTACCAACCGATTCCACTTCAGACGCGTAAAAAGCTTATATCAATGGCTGATGAATTCCCTCGGTTTCGCAGCAAAAAGTCGTAGTTAAATATGCCCTCCACAAAAGTACGAGGCCAAACTTTTAAATTTGGCCATTGCTGCCCAGAGACTGCTCGAATCTGCGTTGAACTCCGTCTTATTTCATGTATTGGACAAAATTCAAAAATCCGGCTTCGTACTTCTATTTTAACGATGATTTCCGTTTGTACAAGTAAATAGTTATAACGTTTGCGAAACTGGAACCACTGTTTACTGCGAACCAAACAGGTACAAAGCTGTCGGACTGATCAAGGGCGGTGCCCGTCCCCAGCAAGACGGATCTCGGGCCCACCACCCCTGCCCATCTCGCGACATTGTCAATAATGGCCACAGTCCGGCCTCCTCCCCTCAACGCTCCCCCACAATCTGCATATTCGGAACCTCTAGTCAGTCGCCTGTTCTCGCCGTCCTTTCTCTGCCCCACTTACGCCACCAAACAGCATCAGTCCCAGCCGAAAAAGACGGACCTCGTTTATGGCTACGAATACACCGCTCAGCTGAGCGCACGGTTCATAACGCACCTCTTTGCCTGCCCACCCTTTCCCCCGCAATCTACCCATTGGCATGTGAGGCTCCTGTAATTTATTGCATATGCTCTCCATCGCACAAAGCTGCACCAAGCCGTCACCTGTGCGGCCCTCGTCTTACTGCAACGCTTGAAATCCCGCTTTCCTACTGCACGAGGCTCTTCTGGCCACCGACTCTTCATCTCCGCCTTCATGATCGCCTCCAAGGTCATCTGCGACGACACTTAACAAGTTGCTATTGATTCGGCCCGGCCTTCACGGAACCGCCTCCCTCGAGTATGGAGAGCTTTCAGGCCTCTGGCGTAAAGACCACTGCAGCAACGGGAAATCTGAACAGACAGTTTTGCTTAGAATTGCGGTGACTATCACCTCGGAATCAAGCACAGAAAATTAGGTCTCCATACCAAGTCACGTTTGGATGGCCCAATGGCAAATAACTCGCCTGGCAGGGTTCCCTAACAGGTTGCTATTGATTCGGCCTGGTATTCACGGAACCGCCTCCCTCGAGTATGGAGAGCTTTCAGGGCTCTGGCTTAACAACCAGGGCAGCAATGGGAAATCTGAACAGACAGTTTTGCTTAGAATCGAGTTGGCTATCATCTTGGAATCAGGCACGGAAAATTAGAAAAAAAGTCAAACAAAAATACAGTCGCCTCTGTTATACTGCATACTGGTAGTAAGGCATACTCTGTGGTAAGGCATGACTTTTGGCATCCACCGTGATGGTTCCCAGCCAAAAAGCCTATTCTCTGGGATACCCTATAACGCATACCCATTTCGGTGTACAGTACTACTTTACATATATTTATTCTCCATTTGCGATATCTTATCAGACAATGAACGAGATTGTGTCAATATTAATATCTAGTCCTTTGGGGATATTGTGCCAGCTCACCATGACACCGAATCCTGCCTTCGAAATCCTGAGTGTTTCTACATGCCTTTCTCATCGAATGGAGCATTTTTAGTAAATTTACCCTCAAAATTTGACCGACACAGCCACACCAGCACAGCTCAGCAGTAGACGTTACAGATAAGTATCAATCACTGCAGTCAAACAATCTTTGGCATTGAAAAGGACCGCCGGAAGCGAAAGGAATATTTCCAGGGAAGCCAATGATTTGCAGTAGGTGGGTCCAACGTCGACCAGCGAGGGAAATGAAAGAAACATTGTTTGACACAGAACGAACTTGTGAGGGGCAGACACGCGGGGAAGCTCTAGTGTGCAAAAAATACAAGGTTGACGCAAGAAATCTAACAGCACATTGGATGAAATCTGGTTGATACTGCTCGAAACGGGTAGAACAATACACGTACAACACGGAAATGCACAAAGGCTGTCGAGGAAGCCCGGCCCGAAGAGCGGGATGCAAGCCAAAAGCAGGGAGAGCCTCGGTGAGCGAAAATGCAAGTGGATACAGAATTAAGCACCAGCTCAGTTCTGCTCCAAGGAGAAGGTGCACGTGAAATACTCATGTAGGTCGATGCATCTGTCCCCTGCTGGTTCCACGACACAATAGTGACGCGGCCCGAAGGTCAGTTCCAGACTGCATTATGCGCTAGTAGGAGTACACAATTTGGCACCGGAATCCAGCAACTAGAATGAAGGGCCTCAAGCGCCCGGAGATTAAAGAGGAGGGCACGAGAAACAAGCCTGAAAATACAGGTCACCCCAGAATCATGCTCTCAGAGGGCTGGATTCGTCCAGTTTAAGTGTGGTTATACACGTTCAATCGTGCGGCAAGACTTCCTCGTCAGAATATTATATCTTTGTGCATTCGCCCTGAAAGGAGGGTTGGGGCCAGTACGGCACGACGACGACGACGTGACTTGACATCCTGCAAACCATTTCAATGTCAATGAAGTCCCAGGGCCATTTTATAAGCTGGGCGCCCCAGGAATGGATATCCCTCATCACTGCGAGCATTTACAGCCATTCAGATCGCACTCGGAGGCATTCTTGCGCTTTCCAGAGCGCAATTACCGGTGTACATTTGTTTGCATTTTGAGCCGCGTGACCCTATTGCCTTTTTAATGGTTCACATTTTGAAACGCGTGACTTGACATCCTGCAGACCGTTGCAATTCCAATGGAGTCCCTCCGTCTGGCTTTGATTTCTGCCTGTGTTGTGTTGGAGTATGACATCACGGCAGCAATTTCTGTGGCTCCGATATCCTCCAAAATGAGCCGAGCATTGGTATTTCCCAAGACAATTAATTGTCTGAGGAATTAAAGATTAGACACGAAGGAGTTAACACGGAAGAGGGCATTTTTGAAAGCTATAATCCATTCCGCAGGGATCGCGCAAACCAATCCGAATGGCGATGGGGCGGAACGGTATCAATAAATCCGTCATAGAATAACCAGCGAACGGCTGAATTCTGGTGATTTGGATGGACTCTGTGATACACTCGGCCCTGGATTGCCATGAAAATGGGGGGACCGTCGATTTCAGGAAAGGGCTGAGTTGTCTCGAGGGAGGCAAAGGAGAGCAATAGATCCAGCATCCGGCAAAGATGTGAAATGCGGGGGTCGTTGATAAATGTGATGCTACAGCGATTCTGCATGAAAACACCGATTTTTCCGTGTATGGTAATTTACATGGCCGCTAATGAAATATGAAGGCGTGGTACCCTCCGGAGTCGTAATGCAAATCGAATGGTTCCATTTTCAAGGGGAACAGGTGAGAATTGAGCGTGCTACAGCGGATCTGGTGAAAACATTAAAATTTGATAAAAAAGCATCTGCCCCCTAAGTTCCGCAAATGGCTGTAATGCAGACTCACTATTAGTGCTTGTCTGCGATTATTGTAGGACGCTTTAAAGGTTAATCCTATGCAGTTAAATATGGGATCTGAATAGCTCCCAATGACCGGAATGATCACGGCTATCCATTGGTGGCGTGTGCGCCTCAGAAAATGGCTATGGGTCCCCCGGGGGGCTTAAAAAACTTTTTGACCTACATTTCAAATAAGTTTCAAACATGCTTCAAACACCCTAAAAACATCATTCCACTGCCAGAAAGGGTTTTGTGGTCCTCTGAGAGTCAATTTCTCGGTTCTAATGGCGCCTTGCCTCAGATGTTGACATGGTGGAATCTTGGAATCCTGGAACCTTTAGGTTACAGGTCTCCGACAAGTCTTTTCGAAATCTTGTCCCCATATAGAAGTGTGACTTTCCTTATATGTAGTTTTCTCCATATGTACTTTACTCCATATACTCGATGTACCTCGTATTTGAAAAGGTGTCCATCAAGTTCCCCTGATTGTTGTTTGAATTTTTGTTTTGCTTTACCATTGCTTGTTCCTGCATGTGCATGTATAGCATCCTTTGTTGCCGTCACCTTCCTCCCCATCTTCCCCATCCTCACTTCCTGCTACATTGCCGCTGGCTACTCTATGCGTGGGAGAAAACCAATGCCGCCCTCAGTCACCGTCTTGGATGTCCCGGAAGACCCAGAGTACAGCGGGTTGACGGGTTCGGTTCACTCAACAACATACCAAATGCCCCCAGGCAAGTTTTCAAAGTTGCTTCCAAGGGTATGAAACATGCTGGAGAAAATTCGGAAAGGCTCGGAAACATAACTGAATACTGATAGCGCTGCAATATGGGCCAAAGAAATCGAGGAAATTTTGCTTTGTCCTCGTTCAAAAGTGGAATGGGTACGAATTTCTCGGTGGAATCAAGTTTGTGGGCATGGAATAAGTACTCTGAGAGACCCACAGAAAATTTAACCACCGGCGAGATTCAAGTTGTGTAAAATTTTCTGTATTTTGGGATGCTTCACTAAGTTACTTATCAAAATTCACTTTAAACTTACTTTACTTTACTTATGGCAGGGCAAGCGACTTTGGTAAGTATAAGTACAAGTAAAGTAACTTAAGTAACTTAAAGTAACTTACCGCTTACTTTAACTTAGCGTAACTTATGGCTAACTTGAGCCATTTCCCGGAGGATTTGGGGGGTAAGTCTCGTTCAGATGCCTGTCTCTGCATGGATAATGAGTTTGCTTCCGATCCTGAAGTCATTTGTGTCCAATACGGCCTCAGGTTCCAAGTAACTTGTGCCATCTGATGGCATAAGTTACTTTAGTTGATCGCATTGATCTAACTTGGCTGGCCAAGTTAAATGTCCACCGTTGACTTTTGACTTGTGGCAATGACTTGAGACCCCGCATTTCAACGTCTAAGGCCTTTATATGCATCTCCAGACGACACACATCAAGGCCTGTAACAATTTCTCTGAAATCCATACACTTGCCGCAGTTGCCGGTAATGGTTGAGGTCAGTTCGGGACCTCAGCATCGGTTTGCACTGATTGACCGACTTTTAGGCTGCTAATAGGGTCCATCAAATATTACCGCAGATTAGATTTCGGAATAGTGAAAAATCCCAGCCACTAATGAAGCCTGGAGGCCCGAGGGTACGTTCACTTTCGAAACTATTGTATACCTTGGAATCAGTCATGTTAACTTGGAAGATACTCTGTGTCATGCTTGGCTTGTCTACCTCTGAGATGACTGGTCATGGGGGAAGTGGAGTCACGAGATTTCGACTTCAAGGTCCTTCACAATTCAGTGGCCACCGACACGCAGTCACCCTTAACCCAAAACACTCTGAAAAGTGAAGTCTGCCATGTACCAACTCAGCCAACTCATCCTTGACTCATCCGGCCTTTCTCATTGGAGAGCTTGTGCCAAGCGGCATGCCGCTTTTGTGCATTGTGCAAAAGCAGCATGCAGCTTTTTACAAATTCTCAAATTTCAACACCACAATGCTATTACAGAGTCGTAATGGCCTTCAGAGGAAGAAAAAAAGAAGCTCCATGCCGCTTTTTGCACAATCAAAAAGCGGCATGCCGCTTTGGCACAAGCTCTCTATTGAAGAGAATTAACTTAACAGGTACTTCAGCTACGTACAACCACCTTTCAGCCATGTTCTCCTCCCCAACTTAATTCAACCTTGGCATGCAGAGGATTCTCGACGCCTTTAAGACGAAAGCGAAAGCATAGTAGAGTCACTGATTCACACGGCATCCGTTTCAGAATGGGGATCTCCTGGCGGATAATATTCACCGAACCGTTTTTGCTGCCATTTCCGATACACATCGATTGGCAGTTGTGATGCCTCCCAGTCAACTTTATTCAACTTACTTGGATTGATTAACTTGAACTTGAGTGAACGAACTAACTTGCAGAAAGGAATGCATGACACCTGTTCAAAACTTGAACGATGTCATCCCTCATGATCAGATGACTGGTTCTATTGAATATCACTTGCTCACACTCAGTTTCACTTACAATTTCAGCCGTTGTTCACCCAGTTTCAATTGTGAGTGCAACTCCCATTCAATTGAACTGAACATCAAATCCACCTGTCGATGTACGCTGTGTCTGTAAATAGCCTTACATGTTTCCACTGAATCCCGGCGAGTGCTATCGATCATCCATATAGGCCAATGGATACATCTGAATTTACCGCACTGGGGACCAAGTCATTTCTGCATTGTCGCCATGAGTCCCTTGCTTATGCCTCCGATGCAATACTCCGGCTGCTCAACTTCATTGCACACTAGTTTGGCTTCTAGCATTCGGGAACGCACCCCAACAATCCCTTGGAAACACGGAGCCTGGGCTCTTTTTGAAGGGTTGAGAGGCTGATGAGTCTGAAACGAAGCAGAGTATGTATTGACATTAAAAATTATCGCGCAGGCCGCACTATTCGCATAGAGCAGCCGGCTCGTCGAAATTTCTTCGTTACTTGGAGTCATCTCGACGGCCAACATGCACCATCGTCTGTCGCAGTGAAGCTGGCAGGCGAGTCTCTCGGGTCTATGGTGCCGGTCATCTAGCTGCCGCCATCAAAAATTAGTGGCCAAATCGGCCGGAGAAATTTTGGCCCTATACACAGCCACAATCCGCGACTTTTTTCATTATTTCCCCCGCCAGTGGCCAAATTGAAGGCAAGATTTTTTTATCTCACTCAATTTTGATCCAAATAAAAATCTGTCTTACAGATCTGTGCAGAATGTCAGAAGAAACCCTTTTGTAAGAGGGATAAACAATAGAGGTAGAACTCGGACCGAAACATCCCGAGCAATCTCAAGCACGGGGTAGCGGCAGCTAGGTGACCGGCACCATAGAACCGACGTGACATCCGAAGGATGATTTTGTGTGGCAAGCTGGGTAACTTACAAGTTACTTGGTTGTTGACTTACCACGAGTCCTTCCCTGTGGATGGGGATAATTCATATTTGCTGGCGATAGAAGCTAATATTCCCCAGCTGGATGTGACGAAACTCCACGTACTTTTCTCAACCCTTGACAGCTCACTACGGATGGATTTTGATTTTGATTGAGCATTTGTATCGCATGGCGCCTGAACTTATTTGGCCGATTTCCGAGTTTGACCTAGATCCGAAAAATGCCGGTGATGCCAGATCATAGTGACGTCTAACGCACCACACGTCAACGATACACCCCCCCGTGCCTCCCTCACTCATTCCCAGAGGCCGCCCACGTGGGACACCCCGACAGCAGAGGAAATGGGCTGAGAACCAGGAGGTGGCAGCTCTTCAGACTCAGATGGGGAGAGTGATGATAGCATGTCGATGAGCCGATCTTCGCCGACTCCGACACCGCCCGATAATGGTCAGAAGCGTCGAGAAGTTACTCCAGCCTATAATACTCGCTCTAGAAAGCGTTGTAGATACGAATAACCATGTTTTGGTGTCAAATGCGCCATAACCGGCAAAATATGGCCATTTTTGGCAATTGTTTGATTTTTTGTGGACGTAAAACACTGAGACAAGTCCGTTTTTTTTGCATCAGATTATTACTAGTCCTTGCAAGTATTCTACAAAAAAAAAAGCCCGGCTGAGAGGTCCCACGGATGTCGCTCAAAATCGATTTTTTTTCGGACCCGGGTCTTTTTCGGATCCGGGTTTTGGCTCTGTAACACAAGCACAAGGTGTTGTGTAACGAGACACACACACATTATGAGCCTTTGAAAGGATAGGTCGTTATATCCTCTTCGATATGCTCTTCGCAGACAGTAGAGGGATCCAAGACAGTGAGCAGAACATCGACAGCATGGAAGATGGGTAGTAGGGGCGTAATGAAGGCAGAAGCTTCAGTATCGAAATTTAACGGGGTCAGCTCATCCCGAGTAGCATGCAGCGCGATGCCCTCCGGAATACAGCAAAGTACATTATATCAAAAATCTAGGCCAATCCGAGCATTATTAGTACTGTGAGACCCAGTCTGCTCTCGTACAGCCAAAAACACCCAAATCTGAGCCACCAAATGATCTTGAGGTGGGTAGAAAAATCGGGCCACGAGATGCCCTCCGGATTCTCCGTCCGAATCGAATGAGCCTACTTTCATTGAGAATTGAGCTCACAATCAGGGATGTCGTGAAAACTTACAAAAAAAAAAAAAAAAGTAATATATCAATCAAAAATCTGGCGGACCTGCCAGAGAACGGTATCCCTTGTGGGATTGACTGGAAAAAAACTGAAGAAGCTGAAACGAACAAAGTTCCGGAACAATTAAGAGTCCGTGAAGAGGAAGGCACCACTTCTGGTGCTTGCACTTTTGCTGTGCACTGCCTCAGCGGTGAACAGTATAACAATATGAAAATTGATGCTGTCAAAGCTAAGGCATTGAACCATTTGGCAAATGGGGGCAAGGTCTTAGGAGTGGGCCATGCAGAGGAACCCGAACCAACCTGGAAGAATGTATAATTGTATCCGCAGATGTTCCCTTGGCTTTTTCCATATGGCCTTGGCAGAATCGGCCATCTATCTCACAAAAAGAGGTTCAGTGAGGTTCAGTGAGGCAAAACATAAATACCGCCTGCTCATGTACCATGAAAAAAGATTCCGAACTGATCTATATTTTCCTATGGTTGCATTCAACAACCTTCAGATTAAATCAGGTGTCACTGGAAGCCATCTCTTGGCCAAATGCAAAAAATTTAAGAGTGTGGTGGAACGACTGAGTTCTGTTGAACCAGGAGTTTTGGCCGATCTTTCTCAGAGACTTGTCTCTGGGGAAAATGTCGTACCAAAGACTGAAGCCGAAAAAACTTGCTTCGACATCTTGAAAGATCTGGATCATGTGGGAGGTCATGTTCAAGGTTCTATGACTTCTAAGAAATATATGAGAAACGAGGTGTGGTCCCTGATTGCGTTCAAAGGTGACCCCTCTTGGTTTATAACCTTTTCCCTAGTTGACAATAATCCTCCGCTTTGCTTGTACTACGCTGATCAAAAGATGAACTTCACTCCAAAATTTCGGAGTTCTGATGAGCAGGCGAATGGCTCCACCAAGCCATTGATATCATAATTTGGCAGTGGAGCCATTCGTTTGCGCACGGCCGAAAAGCCATCAAATGGCTCCAATGGCTCGTGCGCAAGCTCTCTATTGACCCATGTTTCATGTTACCCTGTGTTCCTGAATTCCCCAAACCTTCAAAGTAAATTTACGTCTTAGGTACTTGAAGGAAAAACCAGCAAGATTTGTGGGGAAGCAAAATTAATATTTGTCGGAAGCAGGCTGGAGGCAAGAGCACACCGACGTAAATTTACTTTGAAGGTTCGAAACACAGGATCACACCGGGTAACATGAAACATGCGTCAATTATGAGGGTCGATCACCGGAATCTGTGGTCCGATAACCGGTGTGCGAACAAATTAATAATACAGACTACTGCACTATTTCGACCAAGTATTCATGGGGTGTGACCTGAATGAAAGTTCTCAGTTCCATTCTGAAATGAAAGAAATACTATCGGTTACCCACCTTTGTAAAAAAGTTGATCCATTAATCTCAATTTTGCTTGAACTGCCTCGGAATAAAGGTTAGACGTGTAAGTAGAGCAAGTATCGAGCCAATACAATGTGAATTGAAGCCAGGATAAAATTGAACGTCTGTTTTATAGTCTCTCCTAGACAGACGCTTCAACAATGGGGACCTCGTGCCTCGGCTTGTTGAAGTCTGTTGGTTACCGCGCCACTCTGATCGGGGTACGGCCTTATTACTAATCTTCGGAGTCTGAATCTCTCCGGCAAATTGTGCAACACCTTTCCTGGAAGCTGAGTTGCCCTCAAATTGACCTAGTGCATGTCTAGTACCATGAAATAGACCTCTGGAAAATTTCTGTGAATTTTAGAGCCCTCTTCGTGTGGCTCAAAGAAAAGATGCGGCTCATCAGGTGAGAAATTACATAAGCTCATGACAAAGTCGTTTTTGCTTCCACAACAAGCCTCTGACCGCATTTCGAAATTCTGAGGTGATAGAAATGTAGGCACAGGCTAGGCAACCTATTATAGGTCAAAATTGAATGAAATGCCGCGTCTTTGAAAAAGAGGACTGCGCGACTTCAATTCAAACTCCGATGATTAGTAATAAGGCCGTACCACGAACGGACCCACGCGGTAACAACAGGACTACTGTTTTTGATGGTATTGATCTGTTGAACCCAGGCTCTCCCCTGTGGCGGTGATCGGATCCCGGCAAATATAAGTAGGTATGCGTCTTGTGGGTCCCGGCGTTTAGCCGTCAGCGATTGCCGCTGTCCCGGCCCAGAATGGCGGGCGCCGGTGGGCGCAGGAAGGCTGTGAAATTAAATTCTGTCCCGTTGTTTGAACGCTGGGATCTACTAGGACCTGCGGGATGCAAGTCACGCGGTCCTCTTACAAGCAATTGAACGGTCGTCTGTTCCAACTTAACAAAGTTTCACAAGCATGACGCTCGTGAAATGTCGCACGCTGTACTTGCGGAGTGGGGCACGAAAGCCGCCAAACGAACCAAGCAGCTTTAACGGGTAGTCCGTTCAACTCATTCAGAGCTGTGCATATATGCATCATCCAAGCTGTTTAACTCTGCAACCATTTCCATAGACAGCCCATATGTCCAAGACGCCAATATTAGAGACGTTGCGGCAGCCACCGGAAGCCACCTGTGATTCAGTGGCTGAACCTACGTCTTCGTCATTTGGTGAGTGCCTCCACTATTGCTTCTCTTGGTTGCCCTAGGCCCCCTAAAGTTGAATTTGACTCTTCTGCCTGGCTCCCCATTCAAAAAAAACAGCAAAATCTTCCCTCCATTCCTCAGGAATGAGATGTGAGCAAGGCAGTAAGACTCCAGGATGGCTTTCCCTTTCTTGAACAGGGGATATAGGATGTGGTGTCCTCAATATACACAACGAGCCGACCACCGGATGAGCCACAGCCACTGGCCATGCATGCCTGATCAGCCACTGGGTGGCTTCCAGTGGCTGCCGCAACGTCTCTATTATGTAGTGACAGAAGGCTCCATTTCATGCCACATACTCACGCTAACCACACTTGGATGTATGTGGCCAAATCAACTTTTTTTTTGCTCAGTCAGTTTTGATTCAAATGAAAATCCCTCTAACAGTTCTTCTCCTATGCTCAAAAGGAGCACTAGTTAGACAGATAAGAAATCCGAGTGAAACTGAGCCATCAAAATTTCAAGCACGGGGTGGCGGTAGCTAGGTGACCGATTTGCCGGCTAAGTTCAACTCGGAGCCAGAATCGATCATAGCAGTAAGTTCTGTATCTCCAACGTGAATAATAAGAGAGCCGGTACTCATCGCAAAATAACGTCCTTCAGGGACCTTGGCAATGGCGTTGCCGTATTGCACAACAAAGTCGCTCATATCTTCTGGTGAGGCGTCCGCGAACACGGCGCTCGGGAACCGTATGCACATGCGTATGCGTATCCGTTTCACTGTGCGATCTGGATGAGAGCGCTGTGGTGGAGCGCTGTGTCGTGATGCATGGCGCTTGATATGGCGCTTGGAATCGGTAGCTGTGTCCGAGTCGCGCGGTGTGTGCTGCTGCCACACCATCTACGCAGTCCCCTGGATCTCCCCCCGCTCGCGTTCTACGGAGCCGACCTCTTCGTGCGCTTCCTCCGCTGGCGGGTCGTGGTGGGGCGCGTGGAGGGGCGGGACGGGGGCGTTAGTTCGGTGCGTCTTCTCTCTCCCATTTTCCTCTCCCCAGTGGCAACCCACCCGCTGTTTCTCTCTGCCCATGTATACGTCACGCCGCGTAACCCTAACCCTAATGCCTCCCGCCCTACTTTCTTCCCTCTTTTTCTTCGCGCTCCCCCAACCAGCAGACCTCGGACCCTCCGGGATGCGTTCGTGGGTGTTCAGGCGTGGTGCTGCGCCGCGGGTTTGTTGTATGGGGACGGGGATTTCGTGTGCATGTACATAGCCGGGCGAGGAGGGTGGCACATACGATTTTTGTTTTGCGCTGGCGGGGAGTGTGGGCGAGGACGCTCGGAGGGTCCGGGATGCGGCCGTGGTGATGCGAGGGTGCTGCTGCTCGCCGCAGCTTTGTTCCGTGTGCGGCCTGATCCTGCTGTCTGTTACCCAGCGCCCCATTTTGCGCTGTACCGTTGTTCCTCCCCTCTCTTCCTATCTCCCCATCTCTATTCTCACCTTCCCTCCCTCCATTTTTTCCTACTCCTTCCCTGCTTCCCTTCGCTTCTGTTCTTCCTTTCCGTCCTCCTCTTCACCCACATCATCTTCCACACGAAGCTGACTCTAAAAACACAGATTCACATCCTGCAAGCCCTTCATACATGTCTGGGCCAAGGAATTCTCAGTCATTGGAATCTATACTTTGAAAGTTTGGATTCCAATATTAGTGACAGGAAAAGGGAAGAAACAATGAGATCTGAAAGAAACTCCGGACAAGGAGCTTGCAAGCCGGCGACTTGGGAGAAGCCTCAACGAGACAGCGGGCATGCACGGCAATCTGGTCGGTGTGGTGGCTGGGCGCCTCCGATGGGGGCCCTTGAGCCCCGTCGCGTGCAGGAGAAAAGCGCAGCCACGCAAGAAGGGTGCACCGAAACCTGGGCATGAATGACCCAGGCGCCTGAAGAGCTGGGAAGTAAAGGAAAACCAGAGAGCAAAAAGACAACAGACTGGGCAATCGGAACACTGCGGGACATCATAAAAAAATCTAGGCCAATCTGAGCATTATTAGTACTGTGGGACCTGTTCTGCTCTCGGACGGCCAAAAACACCCAAATCTGACCCATCAAATCGTCTTGAGGTGGTGAGGCAAAATCGGGCGACGCTTTGGCCTCCGGATTTCCAATGCGAATCGAATGAGCTTACTCTTGAGGAAAACGACTGACAATTGAGCTCAGGAGAGCTATTCTCGTGATGAAATACGGTCACGCCTTTCAAAATGTGAAGCACTGATTGGTCAGTGTTGAGGTGCGCTGAGGAGACATCACGGATTTCAAAATGGAATGCAATAAGGTCACGCGTTTGAAAATGGAAAGGAATCCAATAAGGTCACGCCTTTCAAAATGTAAAGCACTGATTGGCCGGTGTTGAGGTGCGCTGAAATTGAGAGTGTCCGAAAATGCAAAGAATTGTGTTGGGGACATCACGCGTTTCAAAATGTAAAGGAATTCAATAAGGTCACGCCTTTCAAAATGCAAAGCACTGATTGGCCGCTGGAGACGTTAATATTGCCTCCGAGAAAATGACCGTAATGACCAGGGCTATCCATTGCTGGCGCGTGCGCCTCAGAAAATAGATGCAATAAGGTCACGCGTTTCAAAATATAAAGGAATGCAACAAGGTCACGCCTTTCAAAATGTAAAGGAATGTGGATACCGCTTCCCGTTCGCGGTATTCAACTTGAATCTCCTCTCTCCACTTGTGGAGCCATTAAACTACTTACTGCTGCTCCCCCATGGCACCTTGGGCTGGTCACTCAGTCGTCTGACCGCAGATGGCAAGAAATTCAGCCAGGCACGCTGGTACCGGACTCGCTTCTTTATGAATGCCGAACAAACGTCCAGATTCTCACGGTTGAACGGCCAACGGAATTCTGGTTCGAAATGTCCGCCACATCATGGGAAATGGTGCATTCCTGGTGGAGTTATGGCTCAAACAATGCCGCCCATAAAATTGGTTGCACTTTTCAAAATGCAGGCCATTGTGTTTGTGTACAATCACCCTCTTTATAAAATTGAGCCTGTCTGTATGTCTGAAGCCTTTAATCTCCGCTGCTATCTCCGCTTGATCTCCGCCGACCTTCCACAGACTTTCACACACCTGCCAAACAGCACTCCATCAATATCGATGCCGAAACTTTTGCCGTAGTGGCTGCTTGCGTCACCCCACAATATGCAGTCAATAATTGCCTAAGTATTAGGCCAACATCCCCAGGCCATTTAGATGTGCCTAGACCCTGTGGAGTCAGACCTGCATGCCCAAATACAGAAAGTTTTACACAACTTGAGTCGCCGGTGTCGGGCGTCAACCCACGCGCGGTAGTGAGCCGGGTAAAGCGTGGGGGACGGGCAGGGGTTGTCGAGCCCTATGAAGCGGAGTGTGCCCAGCTGCACTCCTAGCTGGTTCGTCACCTTCGATCCCCATGCTATCCAGTTCCCACGCTCCGGTGACAGTTTGTCGCCGTCCGCCCATTCGTTCGGCAGCGCGAAAGCCTTCGGTACGGGTCCAAGATTCCCGAGGTGCGGCTGAGATATCGACGCCATCGGGTGCTGCATGAACTGGGGCTGGTACATCTGCGTATGAGGCATCGCGTGATAGAATTAGGGGAAGTCAAAGTTGAGAATCGACGTCGATTCTGACATCGATTCGGCTGTCGATTCTGGCATCGATTTTTGATCAAGAATCGACGCCAGAATCGATGTTTTCGGGAATCGACGCGGAATCGATGTTTCGACTCTGGAGTCGAAAGTCGACCAGAATCGATTCTAGAATCGGTCCTGGAATCGTACCCTCGCCCAACTGTGACTTATGCAACTTGTGATAAGTCCATCTCGGCGTCTTCCGATGTCAATCCGGCACGCTTTGCTCGACTTTTGTCACATAAAAAAGCCTTTGCTGTGGCAACGTGGTGGTTTACGAGGGTCTTCAGTACTTCGCGTACGTGGGGCTGGCGCGCCGAAAGCCGAGGTATTGCGAAGACAAGAGTGGTGCGAGTAGTTGAGTCCAAACTATATTTGATGTGCACGCTCATGGCGACAGAAAATAAATAAGGCATAGCTCTAGCTAGAGACTTATCTGTGCACAGAGAACCAGCGAGGAATCCAAGCAGAATCCATCCAAAGCTGAGAGCAGAATCCGGGTCGGTCAAAATTGAGATTGATTCTAGCACGATTCTGTTTCACGAATCGGATCAGAATCGATGGCTGAGACGCTAGAATCGACGTCAATACTCAACTTTGACTTCCCCTATTGGGGCGGCGCGTGGTGCTGAGGAGGTGCGATAGGCGGGGGGTTAAATTGGTGCGGCTGGGGCTGGTGGAAGGAGGGGTGCGAGGGGTGCGGGGGTCATGAAGCGTGGCATGTAGGGATGACCAGGGAACGCGTTGTGAGCCGGTGTGGCGCTCTGGAAGGGCGACGGCGCGCGACGAGGCGCGCAGGAGATGTCCGGCGGGGCGCTGCGCGATCCGAGAGGGTCGCTCTGAGCGTGCTGTGGAGCCCAATGGTGCTGGCGGGCGCTCAGGTTGGCCTGAAAGGGATTGGAGGGCGATGTCGCAGGGCGAGCGTCTATCGGGTCCATGATGTGGCGCGAGAGTCATATATGCAAGAAAGTCGTTATGCGCTCTGCGCGAGTCGTAAAATACCAGCTCGCAGGGTATAGGTGTCCGTTTGGTGTATGGCATCGTGCGCGTCGTCGTCAACAATGGCTCAAATGGCCCATAACCTATTGGATGCTGTACACTATGTGAGTATTCTAACTAGGTATCGTTAGCTATAGTGTAGGTCATTCTAAGGCGAGAACATACCTCACAGCGGACACACGTAGTGGTAGCGAGTGAGGGTTGTTGACGCGGTCTGTCACGGTATATCAATACATGTGACAGCCGGTCACAATCTAATCTAATCGATTCCGTTGTCCAAGCTGCACAAAGCCTCGTCCAACATGGGGCAGGGCAATAATGGTGTAATTAGCTTGCTCACGCATCCTTCCTGGAAATCATATTCTTCTTGACAAACCATGCACACTGATCCCAGAACCATGTCCCCCGCAGGAATTGACCACCTCAGATACTCTCTGTCTCTGGCAAGTTGGCTGCCAAAATTCTGTGGCTTGAGGTTCATCTCCTGGGAATAGCTCTTTGATATCTGTGGTGCACCTTCAACAAGGCTGAATCGTCTATGCACCACGACACTACTCACCCCAGTTTCTCATGTGTAAGACCATTTGAGTACCATGTGCTCGTGCTTGCCCCCAGAGATG
Organism: Mycena leptocephala; assembly: GCA_029378395.1. Taxonomy (NCBI): domain Eukaryota; kingdom Fungi; phylum Basidiomycota; class Agaricomycetes; order Agaricales; family Mycenaceae; genus Mycena; species Mycena leptocephala. Next base: position 149,642 of record JARJLF010000130.1, on the reverse strand, counting down.
CTTGTTCTAGCGGTGCCATTCCACTTTTGAAGCATCATGTTGACTCAACTGAATACTGTTGTTTGCATTCAGAAATCTGCATCATCTATTTCCAGACAGTACTTTGACAAACTCAAAGGTAAGACGTGAGTTAATTTGCTCTGCCTGTCAGCAGTGTGTGTCGGAATTGAAAAGTGTGTCGCTGTGTCGGGTTTCAGGGAGCCTCATTTGGGGAACATTGTACGAGTTTCGATTAGTACTTGGGAAGCAGGTCATGGAGGGGAACAAGTTTGTAGCACGAGATCGGACAGACATGTTGAACCTTGTACCACTTCTGAGCGGCTGCACACGCCGGAGCAGGACTTTCAAGTTTTGAGTGGGACACAAGTGGTTGGGCCGGCAACGGAGCAAGATTTAGAATGGAACCGACAGTACACGGTTTACCAGCGGATAGATTGGAATAGATATCTGGACTACATGGCGCCATGGGGAAGTACAGGGTACACCAGCTGATGGAACGGAATGCATTTTCGAACTTTGAACAAATATTTTGAATGCAACGCCATGGGGATACATGGTACACCAACAGAAGGAACGAGTTGGCAACAAATGGCCCCACGGAGAAGTGCACAGTCCATAACTGCCTTTGCTCACCACTCGACACCTACCATGCCAAGATGCCGCTCTGAATCGGAATCCACTTACACCTCAAACCCAGAGCCGGAGTTCCAGGCCATCCAGCGCAAAACTTCGAGTAAGGTATTTAGTTGTGAGATGGGTATAAGTAGCCTATTAGGCTGTAACCTTCTGTAAGGGGTTATCTATTTTTGCGACACGCTGACCCCGCAACTCCCGGGATCGTCCTGTCGAAGGGTTCCTTGGGACTGAATATCATTTTCGTTTCTTGTATATACTCTGCGATATCAGATATCACCCAGTTCTCCTGCCGTCCATCCCCAAGCACTGATTTATGCAGTGGCAGAGAAGTGTGCGGATATGGTGCTGAAGGATGCTGAAGGATTAGGTTTCATTCGCTTAAAAAAAACTCAACTCTTACATAAACACGTTCAATCAAAACATTAAATATCGTTCTCGCCATCCGCTTCCACAACGAGGACACTGTCTTCGAATGCCCATTCCGTCAACATTTCAACACCAATTATGTCCCTACCAACGCCAAGATCGACCTCATCCGCGCTCATCTGGCACCCCACTAGGCAGAGCTTGGGGGACGACTCAATTTTCCCACTACAACTCTTTCAACAGTATCTGGACTATTACGATTCGAAATCTATTTATAGTGATTAGCCAATGAAATAAGAGGACCGAGCAGAAGGGAGCAGAAGGGACATACTGTTCAAGTCTTTCCACGCAAAGCTTGAATCATTCCAGAGAACACAATTTGCCGGATTGCTGAGCCATGATGGCAAGAAACTCCTGCTCGTTTATTTTGCCATCGTGGTCGAGATCAAACTCTTCTATCATTGATTTTCTGCAATCCTTCTATGAGTGTCTCGCCTGAGCAAGTGTATCTGGATTCAAAATTCGTCGTCATCGATAGGTTCGTTGAGATCATCTGCTACATGGTGTAGATCGCGGAACGATATTTTCCCTGCGCCGTCTTTGTCGAAGAGCTGAAAAGCTCGGCGGATTTCGTCCATTGGGTTGCGTGCAAGTATTCGTTCGCTCACTGTGGGTTTCTTCGTTGGCACCAAAGGACGAGCAACAGTGATGACGCACTGATTTTTGCAAAGTTTTCAAAGTTCATAAGACCTTCACCGGACTTTTAATGATCCCGCAGTATCTTCAGCACCTTCGCCAAATCGAACCCCAGAGAGAGCATCGCAGCCTTCAGCTCGTGGTAGTCCACAGCACCATCCTTGTTCTTGTCGAAGAGTTCAAAAGCCTCCTTGATTTGACGCCCATGTTCCGCCGTGAGCTCTAGGTCTGCTGCAGACGAGTTACGTCGTCTGCCTTTCTGCACCGCAGGCATGCTCCGTGAGTACTTGAGTAACAGTGGAAGAGAGAGGTTGGATGATGTCATCCCTGCTGTTACGACACGTGACCTCCTCGCGAACTGGCGAGGAGGATTCTTTTCCGCGGGAGGTTTGAATCCCGATTTTGGGAGGTCTGAATCTATGACGTTCCAAACGTCACATTATTCATTTTGGGAAAAGATTTAAGTTCTGAAAAAAAAAAAAATTGGTCAAACCCCAGAACACCGGTACTCGGCCACCTTAGCATCATTTAGCTCGATTCTGCCCATGAAGACCGGCAGGTATGGCTTTATGGGCACTGAACCAAAGGTATGGGTCCTCAGAGTGAGCTCAAACATTTTCCGCGAATTCACACGGTGATTCCATGCCTTACTGAATTTTTTTTTCGGCGGTGTCCCAAAGGAGCAATAAACGGGCCAGTCGGCCACCCGGTCTTTTCGCTCGTTTACACCGGTTCCCTTCACCCCAGTGTAGCCCAAATGACTCAATGGATACAACTGCACGATTATATACACTCAAAGTGTACATATGAGCTATATGAGGACAACAATAATTTCCTTTTCAAGCTGACCTGAATGGGTGAGAGGGTGGTGCGGACGGAATGTTGTCCCTAGCAAGGGACAGAACCTATCGAGGGCCCGAGAGAGGGTGCAAAAGACTCAATAAGATGTATTTCAATATACCCATGACCACAGGACATCTCCCGCATACCCATAACCCCTCCAAGAAAGTACATCTTTCCATGCGAGTGAAATTCTGTGGTTTGAGGTAGCGGCCGGCTGTGAAAGGGAAGCCGGACAGCTAAAACTCAAATCAATGTGGGAGACGATATCGACTCGGTTTCTTGGAAAGCTATCCACATAGGGGATTTCTTGATAGCTCAATGTGAACACTCACTGACATTCATTTTCCAAAAGGTTTACATCCTTAATGCACTGGCTTTGAATATTGTTGTCTAGTTATCAATCATTGTCTACTTCTCCGTCATAATTGCTCGTAATACAAATTGGAACATATTATTGAATTCTCCTTCTTCTATGAATGTCTTACTGGAAAAACTCTGTCTATCGCATTTGCCACTGCCGAATTGCGGTTCGCACTGCCGAGAACTCGCTGCGACTTTTTTCCCTTTCTTCCTCATCTGGCTCGGGGAGAGAAACGGTGGGTATGGGAGTTCTGTGGGATGCAAAGCGAGAGAGCATATGCATATGCGTGCCCTGAACATTTCTGGTGCATCGCCCCGCATTTTCTTGCCTCTTGAACGGACCCATCTGTCTGATCCAGCTGCTCGGAAAATCAAGGGCCGTGTTTCAGGTTCCGGCATATGCTGCAGGCAAAATAATGGGGGGTTCTAATGTTTTCTTTGTATTGTAGGGTGTCATGGAGATCCCATTACAAGCATGTGGTGTGAGGATTTCCTAATGGTTTTGCTTCCTGGAGAAGGAGCGGCTAAAATTTCTTGGACTTTCAAACTTGTCTGATCGGCCTGATAGGTATCTTTTTGGCATGCACGTGCTACCTTGGCTTCTTTGCACACTGTCGTCAATCTTTGTCGTTTGGACCTCAGTGTCTTTCTTTAGTCAAACGGTTGCTCATATCATTGTATGTGGTACAGGACAACGGGCCAAATCCCCGGTCATCATCAGCAACTTGACAAGTTCTTTTTGGGCTGCTTCTCAGCGCTTTTTGTTCTTATGTCTTTTATGGACACTTTTTTCGGCACTTTTATAATCAACAATCTCTTTCCTCTCTTTCGCGTCTTTTGAGTTTACTTGTGCGCTGTGCTTTTCGGAGGAGCTGAAAGATTTATGCAAGAGTTTATACACCAGAAACAAAGTTTTTTATCAACCTGCAACTACCTTCGAGCCTTAAAGTTTGCCAGCGATCCAGAGTTTTGAGCACTGATCAAAGAGGGACCGGAGACACGGCTGACAGTTTGAGTCAAATTTACGAACCCCCGAAACGAGAGGAAGAGCGCAGCAAGCTCTGGTCAATGTAACTTGAAGTACCGAGGCCATCGGTGACAAGCCCAGTGGGAGCAGCCAACAGCTGAGTGCAAGTTGCCGAAAAGTACAAGTCAATAGCCGACATCACATCAGTATCGCGATCATGATGCGGATGCACGGACTCTACGTGAGCGTGAAAATGGTTCGTTTTGATGATGCTTTCTCTTCCTCTCCCACCATCTCCCCACCCTCTTGCCTGTCTCCTGTTGCCTGTCTCCCGCTGGTGTGGCCTTCGAACCACTCTGGAACAGCCATGAAGCCTATGGGACTGCTTTCAAATTCACCCCGAAAGAGTATCTCAAGTGCGCTCTCAGCTTAAACACACCTCGTCTATCTCTACCAACCCTCGGCATGGCCTCCTCACTTGCGGCTCGAGTCCCTTCACCCTCAAGTCCCTTCAATCTCAAATCTCTTCAACATCAAGTTTTCTTCTCCATTCAAGATCAACTATTCAATCAACATTCTGCGCGTGTCAAGCTCACTTCAAGCCGTTTCAAGTTTATCCCCCCAAGGTTTATCAAGCCCCAAGCTGATCTGGGTCATTACAAGACACCGTGCTCAACGTCGTTCCCGCGAGGGCATACTAGATTGATTGGCCGGTTACCAATACTGTGCGAGAAAGGTGCGTCATTATTTGTGTTCTCGCAGCTGAATTTGACACATGTCTGTCTCATAGCCTCGTCCTAACTCTCGTCCGCACCTCCCCGCTCTGTTTCCATTAGAACCTGGCCTTTACCTTTACCTGCATCCTGATCGTACATCCAGCTTGATAGGTCGATTTTGCCCCACACATTACCGTGTTTTGATGCCCGAAGACTCGGGCTGGCAGGTCGCCTCAGTTCCTCCGGCACATAATCAGTAGAGGTATATCTGTTCTGCCTTCTCCCTTGCGTTCCTTTCTCTCATCCTTTGTGTTTGGTTTGTGTAAATACTTCACGTATTCTGTACCATGAATAAATTCCGATTTCATCCCAAATTTGCATTCAAAATGTTCTTTTATCTCAGCTTATAAGACTACTTTTCTAGCGTCTTTTTGGCGCTTTTGCACTTTTAAAAGCAAACGGACTGAGCTAAGAAAAGCGGGAATCACTTTTCCCTCTTTTCGCACTTTTGTTGCTTTTTGTACTTTAAAAAGTCGAAAAAGTGCCAAAAGCTGAAGTTGTCAAGTTGCTGATGATGGTCTTGGTGGATTGAACAGTCACCTTTTTTTACGGTTCGCACTTTCGCACTTTCGGGAGCCGAGCCAAAGACCTGGATATGCTCGTCATCGGGCGCACATGCAGTACATGCAATGCACATGGATATCATGGAACATACATGGACATCGCACGTCCCTGAAAAAGCTCCCGAAGGGTCGAAAAAAGGCTCCGATGCGAGAGTTGCGTCAGGTAAAGATTTGCATTCGCCAAGTACTTAATCGGGGATCTTTCCGGCAGCTCTACTCGCATGTGTGAAAATGTTTTATTTTTTTATTTTTTATTTTTTCTCGTTTACTTTCCCCATTTAAATTTTTAATCTTTGCTCTAGTTTAGCGGACAACTCCGAGATATATGGTGTCGCCGTCTTCAACTCCCCCCTTGTCGTCTCCTTCTACCAGGACTCCACCCTTTTCTGTCTCTACCCTGCTCGCAATGTCCATCCCACCCGAGTCTGACAATCCAGAGCAGTGCTTTGTGGAACGCCTCGAGTCTGGACTCTATGCCTCTGTCCACGTATCGTCCTATCATATCGTCCTATCATACCGTATCAATGACATTTATGAGGAGTATCAGGGGAAATTGCGCTCCCAAGTCTAGGAACGGCTATAAGCGCCAAAGGCAATCATTATGACAGTGAACATGGCGAGCAGGTACGCTGATTCTATTAATCTATTGGCATTAAGCGATACCATTTGCTTTCAGTTTAAGCCCATCGATGACAAGTCCAAAGTCAAAGATGTCATTGTCCTGCGGGCTCCAACGATGTGTTCTCTGGACCTGCAATGTTTCTGGGATAATCAGTCCGCCATCCTTCAGGACATCGAGAACACCGAGATTGCCACCGACCGGGCTGCTGGCTGGGTGAGACCGTGTCCCCTCCCATTTTACATTGCTCATTGTTGTGACGCCGTCCACAGAATCCATCGTTCCGTTCCTGCCTTCGATCGACTACCACTGAGAGCCCTAGGAAGGACATCATCACCATAGTGACCGAGAGGAAATATGGGGTGAGTTCCTTTTCAATCTCAATCTGTTCTGGGCGGCTGTTTCAACTCCTACAGGTTCCTGCTTCAGCTGGTGCTCCTCGCGTCGCCGCCCCACAGACCCACAAAAGGTTGCAAGGGTCAGGCGGAAGTTCGTTGATGCAGATGACGCGGATTCCGACTCCGAATCGGCTGATGCTGCGGCTTCTGCCAATCCTACTGCTCCCTCGGCTCGAGCGAATGTGGAGGTGTTAATTCCCTCAGGCAAGTGGTGTGGTACGAATTTCCGCATCCCTCATACTAAATTTGCTTCGACAGCGGACCAAATCAAGCTTGGAGCGTTCTACGACCCTCGTCTTCTCGAGGACTTTGGCGGCCCCCCTTACTTTCGGTTGGTAAACGGTATGCTGAAACAACTCGACATACGTAATGCGCAAAACAAGTTGATCGCTCCCTGGAACAATTATATCGCTCTTCGTCCTGGCTCTTTGATCCTCGCAATCGTCTCTATCCACATGTACACCTTCAAATCGGAAGGGAATGATCGCGACCGGGATCGAAAGGTATGGGGGCATTACCGACTTACTCTATTGAATGCTGATATGTTTCATGTGCAACAGTTCTTTCAGCTCAATGCCCACTCGATTCGTGTCCTTGACGAGTCCGACTTCCCGGTGGAAAAGCGTCTCCCCCCCCGTCCCACGCACAATGAAAGATGGACCGGCAGCTGGTCCTTCTACTCCTTCCGCTCCTAAATGTGGTGGTGGCATCAATATCAACAAGTACTGGTATCACTCTTCATGCGAATTCTGTTTCTCACCTCTCGCACTCTCCAGCTTCACCTTTACACCTCGCTCGTCGCCCAAAAAAACTACGTCTGGCAATGGTGCAGACGAGGATGACGCAATGGATGGAGGGTCTCCGCCCAAGAAAGCGCGTAGAAATGGTGGACGTAAAGTGTAGATCGTGGTCTTATAAAAATTGGGTCTATGGCGGTTGAGCTTGCTTAGATCATCTCGACAACATGTTCTAATTTCCTCCCTGAAAAAGGGGCAAAATAAAGTCTGTGTTTGTGTTTGCCTTCCTCGTATTGTTTCTGAGTCTCAAAAAACGAAAAAGGCTGAAAAGAAAAAAAAGTGTGTTCAATGGATCCACAGGATTTACGGGGAAAGGAAGTTGCCCGAAGAAATTGGGCGAAGAAGGTGTGGAAACGCGAAACAATCATCCGGTGATTCGGAGATCGTAACAGGCTACAACTCGTAACATGGTGTTCCCCATAATGCTGTTCCCATATGATCGAGAAGAAGGCGATGATTCTTTTGATTTTCTGAGGAGGCCAGCGGCGATGGTGTAATTAGCGTGTAGACATCGGGATAACTCCTGGAAACCGGCGTTCCTAAGCGGGACCGTGCCGTGTAATCCTACCTACCTACCTATCTGATCCAAGTTCAACCGGTTGCGTCTATGAGCACTCACTGCATCCCGGCCCCCCACACCCGCACTTACGGCGAGCTAAGCATAGCTAGGCCTGGCCAGCCGTCTAACTAGAGCAGACTAGCCACACGTGCCGGGAGCTCTTGCTACTTATGGGCAGGTCCCGACAGCGAGCTGTGGGGACGTGTGGGGAGGTCTGGGTAGCCGTTCGGCTCTGCGGGGAAGTGCGGGGAAGTCTGGGTAGCCGTTCGGCTAGGCTGCTAGCCACATGCGGCTAGCCGTTCGGCTGGGCTGCTAGCGGCTAGCCACATAGCTCGGGATATCAATGCCCTGCGGCAAGCTCCGGGTTAACGCCAGGGAGACTGGGAATGCAGTGACTGCCGTGATTCGTGATACACTCCTCGGTATCGATCTTTCAAGCTCAACCATTCATGCCTTGCGACACGATTTTGGTTCTCCTCTCCTCTTACCCCTCGACTTTGTCCTGGTCTACGTCTGCCTCAACCTTGGCTCCGGGATTTTAATTGTCCCACAACGACCAGGTGGGTCGCCATTAACTGTTTACCGTGCTACCCAACCCAACCGATTTGTGCCTAGATGAGCAATGTTGCCGCCCCAGACACCATACCTGGTTATGACTGGGAAGTGGACGAATTCAGTTAAGGTATACGAGACATCATTCCCCCCTCAAACTGGATTCAATATATGTCCCTCCAATTGCGCCAGGAAGCCTGTTATCAATATGGACCAATATGACGCCCGTCTTGTCAACATTATAGTAGCCAGGTGATCACCTGCAGGCGTATTACATTCACCTGTCTTACAGCTGCCTCGTTCGTCACCCTCTTTATAAAATTACGTGTGTCTGTCTGTCTGAAGCCTTTAAACTCCGACAACTCCGCCAGCTTCGCACTCAGTTCTACCTGCTAAATGAATCTCGGCTTAATTTATGGGGGGCTACGAGTCAATCTTGAGATATTATCAATTCCTACATCATTTTCCACGTTGTTTGTGTAGAAACTAAATACAGTGTATCTCAGTCAGCGTGCGTAGCAAGACTCTATAAATATATGTGTACCTAGATACAGTGTATCTGATGAATAATGAATAAGTAACTGACTGATATAAATAGTAGCGAACACCTTACCTCAGTCAGCGTGCGTAGCAAGACTGAGGATAAAGAGTCGAACAGGGCTACTTTTATATAAAGCCCGAGTCCCGATGTCCCTATAATATCGGACTTTCTGGGTGAAACTCCAACACTCCTCCTCACCAAGAAGTCCATCTCCTCCTGGAATGGAATCCCCTCAGCGAACTCCCATCTGTTCACGGAAAGTTGCAAATAAAGGGAAAGGTAAGGATTTGGTGAAAGAATCTGCAATGTTGGCTTTGGTAGGTGTGATGATAGTTGCACTCCGGACGTGGCCGGAGCGTATTCCTGGATGTCGTCTATTAAGCGCAATGCACAAGCGAAGCAGAGGAGAGTGTCCCGGTCCATCTTAGTCTTAGTCTTAGTATTAGACTTGGACTTAGACTTAGTCTTAGTCTTCATCTTTGAATACAACATCCTCGGCTTCCACGTGTTCACGTGTATAGTGATATTGCACGTCAAAATGTTTGGATCGGGCATGAAAAGAAGGATCCTCAGTAAGGATACGTGCACCACGATTGTCGATATGAATGGGTGTAGGATTACTTTGGGTGAAGTTCAATGCTTTAAGCACAGCTCGGAGCCATACTGCCTCTTTGGTGGCAAAGCAAGCAACAATATATTCAGCTTCACATGATGAGGTTGAAACGGTAGGTTGTTTTTTCGACATCCAAGAAATGAGGCCAGACCCGAGGGAAAGGCAATAGCCCGAAATGGATTTTCGAGAGTCCGGACAATTCACATAGTCGGAATCTGTATAACCGGAGAGTTCTGTTGATTTTACTCCTCCTAAAATGAGACAGTAGGTACGAGTCCCCTTGAGGTACCGTACCACATGCTTAGCATGCTCCCAGTGAGTCCTCCCAAAACAGTCATTGAATTGACTGAGCTGTTGTACAGCGTGGGCGATGTCGGGGCGAGTGCCAATTGAAATGTACATAAGGGAGCCTACAAGCTGGCGAAATGGAAGATGGGAAACAGCCGCCTTCTCATCATCCGTTCTCGGCGAATCGGCTTTGGAGAGACGGACATTGGGGGGGAGAGGGGTTTTCGAAGGATAAGCACCTGCAAGTCCGAATTGCGAAACAACCCGATCTATTAGCGCTGTTTGAGAAAGCTTCACTGTTCTCTGCTTTCTATCTCGTTCGGCAGCTATTCCTACCACAAAATGGATGTCCCCAAGGTCGGAAATCTCCCACTTCTTGCAAATTTGAGCTTTGAAGCGCTCGTTCTCCTCCTTGCTGCTTGCAATCGATGTGAAGTCGTCGACATGGATGGCGGTGATGACTGTGCCTGTTGGCCCCGTACGGTGGTAGACACAGTGCTCTGTGCTCAACCTGGTGAATCCCCATTCAATCATGGCCTTGTGCATGGTTTGGTACCATGTCCTGCCACCTTGTTTCATCCCATACAAGCCCTTCTTCAGTTTCCACACCCAATCCTCTTTACCCGGCTCCTCAAATCCTTTTGGTTGGGACATATAACAGGGCTCATCGAGTACACCATGAAGGTAAGCTGTTTTTATGTCCCATTGTTGCATATCCCAGTCCAGGGAGGATCCGATATGCGCTAGCAGTCGAAGGGATTCCATTCGTGCCGTAGGTGAGGTGGTCTTTGTGTAGTCGTGGCCGTATACTGCCTCATACATCAGGAAAAGCATCCAATGGTAATAAGGCTGGATTAGACTGAACTTCAGGCTAATTCGGTCGAATATGTTCGGTTTCCACCATTAGGTATCTAGCAACCTCCCAAGTAAATTACCACTAATTTCAGCCTAAGTTACCTGCAGTTTGCCCGACTTTCCCGTACTTTCCGGGTCTTCCTGGCTCTCTAGATACTCAGAAATGATCGTTCGGATATCGTGAATCATACATATATTCAATTCCTAGGTACGATACATGCTGGGATATATTCTGGTACATACTAGAGCTCCCAATGGTCAAACTGAACTTACTTGCCGGTAAAAACGGCTCAGCAACACCTCGAGCGCATGAGAGCCAACGACGAGTACGGGACTGAAACTCAATTAGTGAGGAACAGGCGGTGTGCAGATTATACACACTGACCGTGTACAACGGGGGCCTGAAAGAACTAGGTGAAATACTGCATCAGGACGGGGAGACGCGACTGGAGACGATTCAGAAATCCTGTAGGAGCCAGTGATGGTTGCGAGGCGAAGACATCACAGTCGGCGATTAGAATGCCGACGGTAATGAAGGGGTGGCCTGGGACGATAACGCCGCGGATTTGGGCAAGAACATCTTATATAGAAGATGAAGAAGAAATGCAAGTCGGTCAGTGCGTGTTTGACCGGTATTCACGGGTGAGGATGAGGACACTGACCCTCCTAAGCGCAATCGCTTCGGCGACGTCGCAGACGCCACAACCGGCGGCCCGGTGCGCTACCAAGCCTACGTTGACCAGCGGGATGGACTCGACGAAGGCAAAATGTCAGCCAGCGAGCAGATGTGTAATTTCTAAGGAGAGGACTGGTGATGTGCCTCACTGCCCATCAAGTCGGTCAAAACATGCAAATGGAAGTAATGGGACCAAGACAACACACCAGTGGCACCACACAGGTAAGTTGATCTCTGATGGACGGAATTGAATGGTAGGCTCCAAAGGCGAGACCAGAATATTACCCCCAGAGGTCCAACGAAGGGAAATGAAGTGTTGCGCTATCTGGATAATTTTTTTCACCATTCGGTCACTGATGCGTTGCTCTGCCGAACGCATAACTTCCACGAAGGGGACAGGAGGCCGCGAAGCGGCCGACCAGTCCCTTATGAACAATATAAAAACGACAAAGTTGGTCAAGGCGACCGCCATGTCGAATTCTTCACTACGAAAACTGGCGAGCCTCATCATCGTTTCCCCGATACAAGCAATACAGTATTTGGGGAGGGACAAAATGTATGTGAAAGCATGTGAAAGAGCCAAAAGTAGGGATAATTTAGTTGCAGTATCTCCAGCTCCATTGGATACATTTGGTGATTTTGACACTCAGAGATATTGGAAGGTTTACATTTATCCAGCAATTTCATAGAATTATGGCTCTATCACATGTTTACTAAGGTATAGATGTCGTCCCTTCCAAAATATTAGGTTACTGGGACATGTTCTGGGCATGCCAGAATGCATTCGGCCCCAAAACGGCCTGAAAAGACAAATTACTTAATACATAATATTTAAACGCCTTCCGCTCTGTCACTAATTCCGCGCGGATTAGTCCATCATATCTAGATACATTTCATCCAAATCAATGGAGAACTGGTTGAGATATTTACAATTCTCCGAAAACGTCCCAAAACAAGATATTTTTGTTCGCGCCTTTGGTTCCGACATTAGCTGTAAAAAGACTTCAACACAGCCACTATTTATATGGGAAATTTTGAAATGGACGATCACTTATTACATAAGTACTCGTAACAGTTCGTCTGGCTTACTGGTGGGTTCGTGGATAAAGGCAGGGCTACCTAAAGCCTCAGAAGCTGGCCGGATTTAACCCTGGTAATCCAAGGGCAGAATGCATTCAAGCACGAACGGCATTTGCCGAACAGAGTAGGACTCGACCAATTAAGGTAATACCCACTGAACCTCCCAAAACACGGCTTTCAACGAGGTTTGAACTCGCGACATTCGGCTTACCCAAAGGCCAGGGATGCGCTGGTTTACCGGTACACCATGCAACCCCCAATTTTTTGAGCTTTTCTGCTGTCGCAATTTCGATGCTGGGCATCCCAGGAGCAATACATTCCATTGAGTCAGCATGCCGGGCTGTTTCAACCCATCTGACGCGAAGCCGAGCCAAACAGTTTGTTTAGGCTTTATTGGCGTGCAGAGCGGAATAGTTAACGAATTCAAGCTTTGATGCTGTCACAGCTTTGATGCCGGGCTGTCCCAACGCATCTGACCCGAACCCGAGCCATACAGTTTGTTTAGGCGTGCAGAGTGGAATAGTTAACGAATTTAAGCTATTCCGCTGTCGCAATTTTGATGCTGGGCATCCCAGGAGCAAGCAAGAATCAATCATTCGAGTGCTGTGGATGAAGCTGCTGGCACATCAGCTGTTTCAATCATTTTCTTCAACCAATCATTGTCAACAGGAGCTTGCTTCACACTGCGAGACGGACGTAAATGAAAACGAAATGGTTGGAGCCTTAATCTGCGTCAATTCATCCAATATTTCCAATATTAGCAGGATTCCAAACGATTCTGCATGCCATCGTGAACGGGTGTAAGACCCTGGGAAGCCGACTCCCGTTGCGGAAATATATAGGCGTGTTGCTTGTGATTCATTGGACCTCAATAGCCTATCGAACACTCCCGCAGATCACACTATCTCCGCTGGCATGCGAAAAACACACCACCTGCAACCATGAAAAATCAACACACACGTCCAATATTGATAAGTTCACCACCCCAAGGAAAATCACGTAGCCTTAGAAACCACCTTTTTGTCCACTGCCTACAAAAGTACCCCTGAGCAAATCAGCAATTCCAAAATAGAACCCCACGAACCTGGTTTGGTCCTTCGATTGGCAACTTGGATTAAGGCCATTAGGAGGACGACAGACACTTCAACGAGCACCAATACATCGCGGGAATGCTTCGATGGCCTTGCATTTAAGTAATTTTTCCATTCATTTTGAAGCACGTGCTTTGTGGAATCCGCGACTCAGCCACAGATGCTGCCAGGGCTGCGGGAAGCGACGGCAAGATGCGGTTGCTGCCAAGGGACACCGCATGTGACTCGGCACGGATGGGTTGCAACCGAGCCACATGCCGTATGAGTTGGCGGTACCCGCATCATGCTGTCGCTACGCGGCCCCCTGAGGGCAGCTACGGCCGAGTTGCGGCTTGCACAAACAAAACCTTTGTAGTCTGCAAATTCTGAGTAAAAATGTGTGATATCTTCAGAATTCCTTTTTTGGAATTTTGCTAACATACCCAAATATCTTCTATTGGCTCATATTTTCACTCCCTAAGTTGTTTGGAGTGATTCGGTGGCCAGGATACCGAGAACCACCATGCGCAATTACTTTTTTTGCCAGCGAGTATCTGCGGTTGAAAGCTTCATGGTCGGAAGCTTCAAGGTGATGGGTCAGAAATCCAGCGCCTCAGAACATGGCTCTGGGACCGTGCTGGAATTGAAAGTATTTCAAAATGTAAAGGATTGCGGCGAGGTCACGCATTTGAAAATGTCAAGCCGTGATTGGCCGCTGGAGAGGTCAATAATGCCTCTGAGCAGAAGCTACTGCGAGAGCTCTAGTGTGCCAATGTGTAGGGATATCAATTAGAACCAGCAGTGTGCCCGTGCTTCGCCCCGGATATTGCAAGATAGAACTCTTTGGTTAAGAGTCCTGGGCTCCCCACGAGCGAGATTTTCAGTGCATCTGGCACACGGAACCCAAATTACAGTCCTCTGATATCTCAGAGGATGGTACAGAAGGACCAAGTGACTTTGGGCATTGGGCGGCAAGTCCTACACCGCCGGAGAAAATCCAACGCATATTTCACCCTCATAGCAAACTCTCTCCAGCGTTCTAATCGTTCCATGAATATTTGGTGTTTACAGCTCTTTGCGGAACTTAGGGCGCGGACGACTTTTTTCTGTTTTGGGACCTTTTGCTCGGGACGGCTGCCCCAGGCGCAGTTCTTCTCCGATTGCCTCGGGATATGGCGCGTTGGATTCGCACTGAGAATCCGCAGTCGCCAGTATCTTTGGTTTTGTTTTTCGGTGCCTTGTGAAGTTTTCCACAAAAGAATCCTGGTTTCCAGCAGGACAGCTGTGATGCTGGTAATAATGCCCCAAAGGACCTAGATTTTTGGTAGGGCACACTTCAACATCTGTTCTAGTTCATGGCGTCTTACGATAGGCAATTTAGTTACCCGATTCAATTTACTGTGGCGGATGCTGAGTACACAAATTGATTAAGCAAAGCTCGTTGTGTTTCTTGCCTCCGCTGATACTCCTACGGCGCGGCTGGGAGCGGAGCTTACCAGGAGGGATTTTTGTGTGGAATGGCCGCTCCAAGGGCCGAAGTATTGTTTCTGAGGTGCGAGGCGGTGTACTCCGATTTCACTCATTATGTGCTGCAGTTAATACTGTGCGGCTGGGGTCACATTCCGAGATCATCTGGAGCATTCCGGCCCGGTTTATTGCTCGCGGGATCCACAGGACTGTAACTAATATTGACAGTGTCGCGTCTATTCAAACCCTTGCTCGTGGGGAGCACAGGACAGCAATCAAAATCTTGGGTGTATAAAAAACCTTGAATCAGTCAAATGTTTGCTTTGCCCCGCCGAACCCGACACCTTAAATAACTTTCGACCCAATGGCTTTTTGGCAGATCGGTTTTATGCAAACTCTTTAGATACCCTCGGTACTGAGACGATGGCCCTGATAATCATAAGGCAATGCAATATCGGCAGGTGTGTGGGGATTAAAGAGCTCAAACCTGCTCAGCAGCCGACTCTGTGTTGTTCACCTCTGGGGACTACATACAAGTCTCCCCAGTCCCATCCGAATGTCAGCTTTCTTTGACTCCAGTTCATCGAATTCCATAACATCCAACATTTGAGCAGACTGCCTCAAAGTTTTCACTCAATTTGCCGGTTTTTTGACGGTTTTGCGGGCTCCGTATCTCGTTATTGGCTGCATAATTTGCACAAATTGAAGTGTAGGATAACATAGGATATCCTGAACCACAATCTGGCCGCTTCAGTTTGTACCCAGAAAAATCATAGCCCAAGTTTAAAAAATCGATTTTCCAGTCTTTTCCATATTTCGCCCGAATGATAGTGCATCAATATATTGTGATCCAATCATTAGTGCAGAACGGTCGGGAGGGTCCTTCTCATCAGTCCTGCACTTTAGTTCACCCCAAACTATGGTCTCAATGTTGAGATATGATCAAAACCGATCGGTCAATCATTTTGGTCACTTGGTGTACGAATCGAAGGTTCATTTTTTTGTGCGCTGGATGTATAACCGTGACGAGCGAGTATTTTCACCCGTGAAACTCGAGTAGTACTCACGGCCTAGACCCAATTTCAAACGGAACCTAGAAAGGCATAAGAACATACTTGTTTACCAGCTGCTCGCAAGATTGAGGGCGGCGGCAACGCGTCGGGAATTCATGGCAACGCGATTGATGAGGGTTACCACTGACATGTTGAAGGAGAAATTGATCGGGGACGTCGCACGCAGACGACTGAACAGGGATGCCGTAGTTAAATTCAGAGACAAAAATACGAAAAAGACAGCTGCTCACCGGAATCCCGATAATTGGATTGAAATGTCGGGGCTGTAGTACCGGTTGAGGTAATTGATTTTGAAAGGTCAAGCACGACACCAAAGTCAAAGCTTGGACTACGCGTAGCTGATGGGGTTGAGTTAGTCATAGCATTGAACAAATAATAATATCAAGATGGCTAGTGTTGCTACGAACCGATCAATAAGTAAAGCAGGAGGTCAAGTTAGAAGTTCACGCAGGGATCAAAAAGATGTAGTCAATATTCAGTCAATTCCTGGAGTTGTAGGTGAATCTTGTCGAGCATTAGGTCCATAGCGAGATGAAAGCCTTTGGGAGTGCTTTTCATTGCCGCTTTTAGCGCGCCGGATATGCGGAGGTCAGTTTTAGATCAAATCATTTTTGAGATCGTTTTGAAGGGCAAACCCGTTGTAAATAAAAGCTGATAGACTCTATACATGTAACAGATGGAATATGTAAGCTTCTCGCAGCACCGCCTCCCTTTAGAATGAAGAGCTTCAAAGCCACAGGCTCAATGACAGGGCGGCAATGGGAAATCTGAAGAGACAGTTTTACTTAGAATCGTGCTGGCTATCACCTCCCAATCAGGCTCGAGAAATTAGATCTCCATACCAAGTCACGTTTCCGATTCTGTGCCGGAATTGCCGTTGCAATTAATTCGGACCAGCTGGAATACAGTGCTCACTGCACCACCTCCCTTTAGAATGAAGAGCTTCAAAGCCACAGGCTCAATGACGAGGGTGGCAATGGGAAATCTGAAGAGACAGTTTTGCTTAGAATCGCGCTGGCTATCACCTCTCAATCAACCGCAACAAATTAGGTCTCCATACCAAGCCACGTTTTTGATGGCGGCTGGGCTCCTCCGCGGCCGTGATCGCATTGATGTATTCGTTGGGGTCGTCATTACAGGCGCTTGGGAGTTCTTCATCTTTGAAAGAGGCAGTGTTGTATTTCAGCTGGGCTGACTCAATAGCGGCGGGAATTCCCGCAACACACTGCCCGTTATTTGGCATTGTGCCGGCAAAACGTGACATTTCATGGAGAGCGATTTCCTTCGGTTTGAATTTGAGGTGATAGCCAGCACAATTCTGAATAAAACTGTCTCCTTCAATTTCCTCCTGCTGGCCTTGTCCTTAATCCAGGAGCTTGGGAGCTCTTCATTCTTGACAGAGGCGGTGCTGTATTCCGGCCGGGCCGACTCAATAGCGTCGGGAATTCCCGCAACACACTGCGTGTTATTTGGCGTTGTGCCGGCAACACGTGACATTTTATGGAGAGCGATTTTTTTTCGAGTGGAATTCAGGGTGATAGCCAGCGCGATTCTGAACAAAACTGTCTCCTCCGATTTCCTCTTGCTGGCCTGGTCGTTAATCCAGGCACTTGGCAGCTCTTCATTCTTGACAGAGGCGGTGCTGTATTTCGGCCGGGCCGACCTTGAGGAGGTTAGTTTGTTACTATTGCTGTCATCTTTTTCCTGCGAGTTTACAGCTATTTGCGAAACTTACTGCCTTTTGCGGAACTTAGGGCGTGGCTTGTTTTTTTTTCTCTTTTTTTGGTCAGTTTCTGGCAGGACAGCAATTTTGGACTCAATTCTCAACCGATTGCCTCGAAAATAGGCTCATTCGATTCACATTGGAAGTTCGGAGGGCAGAGCATCTGCCAATGTTTTATTAGCACCCTGAGATAACTTATTGGCTCATGTTTGACTGTTTTCCGGTGTTGCATAGTAGGATATGTCCCACGGCACCAATTGTGATCCAAATGACCTAGATTTTTGGTGTGGGGTGTTTTGAGGTATGCCAGAAGGCATGAAATCCTTTACGTGGGTCGTTGTGTGCATGATCCGGACGGACTAACAGAACTGAGCTTTCGGTACATAGCGTCTTTGTGTACCTGCGTGTAGTGCACTGGCATGCGACGGCGCACCGGGTCATTGCTTTATGGTCCACGCATCTGCGCTGATTGTCAAGGTCCTATGGACTGTGAAATGGTGCGGTAGTGCGCATGGGCGCGTCTGCCGGGATCTTCCGTGGATTAGTCACATGTTTGCATGTGTTTAGGGCAGATTCACCTTGCTTTCATCCTTCGCACAGTGACACTGCGGGATCGGCTATCGACCAGCGACAGAGGATCCAGAGCACTACCCCAATGGCTAGCGGGGTTAAATTGCCTAGGTCTGATTTTGCTTTTCAAGAAATCGTAAATGGACTGAAAACGCAGGAGAAGGGACTCGACGAGGAGGCAAAGGTAAGACAGGCACTCGCATGGAGGATTGCGCAGAATCTCCCTCGAGCTCGCTGACACTGGACGGAGGGGGTGGACAGTCGGGCGTGCTGGCTAGACGAGCCGACGAGAAGCACGAGTTGGAGTAATTCAAGTCCAGCACTAGAGATTCGAGCTCGGTTAAACAGCATCCGATTTCGTACTCAGTGTGCACTGGAGAAAGAAATTGAAACTGCGGGGAGCATGCTGATGGTCCGTAGACTCGTAACCAGTCTGCCTACGCTGTTCTAACAAGGCGGGCTTGTTGCGAGTCTAGATGGTCCGAGTAGCGCAGCGGCGCAAACTTCGAAAGGAGCACCAGATCTGTGGGCAAATAGTGGGTGTTTGAGAGGCGGCTTTCGTTGAATCTGAAGCGAGTAAGACTCGACTTCCAGTTGTTGTCCAGGAGCCCTCGAGACACTGCTGCAGCTTGGCTGCAGTGGTAGAACGATTGGAGAATTTCTTGACAATTCCAACACCACAAGACAGGCGAAAATTCCAGGACTACAACCGATCACCAAAACCAAGGAAGCATAAAAACTGATTGTGCAACTGATTGTGCGAATCTAAAAACGCATAATAAATGTTCGATTCACAATCAAACAAGGGATGAATCGCATCAGGGTCACACATTTCAAAATGTGAACCAGTAATTGCCCTCTGGAAGGGGCAATAATGCCTCTGGGCGGGATCTGAAGAGCTGGAAATAGTCCATGATCTGCAAAGAAGGTACTGGGTTGAAATCTGACCCAGATTTCGATCTTCTCGCAGCCAAAACTGTTTAGATTTGCCCTGGCTATCACTGGGACCAGACCCGATCGAAAAATGAGGCTTTTTACGAGTACTTATGTAATCGTTCATAATATCTCGCAGAGCGAGATTCTGAGAGCATGTTGAAAGTCAGTTTCATTTTTACTTATAAGTGAAAATAGGCGTGGTCCAGGGGTTAAACAAGATCGGACAGCCACAAACAGCTGGGGCCTGAGTTGAAAACGTGATCTAGACCCTCAATTCGGGCTTTGAATTGATTCAAACCGAAGGTTTCCGCCCGTGTTTATCAGGCGCTAGCCAGCGCGATTCTGATCACAACTGTCTGTTTAGATTTCGGTCCCGTATATGTCAAGTTTCTGTAGCGTGCTCAGTAGCTCTGGTGGCTCTGGTAGCAATTTCTACCAGCTGCTACCAGGCTGTGGTGGGCGCTACTGAGAGCTTCATATTTGGGAACTTGTCTACCACGGTACCATGTCTACTGGCGCTACTGCTCCAGGCGTGGTCCAGGAGTTAAATAAGATCGGACAGTTGCAAACATCGGGGCCTGAGTTGAAAACGTGATCTGGACGCCCAATTTGGGCTTTGAATTGATTCAAACCGGACGTTCCTCCCGTGTTTACCAGGTGTGAACAACAGACACGGCAATGGAAGAGTAACCCAGTTCGACGAAAGCGGAAAACTCAGATCAGCTGATTGGGGGAGCTTGCCTCCCCCCATTCTCCAGTTGATCCCAGAATTCCGATGGCTACTCAAGGTGGTTACAGCCAGATATACACCCAGGACTACTTGCATCCCGAAGAATATCCAAGCACGTCCCAGCGATATTGCACCACGCGGTAGGGGCCGATTCCTAGTGCGTTCAACCAGCGCGTCAATGTCGTAGTCCAGGAGATCGTCGATAGTCATGATCTGAATGAACGTAAAGTGGTGCTACCAAAACTACAGCATCGACTCACCAGGCTCTTCACCCCAAAACATAATGGGACATACACCGCGGCGCGGACAAGTGCCTCGTATCCGGACAGCTCTGGTTGGGCTCGATAAACCATTGCAATCGACCAGCCTGATTCACGACAAGTGAGAACTTGGCTCCGATAAATAGGATGAAACTTGCTAGTAGGAAGCCAGAATGTATGGGTCCTCCGGAGTCGGTGGTGGCCTCTTTCGACGCTGCCTGCTCTGGCCAAGGCGACAGGAGTGCAAATCTGTATTGGGAATATCAGCGGGGACGAATGTTTGGCAGCTCCACTGACCGATTGGCCGCCTTCTGAATGGCGCGTCCACTGGCCGTCGGCCCGCCGCAGCAATGGGCCCTCACGTTTGGGGTCTCGTTCGCAAAGTCTCCAGGCATGACGAAGAAGGGACTCAGAGTGGGGGTATACTTAATAGGTGATCACGTTGGTCAGAAACGAAGTTTTACTAGCGCTGCAGAGTCTGCTTCAAGGTCTTGGAAAATCGTTGGCTGACATCGGTCTTCCCGAGCCGACGGAGCGGCAACAAGAAATCGACGCAGAACGCCTTACAATGGAGTGGTGATCCTACCTATCTTTGTGCGTTCAAGGATGGCTTGACAGCTGAGCAGGTTGGAATTCAATTCTACTCCGGTTCAAATTGAAGCTGAGATTTTACAGCGCATTGTCTACGATCGAATAATCCATCTTGCATCCATGGAAAATCCGCCCCTGTCTACGTCGATGGACGAGCGGGACGCAGGAAGACCTATGTGCTTTATCCCATCATTGGTGCACTCCGAAAGATACACGAAATCGTTTTGGTATCTGCATCGTCTGCTGTTGCTGCCAAAAATTACCCTGGCGGTCGAACAACCCCGCAACTCAGCGTGACAGGTACCAAAAAATTCGAAATCGGGGCGAAAGGATGCAGTTTGGTTGGCAACTCAGCCAGGCACTTGCACGAATATCTGGTGCGGTGTACACGACTCCCAGAATTTTTTCTTTATTTTTTCCCACACATAGATTTGACCCAGAAACCTGACTTAGAAGGCTCTTTTGACGCCGTAGACACTCCCTATACCCAAAAAATGACGAAAATGATCAAATTCGGGGCCACCAGGCATGAAAACATGGAGAAATATTTATTTTTGAATTTATAGCGATTTTCGGGGCATTTTATGAACCATTCAACCAATTCGGCATGCACAGGACACACGGTGACAGCTCTTCAGACTCAGATGGGGAGAATGATGATAGCACGTTGATGAGCTGATCTTCGCCGACTCCGACACCGCCCGATAATGGTCAGAAGCGTCGAGAAGTTACTCCAGCGTCATTGTGGTGCTATACATAATCTTTTCGAAAAGTCACGTGTTGCATTATTTTTCGCCACCACTGTAATAGACAGTTTGCGCCGCAGCCATCCGAGCCGTCTGATGGCTGTTTGGCTTGCGCAAATTGATGTCTAATGGCTCGAATAGCCTCGATGCTTGCCCTCACTTTTGGTGACATTGAGTCACTTGCGAGTCGTACGGCTCATGTATGGATGATCAGTCCCCGCCCACATACGTAACGGCCCGGGTGTAGGCCCAAAACATTTAATATCGTCGAATTTGGTGTTCTCATGCAGTTCAAGGGCATTCCTCAAGGTCCATGTGCGACAACACACTCATTGACACTCTTCCTAGCTGCAAAGGACTTACACTGACTTCAGTTCATCAGCCATCCATCCGCCATTAGCCATCAGTTTGCACAACGCCAAAAAGCCATCATCAGATGGCTCGAATGGCTGCAGCGCAAACAGGCTAATGTTGCATCAGTTAAGCCTATCAATCATGGGCATTTCGATGAGTCCACCGAAGGACCTCAAAAATGCAAAGTTGTCACAGTCGATGGTTGATCATTTATTCTCACCAAGATTACTTTCCTCGTCATCCATCTCCCACAGCACCCCTGCTGGCGTGATAGTCAGCGAAATTCCCTCAGATTTCTTAGTGCCCTGGGGCCTTACAAACTTCAACGAAAGGCACACCCTGCACCTTTGTCTCCAAATGCGATTCTCACTCGACCCTGGCTGATAGCCACAGTTGATCTCATTGGCCCACTAATGGTTCTGATATGATCCTGGTGTTTGTTGATCAACTGACAAAAGCTGCCAAGTTCCAAGCAGCCAACTCTGAGATCAATTCACTCGGCTTTGCCAAACACTACAGGGTCCATGTCTTTAGAGACCATGGACTCTCCAAGCACCTGATCCATGATAGGGGACCACAGTTTGCATCGCAGTTCAGTACATATCTATGCATGCTTTTGGGTATCAAGCAAAACATCTCCACTGCATACCATACATAGATGAGTGGGCAGACAGAGCAAGTAAACCAGGAGCTAGAACAGTACCTATGGATGTTTGTCAATCATCATCAGGATGACTGGGCAGAGTGGCTTGCCATCTGCGGGTTCTCCTACAATGACGAAATCACACTGCTACTGGCTTCACTCCCTTCTTTGTAAACTCTTGACAACATCCCTGGAAAGGGATTGAGCCCTGTGGGACTGTGCGCACACCTGATGCTGAAGAGTTTGCCACAGTGATGATGGATGATGTCTGCACCAAACGTGTTGTCGATGTAAACGAAGCTATCCGTACCAACGTCGTTTGCAATCCACTTAACGCACCCCATGAATGAAGTAATGATGCTCCTCAGCACCTACCCCAACCCTCTGAGAAGGAGTACCTCGCAAATTTGGACTTCGTTCTCGAGTCCCGGAATGAGACGGAATACAAGGAGCAACGGAAGGCAACTGGGATATCCAAGCCGAGTCTGTTCAGCGGATTACAGCGAGAGCACATGCTTGGAATACTCGCCTAAACTTCACAGATCTCATCATCTCGCCCTTTCGAGGCACACTCGAGTGCGAACCACCGGATTCCAAGGGGTCATGATAGTGAACCGTAACCCGGTTTTCCGCGATCTACAGCTCCAGACAATCAAAGGCAACAAATCTGCATTTTATTCATAACAAGAAAACGCGAATTTTCCTAGCAAATCTGAGCTCAGAATCGAATTCCCTGCGAGAAAACATGTCAGATTCCCCCGTAATGTTGCGGCCCCAGGAGACTGGGCCGAGAGGAGCCTCCTTCGTGGGGTCGAACGCAGGGAGCGCGGGTGGGGGGTTGGCTCCACCTGCCGCCGCGGGAGCGGGGGTGGTCCCGAGGACGGGTGCGGGAGCAGGGGGAGGGGCAGGCGCAGACGTTAACGCAGGCACAGGCGCAAGAACGGGCGCTGGCGCGAGAGCAAGGACAGGCGCCGGTGCGGGAGTGAAGGCTGGTACGGGCGTGGCAACGGGCACGGGCACGGGAGCAAGAGCAGAGGCCGGCGCGGCATGAACAGCGGCGGGGGCAAGAACAGGAGCGGGTGCAGGTGCAGCAGAACTTGAGGCTGGGATGACAGTGATTGGGGCAGTGACAGGTGTGAGAGCAACGGAGGGGGGAATCGGGGCGACAACAGCGGAACGAAACGACAACTCCGTCCGGCCCGCGTATATGAACCGCATCGCAGACGTCGTCCCCGACCCGAACATGTTGATGTTCATTATGTGTATGATTTCAGCCTTTCTGGGCTGTAGGTAACTTGAGCCTGGCCGACTACCCAGTCGCCGATAGCAGCGGTGGGCAGTGCCATGGCTCTAAGCGAGCACAGGGTGCGGACTCGTCCTGCTGGGAGATTTCACCTAACAGCCGCTTGCATATTCAAGATTCCAATCACATAGACAAACTATCGAAGGGGAAATTGTTTAGACTAGGTTCACCGAGCAACCAATGGCATTTCGAACAAAGTCCTTCCGAGTTAAGGCCGAAGCATTCCCTCTGCCTCCGTATCCACGATAATATGCTGTCAACTGTGCATCATCCAAGGCTTGGAGGGCATCGATATCTCGAAGGATCGGGAGATTCTGTAATGTCACCGTTGTGTGGCGCCACCACATAGGAGCAACCAGAATCACTCACGTTGGGATCCTTGTTCGGTTCAGTGCCATTCTTGAACGGGACGATCTCGAAGGGCTGATTAGTAATTTTTCCATCCGCCAGGCGCAGGTTGTGGTCCTGGAGACGAAGAACGTTACACCCAACCAATGAGGAGGGAGAGATGAAAGACGAGACGGAAGACTGACCATGACAGCGAATATCAAAGCTCTGTTAAGCTTGTTCTCGATCCGAGTTAGCCTGGTATTTATTGCGGTCAGTTCGTCGTTAATTGGCTTAAGTTTTTCGTCCATGGCGCGATCGAACCACGGGGGCGCTGCATCTACACGAGACTTTGAGTGAGTGGATCAAAGAAGGACCCTTCCGACACAGACCGCCACCAGTATGCGCAGCAACGACTTTGTACTCGAAGGATGCAATGTGGCCCAACTCGTCCTGGGTAATTCTGTTATGTGCTGGGATTGAGTCAGTAGTAGCAGGCCATGGGGGTTCGAGGATCTCGCACAGCGCTGAATGGTGGCTTGAGCTTTCAGTTCAGAAGCGATACCAACTTCGGCCGCAATTGGAGGATCGTGAAAAGGGTGCGGGAGATTGACCGTGTTTTGGAGAACTGGAGGCAGTGGGGGCGGCTGAATAGGCATGACGGTTGTGGTTGGCAATGTTACTGTCACGGTGACACGCCACGTCAACATTGTGAAGGTCACGTGACTACTTAAGGTTTACAAATTTGTCACATTGTTCTGTTTTGCACGGATGTGAAACACTTTAGATGCGACATACATCCCTGAGATGCGACCCATTTGCCATAAATGTGTCGAACTTGTACTCAAGTGCGACACACTTTACAAGTTACAACATCCATCAAATTGCTGCCATCACGGAATGATGTGCCAGGCAAACTTTTTTGATGACATCACGATGACGTTTTGCTTGTACTCTCAATTCAAACTCAGATCGACCCAAGGGGGTGTCGGAATTAAAATTTCGGATGGGGGACGGGCCTGCCGAGGGTTGAAAAAAACTTCTTGCTATCGGTTACAACGGAGGTTAGAAATAGTAATGAACAAGGAGTGTCAGTAGAAGGCGAGAAATTTTAATTCAAGCTCAGATCGACCGGTCTGTCTTTCGACAGGATTCATAGACAGACGGCCACCGGTCTACGGTGGAGCTCACAGGGAATAATGGACCGCGGTGTCATAGTGAAAGGGAGGAATGGACCCCTGATTATCCCATTGGAGGTCGGATGCCCGATGTTGGCCCAAAATTATTTTTTACTCGAACTTTTGTGTGGGTTCCCGTGGAGAATTCTATCGGGCAACATCTTAATCCGGTCCGATTTCCACTTTTTAGACCCCGGCAAGCACTCCTTCAGTCTGCGGGACAGCATCGACGTAGTGATCGACGCAGACTTTCTACCAATTTGGACAAAAAGTTGCAACCAGATGCACAGGTGTTTCCAAGATCCTATCTCTTTGCACATTACTTAAATTTTGTCAGACTGCCAGGGTACGCAATCATTCTGACGCCGCTTTGCTCTTTTGTCTCTTTCTCTTGTGTAGGTTATGTCCATAGGGGAGATAAGCATAGCACTAATCCATCAGGCGGGGGAAACTGTGATTCATTGGGAATGCGTTGACTCCCAGGAAAAACTGAGGGTCATCCAAGATCTCATGGCCTCGTTATTGGATAGCATTGTCTTGCGGCAACCGGAAAGTCCGCAGTCCGAGCGTATTCTGACCGAGTTGATTTCGGGACTCCTTCGGTGAGCATCTCTCTCTTTATAAAATTACGGGTGTCCGTCTGAAGCCTTTTAACCGCTTTTGGACTTTTGAACCCGCAACTTTGGAGGCGCCCGTCAAGCGCGTGCCGCCGCCTTCGGCATTGCACTACTTCGTTACGTTTTAGTGCCATTCAGTCTTCCACCTTCTTATCGGAGGTCCTTAACTTCTTAAACCGAAGTGCGCTCTTGTTGAACAATCAATCTCCTGTTACAGCTTCCCAATGGAATGCATAGAGCCAGCGATGTGCACAATCCCAAATCAACTGGGCCAACCGAATACACGGCGACCGACTCCCAGAACAATTATGGGCGGAAAAGAACCCTGCCATCTAAGTCGGGAAAACGGCCATGTTTAAACTCCCTAGATGGTGCCGTTGATAGTGGCGAAGACAAACACGAAACTCAGAAGCGGGCCAGAAGATAAGGCCATCTTAGAGTACGAGCGATTTCTTTGCCAGGAGCAGACAAACAACAAGGACCTGAGCAACGAACTTGTCAAGTTGAGCGCAGGGAAGACCGAATACCGACCATAGACCCAATTTTTTCCTCCTCCTTCCTATTGGTTTCAGAATGGAGACCTGACTGTGTGGGAAAAGAATTTAAGGCCTCAAAATGGCCTTCGGTTGAAGGCCTTAACTCTTCGGAAGCCCTTCAAGGTC
Source organism: Mycena leptocephala (assembly GCA_029378395.1). Taxonomy (NCBI): domain Eukaryota; kingdom Fungi; phylum Basidiomycota; class Agaricomycetes; order Agaricales; family Mycenaceae; genus Mycena; species Mycena leptocephala. The sequence goes on along the minus strand of JARJLF010000130.1, from coordinate 123,207 downwards.
CAGAAAACCCGATTTAAGGGCGTAAGGGCCAACACTGCAACCAGTTGAACCACAAGTCCGTTCTGCAACCTCGGCGACGTCGTGAACACAGTTTTTTGGGCAAGCTAGTTGAGAACTTTAGCACAACACACTTAGCACTGCAGTGTTTTCTAGTCTAGATACATTGTTTGGAGCAAAAAAAAAAAAAAAAAAAAAAAAACTTCACACTAATTTTTGGTCAGTCAAGAGTAAGACTCAACGAAGAACCCCCCACTTCTTGTCAATCTCCTCAAATAATACCTCTTGTTGACTCAGAAATAGTGAGTGATTCATCCCCACTCTGGGAGCTCATCCAATTTTTCCGGCTGCAAACTATTTGGTTTCCCAAGTTTAACCAACCGAGTCAACGAAGGCTGGTGCATCAATTGAATTGAGAGGCATTGTCAAGGGCGTGACCGTCCCAAAACTGCGCATTTTTGGATCGGCGATGCGCCATAGTGGAGGTTGGAACTCGTCGATGTTATCCGGCTTTCTAACCTCGATAAAACATCCTGCCACAGCACCCTCGTGTCCCCAGATTCTGCTATCGTCTCTTTCGCGCAACGTCGGCGTGGTAAGTGTGCCTTATCCCTGTGTTCATGTTACTCATGGCGACTCATATGCTCTTAAGCGGGCGCCCGCATTCTTCTCAGAGATCTGGATATCATTCCAGGAATGGAACAGAGTCTGCTTACACAATTTGTTTATCCTGGCATGCAAATACGCACCCACAGCGCTTATATCCCTGCGTTTGCCTTCGTTCTTTCCCACTCGCGTGCCACTGACTCTGTGACAACCGAAGTGTCTTATAGCAAAAAAACGGTCCAGTCGTTCCTCACGGTCCATCGCCTCGCGCTGGCAGCAGCTGCTTCTGACGTCGACTGACGGTGCTCCCTGCGACTCGTAGTTTCCCCCTCTCCACCGTGCCCGCGATGGTTGCGGGACCTCTTAATAGCCAACCGCCCCACAATTCTTTGACGGGGATGCCCACTGAGCTACTGCACTTGACCGTAGCCTACCTTGGGCCCTCTCTCGAGGTGCCCTACAAGGGCGATTGGCATTTTCCCCTGCCTCAAGAATATCACGACCGCTCAGAAGGTCTTCGCGCACTGTCCCAGATTTGTCAGCGATTACGCTACATCTTTCTGCCCATGCTCTGGGAATCCCTCAGCATTGGCACGAATTCCCCGAAAGGCACCAGAGATTCTGCCTTCTACAGGCGCCTAGGGGAACTTTTAAAACGCACCAGCGTGGGTCTGGCCGAAGAACCGGCACTGTTGGCGCATATTCGGTGCAGAGTGTATTTTATCGTCTGTTCGGAGGTTTATACTGTGCACAGAACAGTCAACGTCATACTTCCGCATTATGCTTCCGTGGGAGTATTTCCGGCCTTTGCGCGATGCATGGGCCAGATGCCAAACATGCACACTCTACAGGTCTTCTAGAGTCCGGCCCGAAACCTACTGACTGATACCTACCAGATCCTCCAGGCCCACGACACTGCTGGAATGAAAAATCTTCTCAACAAAGGTTTTACCAATTGCATTATTCCCGCCGTGCACACAATTGTCCTCCCTCATCCGCATATCAGCTCCTTCGCTGCTGCCGCGAGGTGACTCATGTGATTTGCACTCGCGGCAACATCTTAGACCTGGCTCCTACGATTAAGTCGTGTAAAAGAATTGCGGTACTCCAAGGCTCTTTGTACCAGCCGTATCACGAGAAGCACATGAAACGTGAGCAGCTGTTGCTCTGTCCTGTTCCATCTCATCTGATAACCAAGGAACTGCCAATAGTGCCGTTCAAAGTTTCCCTAGATGGCTCCTTTTTGCGCTCCTGGTTCATTTCCTTTATGCTTCCAGGAAGACAACCAGGAGATACAAAAAGGAAGCAAGCAGGAGCATTTTTGCAAACAGGGGCACATGTACTCCCTGTTTGCAAAAATGCTCCTACTTGCCCTCCTACTCGTGTTTCCTGGTCGTGCTCCTACTCGGCCAAATTCAATCTCCACCCATCTTCTCTTCTCTCTCACGTCGTTTTCCAGCACCATACAACGACAAGAGGTTCCCACATCGGATGCATATCCTCATGTGCTTCTTACGCTCTGCGAAGCTTCATCAGCGCTATTCGAGAAATTTCGGAATCATCAGCCCTCCCTCTATGCGGCCGTCGAACAGCTCGTGAAAATGTCGAAATCCAAGAACACCGATAGCGGTCCTCAGGTACCCCTGGAAGTTGTGGACCAGGAGGACACACTGCGTTCCGGGCAGCCCTAAACTCACTTTGTTTAGGTGTGTGTAGCTCCAGTCTAGGTCTGAATAGGTCCCTAAATGGGGCTTGTTTAGGCCGCTCAGCACAGCTAGACACAGCTGTGGCGAGCCGTGCGTAGCTCCGGTCTAGCTGTGGCTAGGTCATCAAAACTGACTGTGTTTACCTCAGCGTAGCTCTGGCTAGGTGAGCCTAGTCAGCTAGAAAGCCTGTGTGTAGCTCATATTAGGTCTGTGTATTGGCCTAGCCAGTCTGTATAGGCCAGGTAGCCACAGTGGTCTGGCTAGCTGTGGTTAGGGATGGCGAGTTTAGGACGGGCCGGAACGCAGTGACAGATGACAACAATTCGGATTGACAGCTCTTTTCGTATTAACTATTCACCACCGTCACTACATCGTTAATGTATATAAAATGCCGTTAGTATTTTCTATAGTCTTTTTACGAGGTCCGATGTTCTATGCTGACAGGAACGCGTCGATCCAATGTCCGAGGCGTTTTGCTGATAGATTGGGTCCCGATCACAATGCCTACAGAATCGGAGGAAAAAACCATGTATATAAACGGCCAAAATCGGCGAAAATGTATCCGACATACAACCCCATATGCCAATCTCCTGTCGTGGGTCTAAGTAGGTCACGGTCATGTGATCGTATTTCCAAACAGCAAACCTTGTGTCCGAGTATTGCCCGAGTTCTACTGCGAAAGAATATGCAAGGCATGGAGAACGGAGATACGGAGAATGCTCCAAGATACTTAGCTAGGGCGCGAGATATAGTCCAGAATTGGCTCAGACCGAGTGGATTTGTTTAGAATATAGACTCGGGCATGCCGCCAAGGCCTCAGCTGCGCCACAGCGGCAGAGGCGCGGGCGAAGCAGAAGGCGACAAGAAGTGTCGGATCAGAATAAGACCAATCAACCATCCTCCGATTCCTCGGAAAAGGTCAGCATCCGATCACGGATCACTCCACGTGGTTTTCTGGCACGTGATGTATGTTTGTTTTGGTCCTTATCACTGTTCGTCGTCTTTCCTCAAAGCCTCCATCGTAAATGGCCCCACTATCGGGCCCTCAAGCAGGCATACCGCCGTCGTCTCAAGGAGATGTGCGTGTGACTGCGCGAATGTTTCACGCCTTCCCACCGGGACCAAACAAACGGAAAGGTTCAGACAATCTGGTACTTGAAGACGGGGTGCAGAAGCGCCGCTTTCAGCCCTCCGGCACGGAGCGTGTACGTTTCCTTATGGTTTGTGGTATACAACTGTGTATCTGACGTTCTCGAGCAACCACAGACAGGACCGTCGGTGATGGAGACGAGGAGGCCGAAGAGGGACTTTGGGAAGGGCGAAGAGAAAGCAAGAGATAGCGGTGGGTCTTACTTTCTCGTCTGGGGATACTGACGGCCGTCAGCAGTGACTGTAGCATCACGAAGAAACCTTCATAAAAATGTGGCTAAAAGTCAAGGCGCTCGCGTCCGTCCGACACATGTGGCCACACCGGAGACCGTCACGAGTACGCAGTCACTGCTAGCTCTCTCGCAGTCGCTGCCGCGGAGTTCGCATCTCTGCGCACACCCTGCACCTCCAATGAAAAGGATGCAAGGTGTGGATGCGGTTGGGCGCACGTTTGGCGCGCCAGTCTCCGACTGTTCTCTTCCGCAATCAGTGGCCGACATCTACACTCCTGTGGTGGGCGCATACACGGTTGAATGCAGGAGGGAATCGGATTGTCTCGCCACTGCCACGAGTACGAGCGGGTCGACGGACACGGACTTCGCGGGTCAGCGATACGCGACTCTCTATCAATGGCCTGAGCCTGAGCAGGACCTGATTGACTACTTGCCTTTGACATGGGGGCTGTGGAAGATGGCGTGTCGAGTCAGGGTGGAGCACATGTGAGTCCTCATTCAGAGTATCTGTTTGCTTCCCCTTCGACTTTTCACCCTCTTTCTCCTCAAAAACCCGTTCTTTCTTTTTATTTATGCTCATGGGCCCTCTCTTCAGCTATGCACGCTACACGTCCACACTAATCCGATCGCTCGTCGCACAGGAGGCTAGCGACTACTTCTATTTGTACGGCTCGTCTCAACCCGATCCACTGTCGTTCGTGGGTGAAGAGGAGAGTGCAAACCAGGAGGAGTATTCCCACCATTCCGTCCGTTCCCAGCTTCCGCCGGACGGTCTGCCATCGCTTGCGAGCCTGCGCGTCCCCGCACTCAAGAAGCACTTTACCGACATTGTGATTTCACCCGCTGCAGGTATACCCGGGCGGGGAACGCCTATGAATCCAGTGCGAAGGGCAGAGTGGGGTGGCAGAGACTGGCAAGGAAACGATTCTGGAGGCACAGCGACGACGGGCACATTGGAGAGACGGCCCGTAGTGCGCACTAGGCAAGAGCGGAGGACCCGATTTCAGCTGTCGGAGGTTGGGCGTGGGACGCCGGTAGATCCGGCCCGGCGGGCTGCATGGGGTGGTTGAGATCGCACTGTCTGGGTAGTATCGATCGCGCAATACAATCCATATCTTGTTTTGGAATAGAGTCACGTTTGGGGGGATGCCAGCTCGATTGTGAACACTTTAGCCCCTAAAACTTTGCAATCGGTGTAGTTTTGCGTGTTTTATGAGCAAAACAAGTCTATTCCAAAACCACAGGGTTCTCTGTTCCGGAACCAAACACAGGGTGCTCCATTTCAAAACCAAACAGATGACACTCGGCGCATCAATTGAATTGAACCAATTACGAAGTTTATAGAATATTGGAGAAGCATTTGAGCCCAGAAGAAAATCAAAAGTGAGATTTCGGTGCATTTTGTCTTTTTTTTTTTTTTTTTTGATGAAATTGGTCGCCCACCAAAATCTGTATGTTATTTTGGGCCATTTTCTCGGCAACTTCACTGGAGCCTCAATTCGGACACTTTAGAAGTTTGGGTGGACTCAATGGTTTACAGCCGATGTCAGTACCGAGGGCGCGGATCGAAAATTTTCTGTTTTGGGATGTTTCCAAAGAATTCCCTATATCTCTGTCAGTTCTTCACCGATTCACATAAAAACTAAATAGATCTACTCAGCTAATTCATGCAAAATTAGTGATAGAGAGGAACTTGCGAAAATATTACGTATTAGGTAATTTCTGTTTTGGAGCTGTTTTTGTACTGAATACCGTCTAGCATGGCCAGAACATGTCCCAGTGACCTAGAATTTTGGGAGAGACAACATGCATACCTGACAAAACATGTGATAGAGCCAGAAGTGAGGATAATTTAGTTACAGTCCTTCTAGCTCCAGTGAAAACATTTGGCAGTTTTTGGCTTTCAGAGATATTGCCAAGATCACATTCATCTGGACATTTCATATAGTTCTGGCTCTATCACTTGTTTCATAAAATATACACGTTGTCCCTCCCAAAATTCTAGGTCACTGGGAAATGTTCTCACCGTGCTAGACGGTATTCAGTGCAAAAACAGCCCCAAAACAGAAATTACCTAATACGTAATATTTTCGCAAGTTCCTCTCTATCACTAATTTTGCATGAATTAGCTGAGTAGATCTATTTAGTTTTTATGTGAATCGGTGAAGAACTGACAGAGATATAGGGAATTCTTTGGAAACATCCCAAAACAGAAAATTTTCGATCCGTGCCCTCGGTACTGACATCGGCTGTAAGCATTTTTTGCATTCAAATCAATACCATCAAACAGTCCAGCACCGCTAAATTGGCGACCGGCGGTCGCCAAGAGGATTCTGTGCCAATTGGTCCAGCAATGCGGCGCCGTGATGTTCAAGATCTTAAACAGAAACATACGAGGCTCATGCTCATCCTATTCAAACCTTGGAGACATGCGAGTGACTTGCGGTTGCATGAGAAATCCTGGTATGAAACCTACTTGACGTTCCGAAATGAGTGTTCTTCATTCGTTTTGGATGCCATTGACAATATTCAGTTCTTACATGAATGTAAGGACAGTAGGGATGCACACTTTGCCAACAGAAGCAACCGGAAAAGCACTGGGATTTCGGCGGAGATTGCATGAAGCGCACCGCTGGTGACGATTAGACTCGTCACCAGTCTGCCCAGCGACAGCAAATCTTAGTGCAAGCACTATGCCGTAGGCAGACAGGTACTTCTCATGATTGGAAATCTCCTGTGTTTGAAAATTTCTCTTCTCTCGTGTTCTGGGCTCAATTCAAGGTGTTTCACAAAATTTCAAAGAGACGGGTGAGTCCAACACAAGTGTTCTTGAACTCTGTCTCTTCAGAATTTCCAGAAACTCCGTAGGTGAGCCCCGAACACTTAAAGTTATATGAGAATTGATGGTACTGCGCAGACACTGGGATGCCGGCGATCGGCACCACTCAAAATTTCAAACTCCATGCGCAAGCCAATTGCACAGCCCGAGAAGTACCAGTCTGCCTACGGCAACGTGTTTGCACGACGAATTGGCGTGGCAGACGGGTTACGAGTCTAGGTGACGATATGTTTGATGAAGAGGATGAAACCACCATGCTTGACCATCTCGAGACGATTGAAGTGTCACGTTCAAATCACGTTAATGAAGTTAATTCACACATCCTCGGTTCGATAGCTTCTGCCGACCTCAGTGGGATGTTCTCTTATGCTCAAAGAAATTTCTCCAAGAGCGAAGCCGAACCAGAGAGACATGAATTAGTAGAAGAGAAGCACCCAGTTCCAGAGCAGCTCTTTTCCTCCTCCTTTGCGCATCGTCTCTATTTAACTCTTTGCATACTCCATTTTGCTGTGATTTTTTCCCCCTGCGGCCCGTCTCGATGCTCCATTTGTACGCATACAAAATATGCCAACTCGCACTGCATCTTTAACCAACTCAGACGTGGTTCAACAGCTTTCCGTCCCATCGGCATAAAATCGTCCAGCTGACCTAGCCGCAGTGTGATCCGCAGGCAGACGCAGTTCGTCGCAAGAGGCTCCGCCGCCAGCGAGCCTACAACCCAAGGATTCTCCACACAAAGCCAGGCCAAAAATCTATGGCTTCTGGACTTCGCACTATACTCTGAATATAAAAACAAACCTTCCCTCTGTAAGTGCGCATAAAATGCTCCAAGTGTTGTTGAAATTGTCCGAGGTGAGTATGGCATCCTTTCTTCTAGTTTCTGAGCGAGTTTCGGTCGACAGAGGGTTTATTCCAGTGGCCATTAAATCAAAAGAGGACCTTGGAGGTCTTTTGAATGAAATTAGACTCACAAACCCAAACATGGCTTCCAGTAACAGGACTGGCAAAAAAAAAAAAAATCGACTGGAGCATGGTATGTTGGTATTTTTGCACGGTTGAAAGTTTGATGGAAAAGCCATGGCTCCGGCCAAAGCCTGGCCTTGGAGTTCACTGGGCCAAAGCCACTCGAAGCCGGGCCAAAGCCATGGCTTTCAGGCCAAGCCAAAGCCAGTACATCACTAGTAAGAGACTAGGTGGTCCCTGAACTGGAAGACATTTTTTTTTCTTTCTAATCCCCACCCCACTCCGCACCGCGCGCGATGTTCCGAGATACCCTCGACGTGAGGTACGAACGGCTTGAGGATATCGTAGGATACGCTAAGGAGCGTGAGATTTGTGTGAGTGTGACGTGATCGTGACTTTCGTCACTTCGTCTTCACGTCCACCTCCCCAAACTCTCCGCCGTCTTCTTCGACAAGTTTTCACTCAGATTTCTTCGCTCCAAGCTCTGCTTCTGCCCATATACCCTCTTGAAGATGCTGGAGCTTTCTCAGCGCCGCCGCAGTCGCCATACGTCTAAAGCAAGCTTCCGATGTCTCCGCCTCACATCCTCCCGTACTTGTCCACACCAACACCACGATACTACGGTAGAAGCTACATAGAGGAATATACAGGGGGAGATGGCTGTATTCGTGAGCCTTATTGCATCTCGCGTCGTTCCGGTTCTTCTGCCTTCCTTTCGTCCTTTCTCTGCCTTTTCGTCTTTCCCTCTGCCTTTTCGTTCCCCATCTGCCTTTCATCTACTTCTCCATTCCCTACGCTGCCTCGGGGACCTGCTGCTACTGCAGCATGCGAATCGGCTCATGTGGCCAAGACCCGCATCCGCCTTGTTTATGACGGACCGTGCATGTTATGCCTTAGCGCAAACATCTCGCAGCCACGGCCCCTTCCTTGCGTTGGCGCAGTTGCACGCCTCGAACGACCTGCGGCTACCACCACCCGTGCCATGGTCGGGCTCGTTCCCACTCGCGCATCATGCAAGTTGGCACGGATGACGATGCTTGGGCGCCGCTACACCCCGTTGCTATCGGTACAGCCCGTGTCCATTGCGCGGCCACAACCACGTGTCGCCGCCGCCGAGGGAAGCGCAGTGACTACCCCTCGCTGGCACCTCGTCCCGCACCGTTTTCGCTCGTCATCACATCACCAGATACTTTTATTCTTCGGACCTTTCTCCCCATCCCCACTATCCCGCACTGTACTTTATTTACCGTTGGGGCGCTGTCGTCTATCGCAATCTATCTCGCGTCTCGGGGCTCCATACTCTTATTCCGCAGCGTGTTGCGCTCTTGTGCCGACTCGATCCCTGCCCCACGCCGCCGGATGCACGTTGCGCAGGCCTACATAACTGGGAGCTGCGCCTCGTGCTCTCCCGAGTCTCGACGCCGACGAGACAAAGGGCTGGGAGCTGCGATTCGAGCTCTCCCGCGCTGCCACGCACGACGATACAAAGGGCCGGGAGCTGCGCTTCGAGCTCTCCCGTGCCTCGATGCACGTCGATACAAAGGGCCTGGAGCTGCGCTTCGAGCTCTCCCGCGCCTCAACGCACGATGATACAAAGGGGCGGGAGCTGCGCTTCGTGCTCTCCCGTGCCTCAACGCATGACGAGACAAAGGCCAGGAGATGTGATTCGTGCTCTCCCGCGCCTCGACGCACGATGATACAAAGGCCGGGAGCTGCGCTTCGAGCTCTCCCGCGCCTCGACGCCGACGACAGAAGGGCCGGGAGCTGCAATCCGTGCTCTCCCGCGCCTCGATGATACAATGGCCGGGAGATGCGCCTCGTGCTCTCTCGTGCCTCGACGATACAATGGCCGGGAGACGCGCCTCGTGCTCTCTCGCGCCTCGACGATACAATGGCCGGGAGATGTGCCTCGTGCTCTCTCGCGCCTCGACGATACAATGGCCGGGAGATGCGCCTCGTGCTCTCTCGCGCCTCGACGATACAATGGCCGGGAGCCGCGCCTCGTGCTCTCCCGTGCCTCGACGCCGCTCGCACGATGAGACAATGGCCGGGAGCTCCAATTCGTGCTCTCCCGCGCCTCGACGTTGCTCGCGCGACGAGACAAAGGCCGGGACCTGGGCTTCGTGCTTTCCCGCGCCGCGATGATGCACGACCTTGCAGACGACGCAAGCATCCGTAGACGTATCCCGCTGTCGTCGCCGCCGCCGAACTCGACCTTTCTCGCGAAGCTCGTCAACGCGCCCGTTGGCTCCGAAGCCAACTCAAATCTGCAGTCGCACATTCTTTTGATTACACCGCTCCGTCGGGCAATATATAATTTTGCTTTCTATCTGATTCCGAGCACGCTGCCGTACCGCCTCCTTTTCTTGTTATGCGCTGCTGTTCCTGAGCTGAGTCGCATACTCACGCCGACTTCAATTCTGACCTACGCCGTCGCTTCTGAGCATACCGTGACTTGTCCTGGCTCTTCCTTTTCGGAATATACGCCCAGCCACGCCGCTTCGATGATCTACACCGGGCTTTGTCTGTGACAGCCCTAGTGCTAGCCTACGCCGTTGCTTGTGATCAAGTCGCGCGTTTGCCCTACTTCAATACTGATCCACGCCGTTATTTCTGACCGAGTCTTGTCCCGCGCAGGCTCAATTGCATGACCACCGTCGGAGCACGTCGTGTCCCATTGATTGCATGGGACCAATTCCTTTTACGACTTACGCCGCGTTGTTTTAGACGAAACTGCGCACCCGTTTTATCCGCGCAGATTCGCTTGCCCATGTCCATGTAAACCCTCGCTGATGGCTTTCATCGAAGTCGCGCACCCGTTCTGGCCTTTCGCCCGTTCCTCGTACCGCCCCTGGCCAAGGCATTTGGCTATATCTCTCTGACTCACGCCGCACCATTTGATTTCTGTCACAGGCCGCGCCGCGGAAAGCGAAGTTACGGCGTACCGACCTCGCTTCTGTCTCGAGTCACGCCCTTGTGCTGGCTCCATTCCGGACCACCTTTAATCGTGGCTCCGCGCCGATTTGTCGTTATCCCGCATCGAACTTTTTTCGCCAGTTTTGTCTGTCCCACTTTCGCGACACTTATCAAGTCCCGCACCCGAGCCGACTTTGTATATCCCTACGTTCGTGATCAAGCCGCGCATCCATGCTGACCTCATTTCTGCCCTACGCCGCGCTGTCTGACCTAGCCACGCTACGTTGTAAAAGATGAGCGGCCGACGAAATACAATTATGGCGGCCGAGGTTCGCGGAACCGCGAGCTTCTTTGCGCTCTTCCTTTCCGCCGTTCATCTCACTCCCATGGTTCTCGCCCATTTGTATGCGAGGTAACCAACACAGACGGTGCCCGAAGATAATCCGCGCTGCCAGACGACGCACACAGCTTCCGCAGATGCTTCACATAGACAGCTGCGCACACAGCCGACGCCATTTTCGCACTCGTCGCGTGCCCACACGCTGATACGCTCTCTTTTCCATCACCGCCGACTCCGCCGCCGACCTACTGATCCAGATCATCCAAGCACCCGTTGGAGTGCAAGCCTAGTCTTAGATTAGAGACAGCGAAGCGCCGACGTACCTGCCCCTTTACCCAAACGACAAGCATCGGCTTGTTCTCCTACATATGCATCAAACACAAAGGCCATTCGGGCGTCTGTTTTCCAGCAGCAATGCTGCACCAATACCCGATGTCGTTGCCAACGTACGAAACACCGAAGTTATCTTGCCCATCAATTCATGCCAACGAAGACGTCGCGGCCCCCAACAAAGGACCAGGAATTCATGCCCGTCCTCACACACATCGGTTTCACGAGGAACACTACGATGAAGCGTGTCTCGCCCCTAGAGCTTCGGTGCATGTCCAAAATTCGCCGGCTGTTTCTGCATGAATCCTTGCCGCACGCAGACTGTCATTGAAACCGGCTTGTTGCGCCTTTTCACGTTCGATTAACCACTAAAGAAACTTACCTCACCCTTTTCTCGAACTCCGGCCCCGACTATCTAAGCCCGAGGGCAATAAGTACGCGTTACATCACCCGCCGTTGTCCCTTCACGCAGCTCAAGTGGTGGACGTTGTCCCTTCATGCAATGCAAGTGCGGGAGGGAGCTGCCAGTGCGGCCGATACCCGGTGTTAAACACCAGTCATGCGCACACGACCCGCCCGTTGACGCAGTCCACTCGAGCAAAGAAACAGATTTACACATCGCCGTTTGGATGGTTTATCCAGACAACCAGGCGGCATCGCTGGCGCTGTCGATAGGGACCGCAGCGGCAGACGGAGCTAAACCCCGGCGATTCGATTTCATGCGGCTTCATAATAGTGAATAAGCCTACCGACCGTCGCATTTGTTCGTTTACCGTACACGCTAATATCGCGCCGTATATTTTGTCATATAAATACCCGCAGAAAAGCTGGCTATCAACGGATGCATAGGGATGCATGCGAGCGAAGTCTATTGCCGTTCCCCAGGTCTCGGCCAGTTTCATTGAATATCTGACGCTGACGGCCATAAGCCCGCAGGACAGGGGGCGCAGCTGCATTACGAGGTTTTTATTTGTTCAACACGAATACGCCCGCTGCTCAGACCTCGACTTAAACCCCGATACACAGAGATATATAAAAGCTGATTCGATTCACGTGGTCTCATAGTAGTTAACCCTACCACCGTCGCTCTTGCTCGCCTACCTTAGACGCTGATAACGTACGGTATTTTGCCCTATAAATACCCGCAGAAAACTCGGCGCATCCGGATACCGAAGATGCTGCCACAACAAGACTTGGCACCGTTTCCCACGCTGTACCACGGCTGTTGAACATCGGACGCTGGCCTCCTGCTCACGCATTCGCAGCAGCCGATCATAAGCACTTGTCTTTGGCCAAAGCACCAAAAAAATTACGCCCCCCGCTACCGCTAACGCAAACAATGTTCGCGATGTCTTAGCATGCCAAAAATGGTATCCGCTCACGTACCACCCTGCCCTCCATTCGTTATATATCCCGCAGGCCCCTTGTGGTCTTCAGCCCGTTTTGTTGATGGGCTTTCATACTCGTTTCCTACTGTTCGCGACTGCGACGATCTCCGGAGATTTCAATACTGTCGGATGGCTGCCCCGTTTGCATCTCGAGCCCGGCTTTTATATTTTCGATGACAGTCCCAATCATCCCGCAGATTGCTTACGTACCCCGATTCACGACGCGAGTTCATAGCCTCGCCAGGACTTTGCATGACTGTCCAAACAACTCCCGTTGTCTGTCTACAGCTTCGGCCCTATGCCTACCTTACCGTCATCGGAAATAACCCAAGGGTTCTCCTCGCTCACTCGTTCTCACGTCAACACATCCTCCTCCAACATCCGTGAACAACCTTTCAGACGCCTCTGTCGAGCCGATGTAAAAATACCTGTCTCGCGCTTTGAGACTACGTTCACCGATGGCCATACAGTCCCGTGCGCTGCGGAACAGTCGCTATCTCCGTTCGCTATGATGAATCAGCTCACGTTAACACATATCGCTCTGCCATTTCTGTGAGGTCCTGGTCACCCATTCACGTCTTCATCGAAAATCCTCGATCCATCAACCTTTTATTTCTTTCTCGCTCCTCCGCTCCCTCACTCGACGCTGCTCAGTCGCTCCCTCTGCGAGCCCATTGCTCCTCCTCTAGTGTGGGGTGGCGCTTTGCGCGAAGCCCAATGCACTTTGCCCAATGCACTGCGCACAAACCACCAGTTGTGAGTTATCACTCTGGGTTGGTGTGAGTGGTTTGCGCTTCGTCGCACCACCCCAGCTCTCTCCGATCCAGAGCTGGTCCACGCGCTCAGAGCCCGACTGCGACTCGGTGTCTCGGACGCAGCGAACCCCCCTGTCTGGTCGGTTCCGCGCGTCCCGAGCCTCTGCGCCCCGAGCGGCCCAGTCGCAGCCCTTCGGGCTCTTCCCCCACACCTCGTATCTCTATATTAGCGTGTCTGCTAAATATAGAGATCCGAGTGACATCTGTTCTGTATTCACACGGAACAGATCGACGCCTTAGCCTATCCCGCACAGGAGCAAACGCGAGTGGCGGTGCCTGTCCCCGGCGATCAAACAACGGTGGCGGTGTGATACGCTGTCATTCCGTAAACGCTCACGTGGAGAACTTCACTCTCTTATTCACTGCGTTTTCTGCAAAATATTCACTAAGGTAGATAGCTCTCGATACCTTGGCTTTTTCACGCTATCCACTGCTGTCCGATGATATCCGACGGGACCGAAAATTTTGACGTTTTTTCGCCTATTTTGGCCCAAAAATTGCAAAGTCACCGTCACCTGGGTCAAAATTGTTCAGTTCACGACCGCCTGTCACCCGTCACCTGAACCTTTGGTCGTAATACTACAGTACTAGACGTTCCATATGTTGGTTGGAAAATGTTCGTAGAAAACCTGAAGAGACTAGCATGACGATGATCATGACAAATTTATACATAAAGTGGACAAAAATATATCAGGTTTGCTTGAAGTGCAAACACAACAATGCAGCGCCGAAATATTCAACAATGCAGTGCATCAATGGACAGAACCAGGGTATTGATATGAAGGCCAAGAGGTAATGCCAGCAGAATAAGATGTCATTATATTCAATGTACAGGAGCAAAGATACAAGACCGGCTGTTATCATGCACACGCGCAGGCAGATTGGATATAATTATAATTGTGGTGGTGCGCGCACGCAGACCAGTCATCGTAAGCGCGCACGCAGATGGGGTTGCAGACAAAGTTAAGGAGCCACAGACGCTAAAGCAGCAGTGCCGGGGTCTAAGCATATAGATGTCTAAGCAAATAGATAAGAAAAGATTGAATTGATCTGAATCGGGAGAGAAACTTACACTGGGACCGTTGGTAGGACTGTTGGGACCCGCTATTGGCGGTGCTGCTGCTATAAAAGGATTTAAGGGACTGAGAGCCTGAGACAAACTATAGTGGGTGCAGGGCGTGCGAGAATAAACGCACCAGTCCGGAATGTATCAAAGAAATCCGATTAACTTGTCGCGGTAATGGGCCGTAATGGTAGATATGGGGACGTCGACGGAAGGGTGGCATCGAAAGTTCATGGAATGTTCATGGGCAGAGACCCCGGGGATTCGAATGGGCGAGACAAGGATCGGTGACACCTCGCCCACGGAAGCCAATGTGACTTGAGGTAACAACATTTTTTGCGCAGGGAAGCAAAAAACGAGAACAAGCGCAGGGATCTTGAGTGCCATTTGAGAGGGGTTGTTTTGCTCGAGGGTTCGAAGGTCTTGAGTCTTGTCAGATAGTAGATGCCAAACGCGGGCAGTGCAAAGCAAAGATCACAAAGAGGTGCGAACAAAACTTGCGGACTTTGTTAATGCTTTGATGGCATTAGTGTTGCTGTTGAGGAAACCACAAGCAGTCTTGACCAAAAACAAGCAAGGAAGGTGTTGAAGGTATAGCCTTAGGCAAACATCGAGTCACTTACTGACTCATGCGCACTGAACTGCCTCATGCGCACTGAACTTACCGACTCATACACACTGCCTTACGACTCATGTGCGCTGCCCCGATCCTAACTCCCGAGGCACACTGCCTCAATTATGATTACTTTTGACTCACAATCTGACTCATGTTTTTGGTATATAAACCCCAGTCTGTATCGTAGTCTACATCGAATTTTAATTCTTTCAATCCTCCGCACCTCATCCCTTCTACAGAAGGATAGGGATGTAGGTGGAGCGGTGAACGAATGGTGGGGCAAAGCAAAGAAAGTCGACGTGGCAATTGTTGTGATGTTCAATCGGCAATCTCTGATATTCATCCAAAGCGGACTCGACAGAGGAATCAACGATGTAATCAACCATCGCTTTCAGTTTGGCGGACACGATCAAGGTATCAATCAATTTGGGCTGATTTCAATCATTACACTCAAAAATTATTGATAGGGCGCTATAGGACCCACTACCTAAAGTTAGTGGGCATTTATAGCATTATCTTTATCATTTTTATCAAGCTAAGTAATAGACGCCAGGGGCGCTTAGATAATGGCGCTCAGATCACCCGATAACCGCAACTACAAAAAAGGGCGGCGTGATCCGGCCAGGGCACAGCAAAATATTCAAAAGATATTCGTAAAACATGGGGGGCCTTAATTTCATACTACTTGAACAGCTGTAAATTAATTAATTTAGGTAAACTTCCTGCCCATCGCTTTGCTAATACTCACACCAAGAAAGGTTTCGTCTGGCCCTGGATATGCAGGCCAACGAGTGCCGTGACAGACTGTGACCGAACCCCGATCCTTGGAGAAAGCGAAGATTCGTTGTGGGCAAAATCCAGGCTCCTACCCACCACACGTTACGGGGTTGGGGAGACAGAGTAGTAGGCGTAGTTACGATTGAAATCCGTGCCCTAGCACTCGTGGTCATACAAAATGTCAAATCACTGTTAGCCGACATAATGGCTTCCGAGCTTCCAAGGCCCCAACCCCTCCACGGCGGCTGGCATTTAACGAAACCTTTCTTGGTGGGAGTATTAGCAAAGCAATGGGCAGGAAGTTTACCTAAATTAATTAATTTACAGCTGAAGTAGTAGGAAATTAAGGCCCCCCATGTTTTACGAATATCTTTTGAATATTTTGCTGTGCCCTGGCCGGGTCACGCCGTCCTTTTTTGTGGTTGCGGTTATCGGGTGATCTGAGCGCCATTATCTAAGCGCCCCTGGCGTCTATTACTTAGCTCGATAAAAATGATAAAGATAATGCTATAAATTCCTAAAGATTCAGCTACCCCACCAATCACCCTGATGATATTCACATATACTGTGAATACGATCCGATACCTCCCACCACCCACCTCCCCGAGTCGTCATGTCCCCTATGTACCACCGCGGGGAGACGGGTGGGGTGGACATGTCCCTCCAGTGAGCTCTGCAAGGGGTGGTGGGGACATTGTCCACCCCTGTACCCCCCCCTAACCGTGAGGTTCTGAAGGGGGTGACATCCCTTTACATCGACTCTAGTTAGACGCACCATAGGGGGGACATGGCCCGTCTAACAAGAGGGCTTGTCTGGTATTAACAGGTGGCCTGAAGGATGGTCTCAGCCTGCGTGAAGGTGACTGATTTGTCGAGAAACAAATGCCCAACGACGCGCTGCAGGTAACCGGCAGGTCTATTTGCAATTACACGCAGCAAAACGTCTGCATTGATGTTTCTGGGAAAAGGCCAGTTTTTGGTGGGTGGGGTGGCACAGACCAGAACGACGCGATATAGGAGCGGCTCAAGCCTGGAGAGATCTACATTTCAGCCCATATTGAAAGTGCGATGAATGTTTTGGCTGTCGTACCAATCTTTAACACGCACGGCCGCCAACAAGAGGGTCGGGATGCTCGTTGTATGCGCGTGGGCGGCGATTTCGAAAATGATGCGCTCTAGTTCTCGCGGAAATCTTGGGTCAATGAATGGCACGAGCTCCATGCGTAAGTTTTGCGTCGGTGATTGTAGATGGTGGGGCGCAAGGTGGGGGGCATAGGAGAAGGGCCGCATGGGTCACGGTGTCACGCTAGTAGTTTTGCCGGAGTTCGTTACGTTCCGCCGCTGATGTGACACCCAAATAAGGAGATTTGATGCCGGTAGGTTTCGGCAGCCCCTGATGTCGCCGAACGTGCCAGTGGTTGTAAAGTCGTCTCGACAGGTCCAAGTCCATCAGGAAAATTCAAAGTTGCCATAGCTCCATATAGACTGATTTGATTTGATTTGAATTTCAGTGTTGTAACCACATGTAGTCAGAATGTTGGTGAAATTATCTTGCCCAAACATAATCTCGCGAAAAGTGCCAGAATTCAAGATAATTTGACATAATCTCCCAAACATTTGGCGAACAGTTGGCAACATTTATGAGAATGCTAAAAGGAGCCGTCCAGAACACTTCTACGAGGAGGTGGTAACTTGTGCATACCAGGTCAATCAAACAGAGACTCAGAAACACGATAGGTGAAGAAAAGATGTTTGCGGGGTACATCCTCAGCAAAGCGAAAGCCATGCGGACCACGAAGCTAGATCCGCGTTCCACATCTAGTTCCGCCAGGCGACCATGTATGCATTACTTCCACTCAGCTCTCGTTGTCGCCGAGGTGGTGGACATATCAGTGTTAGCTTTGATCAGTGGTACAGGTAGAATGGGGAAGAGGACGATTACGACTCGGATGAATTGCCGGATCTCATATAATTCATATTAATCGATAGCTCATAATGTATGCTTTTTGTGTCTCTCACTGCAGTCTCAATCGCAGCCCAGATTCATCGGTTCGAACCGGTTCGAACGGGTTCAGTAAGGTTCAGAAAATTTCTGGAAATTTTGAACCTGGAACCGGACCTTGGGTTCGGTTCAATGAACCTCACAGCCACTGAACTGGACCAAAAGTCCAGTTCAGGTTCACTTGCGGTTCAGAACCTGACCGCGGCAACACTAATGACGTGGCAGAGTGGCTAGCTGCAGCAGAAGCATAGGGTTTGGGGGAGGTGCTGCCAGATGTGGCCGTGGTTTGGGGGTTCTGGGAGGCAAGGGTGTCGAGTTTGGCAAGTGAGTCAATTCTTGTGGAGAGGGAGGAGATGCGGGAGTCGGAGTTGGCACTATTGCTGGGCTGCTGTACAAGGGATGCTACTAGCGAGGGTATGATATTCCAGTCTTCGAGAGGGACAGAGCATATTTTAGCAGAGGAGGATTTGGGTAGTTTTACATCGTAGATGGCTTTGTGGAGGTTCTGTATAGTCGGCCGTGGAGGCGCGCCTTATTCGGCGGTGGTGGGGGTTGCGGATCAAGCCGCATTTCCTACCTGGAAATATGAGAGTGAGCTAACAACAATGAAGAATCATAACTTCGTACATACTTGGAGACCAATGAGTCTGACAGTCGGGCATGACACAATGCAATCTTGACTAACGCACATCTGAGCGAAGTACAACACCCACCGTCAGAAGCAATGCTGTCCATACTGTCCCAGACAGGTCCCAGAACGAAAGAATGAAATAAAGCTCGGTTCAATCGTGGGAGGAGTAGCAGCAAACCGCGGGCTCTGACAATTTCGCCGGATGCCGTTTGGATATCGAAATGGGCCAAGCGTGTTCCAACGAGTCATGCAAAATATATTGGCACCATTTCTTTGGGCTTTTTCTCTGGTCTACATCAATGATATTGTTGTTTTCTAACTCACGTTTAAAGAACATGTTCACCACCTGGAGCAAGTATTCAGAGCAATTGCAGATGCAAATGTAACACTCTCACCGTCAAAATGCCACCTTGGGTACCAATCTCTTTTACTCTTGACAGAAGGTATCGTGGCTGGGTCTCTCAACGCATCAGGAGAAGGTAAATTCCATCTTGGAACTCAGCGAACCACGAAATGTTCACGAGTTGCAGCAATTCCTCGGAATGATGGTTTACTTTTCTTGTATTCCGTTCTATTCCTGGATTGCTCATCCGTTTTTCAGCTCTTGAAGAAGGGGAACCGCTGGGAATGGAACGAAACACATAGAGAAACTTTTGAACTGTCTAAACAGGTCCTGACCAACGCTCCGGTGTAGGGATATGCGATGCGAGGTAATACCGTGTATACTCTGATGCATGTGACTTTGAGTTGGCAGCAATTTTACAGCAGGTTCAACCGAAGGTCTTCGTGGTACACGAGTCTATGAGCGCTTAAAGCCCGACGCTATGGAAGGTACTCCGACGTTGGTTGCTGCTGTCAAAGGTGTTCAAGACGTACCTGAACCGGGTGAGTGGGCTGACAATTTTAAAGACACTGTTGTTCACATTGAGCGCGTAATTTCCTACTGGTCCCGCGTGTTGAAATCCCCAGAGCGAAATTATTCACCTACCGAGCGAGAAGCATTGGGGTTGAAGGAGGCCCTCATTAAATTCTTTCCTCGAGGGAGAAAAGGTACTCGCAGTGAACGACCATGCAACATTGACTTGCAGTCTTACCTTCCAGAATGTCAATCGAAGACTTCTGACGTGGGGTACCATTTTGCGGCATATCCAGATCTAAAAATCGTTCATCGCGCGGGCAGGGTACATCCGAACGTTGATCCTATTCCACGGCTCAGACGACGCATTCCATTACAAGATGAACCTGCAACGGACAATATTACAGCGGTTGAACTCAAGTCCGAGGATCCCATTCAAAAGAATTAAGTCCTAAATTTGAGAAAAAATTGCTTACCGTTGCGACGCGCTGTGTTCGTTCGGAAGAGTTACTTAGTATTTAATATTTATTACCATGGACACTTCGCTATGCAAATCGTTTGTATTTAAGCAGTAGTATTACACCGAATTAAATCAGTTCTGCTGCGAACAAATCCCCTCTGAGTATCTCGTTCAATAGGTTATGGGCCTCGTATAGCTAAGCGACGGCTATCTCGACATCCCTACGCACGCCAGCGCATCATTCCTTACCAGCCATGGGAAGCGGGGGTTTTCCTAAGGTCAAACTAACCTACGGTAGCCGCTTCAACTTCAATAGGAGCAAAGCTATCAAATCTCGTACTGTGAACATCAATAAGGCATCAGTTTATGCGGATTTTTTGAGGAACAATCTGGGTGGCAGGTCGTGAGCACATTGTCATTAACAAGGTGTAGCGGAATTTCATTAAGCCGCATCAGAACATCCACCGATAGGGGACCGCGCAAATGAAATAGTGTTGGATGCGTTCGAGATGGCGCTGGCCGGTGCCAAGCGCTCCGTCCGCGGCTCGAGCACGCACAGCTAATGACAAGACGCGATATGGTCTGACTGCCCAAACTGGGCGGTAAGTCATCATCCATTAAAAACACGGAGTATATTCACTCTCACGGTAATTGCGAGTGTGCAGCCAACACATGTATACGTCGGTCCTGGCACAATGATTCTTCGGTTGACAACGAAAGCAGTATTAGCGACATGTGGTTCACGGAGGACCGATTAGTGTGTTTCAGCTATTCTTTTCAACTGATAAGCTGATATATTCCTCTCTCGCAGGGCCCACGCCGTGTTAAAGGACTGTACGCTTTCCGGGCGCTCATTGAAAGCGGCGCAAGAATCACGCTCGGCTCCGATTTTCCTGTGGAAACGATGAAACTCGATGAACCCGCTCGCCGGCTTCTACGCTGCAATAACACGTGTCTCGCTAGCCGGCGACTCCCCACGTGGGCGCGGCGGCTGGTTTGTCTATGCGTTTTTCTCTATGTACACCCTCACCAAACCATAAATCTTCCAGGTTCCCCGAACAGTGCTTGACGCGCCAGGAGGCCCTGCGTGGTGCGTCCGCTACTAGGCTCTTGCCGTTTTGTATACTGATTGGTACTTTATCAGGCATGACCATAGATCCGACCTATAATTCATTCACTGAAGCGGAGTTGGGCTCACTCGAAGTAGGAAAGCGCGCAGACTTCTTGTTTCTAAACCATAACATAATGCAGATTCCAGCTCCGAGTATCCCGCAGACTAAGGTTTTGGCGATGGTCCTGGATGGAAACGTGGTGTATGGATCCCTTTAGCCGTACGGGATCAGCTTTGGTTCTCTGAAGCTTCTATCGTACTGGCGCGCGGGGGGAAAATGTGCTCGCTATGTTGTTGGAAAGTGTCGATTTGGGCCGTGGCCGTCGTCGTCCAAGCCGTGTGACGCTGGTGCGCGTTGGTGACTCAGATTTCGCTTCTAATCTCTCGCTCATCCCGTGTCAGTCTAAATCCCAACATGCCCAAGGGACGCTGGGCAGAGGTCCTGGATTTCCAGCAGGAGCAAGCCCGGGCATATAGATGGCAGGCCCACCCCGTGTTGGGCTTAGCGCTGGCCGACGACATATTCCGAATGCTGCTGGTCAAGGAGTCATTGGGGTCGGTTGAATATACATGCCAAACTGAGATGGAAGTGGGGGAGGTTGCATGGTCATGACTGGTCCGACGGCCCGCACAAAATTTCCAGACTCTAGCCAACAGATTGGGAAATCACTCGCAAAAAGAAAAAGAAAAAGGTCAGCACCTCCTCGTTGAGCGCGGGCAATGCCCTGTTGCACCTTGGCAGCTTCAGAGGGCGACAGCTGCCTATATTCCGCCCGCGGGAGAGGTTTTGGGCCTTTTAAAAAAAATAAAATCAGTGTTGTTGTCCAACTCGCGGATGAAAGAAAATTGTACCTCGTGCGACCTTGTTTGGCCAAGTAATAGTCGTTACATTCGGTGCAGACAGCTCTGCCTGGCAAATTGCAGTTAGGGTCCCCATTTTGATAATACTCTATGGCGGTTCCCGGTGGGAAAACCTGTATTCTGCATTTGAGTCTCCCACAAATGACCGCCTTGTTGGAGTCAGCGGGGGTGAACATAGCACTGGAGTACTGCATCTCCGACGACATTTTTGAAGAGGAAGAAAAGAGAGAGATTTGACGTTTTTTTTTCTAAAAGAGGCTCAATCCTGATTGAAGTGGGGCTTTGCGAGTCGAAAATCTATGTAATATTTATTCACTAAAATAAGCGTAGTTTATCAGATTTTTTTCTTCCTCTTCCTCCTCATTATCCAAACGGTTGGCATCCAAGAGCATTGAAGCTCAGTCAGCGTCAGGGGGATCGAGGCCCGGCGGATGTTCCAGACCCCCGAAATCCTGATAGCCGTACTGACCTACAACCTTACCACCGTTCCGAAGCTCTAGAAGGCCCTCCATGAGAGGGAAGTCGAGGAGAAACCCTTCATCTACAACCCGAAAGGCTTCGTTCAGAGATGGTGGCGTGCACTGGTATGGCAATTCACAATTCCATATCTTTCAGAACCGGGGTCGATCTGGGTCACAAGTGGGATACCTGATAATGTCTTCAATTGTTAGTGCTTTAGTGCTTGGTCAAGGAGAAGACTCGGCTCCTATTTCGCGTCCGGCCTCTAAGTAGTCACTGCAAATCATGGGGACCGGCAATGATCGACTTGGGAGCGGCATGTTTGTTCCTATTTGTCCCCTGCCAATTCACACTTCCACATGTTCTGCTCGGTACCAGGTCCCACACTCATATTATGGACTCGGCTTGGTGAAGATAAACGTCTAAAATACATACATCTATCGGGTCCAGCAGTAAAATAGTTGATAAAAATGATAGGATAATATTTATTCAACAAGATCCTCCCACTCTGCCTCGTCGCCCAAAGAATATCCGTATTCATCGATGACCATATTATCCGGGGAAGGGGGATCAGGCTCCTCGTCTGAAGAATTTTTTTGTTGGCTACTGAAACTGAGAACAGGGCAATAAAAAGAGTTAAATCACGTACCGTCTTGTGAGTTCTCGCTTCCGAGCCTCTAAGACCAGCTCTCTCGGCACAGCTACAGTCGCCATATCCTTCCGACGGAGTTTCAGAAGGATCTCGTCTTTCAAGACGTCTCTGTATACATGCAGCTGGTCCTTCAGAAGCGGCGAAGACAGACTGCGAATCTTGGAGATATCCAGCTCCAGTTTCATTGTTGCCAACAGGAACGCCTTCTTCTTCTTCTTGGCCGCTGTTTTTTCGCGTTGCTTGAGTGCCTTCTCGGCCTTCTCCCGCTGGAGTACTGCCCAGACCCGCCTAAACTTTGCACGTGTCCCGCTTGCTCCCTCCTTCCGAACCTCCTGCATGACAAATTGCTTCACAGCAGCATTGCAAATATTCTTGACAAAGGCCTCCGTGTTATTCCGCTCGGTACGCGTTTGGTTTGAAAATGAGTGTGAAGTGCTGTTCGGGTGATAACGCATGTGCACACGATACGATCCCAGCATGCCCTCGTTCGCAGCGGCAAAACACAGCCACCGCCGCGTCAATGCGCGGCATTTTCACCCAGCCCGGCTCAATTCTCAACGTTTTTCTTTGGCAGTAGGCTCAAACTATTGGGAAACATAGGGCGCAGGGCGGAGGCGGGGGATTTTTTGTTAGCACCTCGGGATCATTTTCTGAGTCAAATTCGGCTGTTTTTGGCTAGAACGCCCCGCACAGTAGCCGTAGTGGTCGGATTCCTCTAGATTTTTGATATGATGTTCTTCTTTGTATTCCGGAGGGCCGAAAAATCCGGGATAGTGAAGAGGCCGGCTAAATAAAATTTATAGCTTGCACTGGATATTCGCTCTGGCCTTGTCATAATGTACACTACGTCGAAGATACAAGTCGCATTGAAAATCCCGGTATTTCTAGCCCTCCGTAGTACTCCCAAAAGCAACATAACCCAAAACTAGGTCAATCGGACCACTACACAGAGTATGTGACATGTTCTGCTTGTCAACACCGAAAAACAGTCAAACCTGAGCCAGTAAGTCATCTTAGGGTGCTCATATAAAATCGAGGGGTCCTTGGCCCTCCGGAGTTCCAACGCGAATCTAATGAACCTATTTTCGAGGTAATCGGTTGATAATTGAGTCCAACATAGCTGTTCTGCCGGAAACTGACTAAAAACAGAAAAAAAACGGGCCGCGCCCAAAGTTCCGCCCTTAGCTGTAAGATTGAGAACATTTAATCGATCCGGTGGATTGCCTACCACCAATAGCAACACATTGTGCCGTCCAAACGTGACTTGGTATGGAGACCTAACTTTTCGCGGCTGATTGGCCAGCTCGATTCTAAGCAAAATCGTCTGTTCAGATTTCCAGCTGCTGCCCTGGTTGTTAAGCCAGAGGCCTGAACGCTCTCCATACTAGAGAGAGGCGCTGCTGTGAGGACGGGGCCGAATCAATAGCAACAATAGCAACCCATTGTGCCGTCTAAACGTGACTTGGTCTGGAGACCTAAATTTTCGCAGCTGATTGCGAGGGGATAGCCAGCTCGATTCTAAGGAAAACTGTCTGTTCAGATTTCCTGTTGCTCGGGTGACCTATATATCTAAAATATCGGTAATTTGGAGGTCCTAGGTGAAATCGGAATTTTCCATATATGGCAACTCCCGCAAAATTAATTTTCCAAATAATTTTTGGAGACATCTTTTTTTGAGATTGGCGCCAGGTGGAAAATGACCCAGGTAGTCTAAAAGTACTTGAAAAAAGGACTCTCCAGAAAATTCTGCCTGAGCGCACTCGAGAAATTTCCGCCTGGCTACATGTTCGCCGCGTCCGCCTTTGTTTCGTGGGAGCCATCTGTCAATGTTAGCGGCAGGGCAGTGTCTGTCAAAGTTTGTTAGAAGGGTGATGTCACGTGCCGACAATGCCGAATGGTTGATCGCCCGTGGGCCAGCGGGAAAGAGCACTCCGGAACCCGGCGGGCAATCAGCGGAGTTCAAAGCGGAGTGGCTTCAGATGGACACACATAATTTTATACAGAAAGTGATAAAGAGAGAGAAAAGGCACTGCAGAACGGAAACCCTCACGTGAATGATAGCTGGCCGTGATGGTAACCGGCCGTGACGGCAACGGGACGGTGATCAAAATACAATGATCCGCGTCGGAGAAGGGGAACCGCGGCGGATCAATGACGAGGACCGTTGTAAATTGAAAAATCTAAGTAGGTTGGGCTAATCTGTGCCGTAATTAGTGACATTTGGAAGGGGCAGCATCTATACCTTAGAAAACATTTGACACAGCCAGAATTTTATGAAATGGCTGGATAAATGGAATCCTTTCAATATCTCTGAGTGTCAAAATCAAAATGTATCTAATGGAGCTGGAGAAACTGTAACTAAATTATCCCTACTTCTGGCTCTCTCACATGCTTACTAAGGTATAGATGTTGTTCCCCCCAAATTCTTAGGTCACTGGACATGTTCTGAGCATGCTAGAATGCATTTGGCCCCAAAACGGCTGGAGACACAAATTACCTAATACATAATATTTTCACAAATTCCCCTGTCACTAATTCCATACGAATTAGCCCAAAATATCTAGATACATTCATCCAAATCGATGGAGAAGTGGGTGAGATATTTACAATTCTCCGAAAACATTCCAAAACAAGACATTTTCGTTCGCGCCTTCGGTTCCGACATTGGCTGTAACTAAGCAGCAGCATACAGTGGCGGCAAAAATAAATGGACATCATCGTCTGGGCTCATTTCTGGGCCGAATTCCTTCAAAAAAAATTGTGGCATGGACATTCAGCCGATTGCGGTACAACAGGCGTGGTCTTTTTTTTTGTTTTTTTTGTTTCACGTTTTGAGACATTTTGAGTAAATCAGCCGCAACGTGCTCAGTTTCAATCGGATTCTTTCGGGACATTGTGCATTTAGTTTGCGCTACGAATTCGCAGGGGATGGCGTCCTACAATTTTTGCCGGTGCCCAGAAATAGAATTTTTGCTCGTTTCGTGACATTTTTTCTTAGCACAGCTGTAACTTTGATTTTTGACACTCAAATGACCTGAATTTTTTATATGGTGTAGTTCAACACATACCTCAGGGGATGGTCTACTACGATAGTGAATGCGACTGAAACCTACTGTCCATTGCTCAGTATGGTGGAGCCCAATTTTACTATTCCGATGAGCGGCACTGTGTATGGGTAATACTGTCTAGTAACTTCATATAAAGAGTGCCATCCCCTAGATATCATGTATATGTACAAGAGCAAAACCTCAAATTTTTGTCCGCGCCCGGACCTAGCCTGTTTGCTTCCGCCTACGGTGCCTAGGGGCTCACATGATCATGTCATCACGTGCACGTCATTTTTCTCCAGCCTCTGCCACCAGTGACCACTGCCAGTGCTAGCCTTTTGCCTGCTCGCGATCGCCTTCCCCCGACAATCCCGGTTGGCTCCCCTAGTTACACAATGGGTGAGAAGCGCAGGCGCGAGGTGATGGACTACGTGCTCGTCCCGAAATCAGAACTCGATGGCGAGATACAAGCGAGCAACCGGGGCGAGTGGGGCCCGGGTGTCATGCAGAACGGCTTTGAGTACGCCAACCATCGGAGAAAGGCAGGCGACATCCCCCGAGACCGCAGACAATCAAGTCGACGCACCCGGAGGCGGCGGCGGTGCACACATCGCTCGAGGATGCGCTGAACGACGCGTGGTCAAGGAACGAGCGGGCGGGGACAATTCCAGGAGCGGGGAGGAAAGTAAATCGTGTGTCTCGTGAGCGGGGAGAATGAGAGTTGACGCAGGGAAAGTCCGCGCGTGAGCCGGCAACACCGCCGACAGCGACCTCATCTGGCCATCCAGCGTCAGCAGCGTCCCCTTCAGGTCCCCAGCGCCCCACGCTCCGACCGACATTCCTTTGTCCACTGTGTTGAGCCCTGACAAGTTTTTCCGCTACTGCGGCCCACCGTGGCCTATGGGCACAAGCGCTAACCTGAATTGCCACCAGTGTCGAGGGAGGTCGGGGGGGATCTGCATGAGATTCACAGGGTGCAATCATGCATATTGTGTTAGGTGCATCATGAAGAGGTATGTCTTTCCCACTCACCTGTCTTATGCCGCCCCGCCTTTCTTTCCTTGTGACCCTTCAATTCGACCAGATATGAACCAGGGACAGTCCCATTTGTCCTCCAAGCACCCGCGGACGAGTGCCTCAAATGCCAGGGCCGTTGCACATGCGACAAATGCGCCAAGATCCGAGACGACATCTACCAGCCACCCGAGCACCGCGGCCGGTCGTCTGGTCAAACGCGCTATCCCGCCTACTCGGACCTCGAACAGGTGGTCATCAAGGAGCCCATGGTGTACTACGCGACGATGTACGACTGCCATACCTCTGCCCCCGTCGCGGAGACGTTTGTTGGTGCGGACGGGGGCGTCGTTGTTCAGGCAAGACCAGTCTAGCCATCCATTTCATTATTGTGTCTGATACATGTCGACGTTCGTGAATGAAGCAAGATTCTGATGAATCACAGCCACGAGCTGTTCCAGGAGGCCGCAGTCGAGTGGTTGATTGCGACGGATCAGGTAAATTTCATTCAAATGGGGTTCAATTGGCTCATTGACTCATTTCACACAGCCTATTGACGCCTTAACCCATCAGAAATTCAAGGTCATGATTGAAATTGCTGCTCGCGAGACTCAGGGTGTTACTCTACCGAATCGCGCTCAGACGAGAGCAGAGATAAAAAATCTGTTCTATGATCAAATGGATAAGCTAAAGATCCGTCTACATGGAGGCTCCTCAAACCCGACACTGCGACACACTTTTAAATTCCGACACATGGCAGAATATGCGACACACTCTGTTGGAATTCCACAAAGCCCGACACGTCCTCTAAACATTCTCCAGAGATCCTTCGTACTTACTTCCAACCCGCCATCGCGATCCTGACGGTGATGGGATTAAACTTCCCGAGATAGTTCGTGTGCGGTCCACTCTCCGTTCGAACACGCT
This sequence comes from Mycena leptocephala, assembly GCA_029378395.1. Taxonomy (NCBI): domain Eukaryota; kingdom Fungi; phylum Basidiomycota; class Agaricomycetes; order Agaricales; family Mycenaceae; genus Mycena; species Mycena leptocephala. The sequence continues at coordinate 95,449 of JARJLF010000130.1, read as the reverse complement.
GAAATTATTAGAGAGTGTTGATTTACTCGCGACCGTTCAATTTCACCCCTGATCCGCGACGTGTTAATGAGGCCAAATTTTGGTGTTGAATTCATATTAACCAACTACATGCTACAAGCGGTCAATGCGCCACGTATCGCGTGGCTTTGCCCGCAGGGCACGCGTAGTTGAGAAAAATATTCACCTCCGCCTTTCGTGGCATGCCCCTCTTCCCTGGGCGCACCACGAAAAGCGGCCTCACCAACCGTAGCAAGGATGTGTAGAGCACCATGTGCCGCAATCTGCGTGCCGCCACCAGGTCCCTTCAACACGCACTAGACACATTCTGGACCACGACATCGATGGTCTTGTGGTGCGAACCAAATGCAGAGCCCTTCCCCGTGGTGCCATATCGTGGTATTCAAGTCGTCTTGGGTGTCTACCTCGCAATAAAGGTGTCTAGGAGAAATAGCATATGTAACCTTCTGATCAGAAAATTTCACCACGAAAATGCTGGATTATTTAGCTTATATATATCTATGACTAAAAAAATCATTTATGTAACTCACTCCCCGATAGCAAGGGAGCCTGGGCCGTCGGACGGCTGTATTCTTGTTACGCACTGCGTTCCTGGACAAGCTATAGAGGAAAGGGATGGACCCTTATAGAAAATAGGTCAATATTATCCACGGCTTCAATGATCGTAAATACTTGTCAGGCTTCCAGTCATCTCCAGACGGAAAATAAGAGGTTTTGGTGGCTTGGGTGTGGCTAAATATTTAAATACGACCCCCATACCGTAATATAATTGTATTATAATGTAATCCAATTTTGGATATTCCTAGGGCCTAAAATTAGGAAACGACCATATTCAATCATAATTTTAAGATTATAATCAATTACAATCAAATATATTCATAATTTTATCAAGTCTTATGCACGGGCACAGCGAAAATTTTACTTGGCAACCGTCGCTTCCATTGTTTCTTAATTCATGCTCAAAATCCACTTGCTTTTCTCCACTAATCGCTTCTCCTGCTCATCACGTTCGTTCGCGCATGGAGAACCCAGACGCGAACGACCCATCAGCGTGCAAGTTTGTCTCGTCCTCGAGTGGCCATTATTCTTCGTGGGCTTGCTCACTCAATATTGGGTACCACCAGTTTCATTGACAAAAACCCGTTCAATCAAATCATAATCGATTTCAACTTCTACTCGGTTTTGTTGAAAAAATTCCACTCCGTGGCAGAGTAACCGTGGATGCACGAGCCTGCACCTCTCGTATGCAAAGCGATATATCTTCACGTCGTCGGGGATGATAATGGCAGGTCAAAGCTGGGGCGGTGTGACATTGACCTCAAGATTGTTTGAACTATGTATTCTTCTATCCGGTCATTCTGTAAGAACCAGAATCGCACGAGGCCCACAGCTAGATTAACCTCCAGAAGGTGAATCGATTTTTGAAATCCTGAGACGGTGCTTATGCCCATCTGATGATACTTCAACCATTCTGTGGATGAGCTCGTCGGGCAGTCCCTATAGGCCTCACCAAATTACTGACACCTAATCTTAGGCTTCACGAGTGTAGCATTTTGGACCACGGGCACAACAGTTCAACAGCGAATCCTACCACTGACCAACTAACGAGTTCAGTATCAAGTGTCCCATGTCGAAGTTCAAACAACAGCTGCACCAGTATCAAGGGCGGATATTAAGCAATGGACAGAGAGGAAGATGAGATCCGAACACTGGCAGTTGTCAGTGCGCGTAGTCCGAGAAACTTCAACGTTGACCTGCGGTTGATTTATTTTAATTGGCATCAGAGACACTGCATCTAAACGCTGAATGTAACGACTAATAAAGCGGTATTCCCGAAAGGAAACTATTGGGGAGGCGGTGTAAATGGTTCACCGGTTATATGGTCGGCGGAAGAGAAGGCCGATCCTCTGAGGCCTATATTCGAGTGGCGTGCATTAGAAATCGGAGTGCGAGGCCCGATTGGAGTTCTTTTTATGATGAGTGAGTGGAGGCAAGTCCTCTCGTGAATTCCAGATGAAAAAATTGCCCAGTGTCAGGATGTCTTAAAGAGCTACATCTATTCCGGTCACTTTATAACATACTGTTGGTGACTGGTTAGTCGACCACCCCCAGTTAGTCGGCCACCTGTGAATATCTCATGAAAGAGTCGAGGATTGTAGGGCTTTGATCTTGAGGACCGAGTACAACCTTGGGAGACTTCTCATACCGAATTTCAAGCCAAACTGATGTCGCGATCAAAAGTTACACGATGTCTGATCGGAATTCGAAGGGTGAGAGCGATCATTTCTTTAACTTAGTCCCTCTGCCGACGCTCACCAACCGTCTTTCTCCACTAATTCCGCACCGTTTCACGACTTCCTGCTCTCGTTATGCTGCCTTGATTCCGCGACCCAACCTGTGTAGCTTTGTAGCGCAAATTAGGCCGACATGGTTGCACATGGCACCAAATAAGATGTGGATACTATTTTGACTGGCTCATGGCGTCACCCTGTATATCCCAAGAACCACTCGTGCTCCGGGCCTGGCGCTTGGAATTGGACTTCCTCATATGTTGTCCCTCACCCTCCTATATGCATTCGCTTTTTATCTATTTGACTTCCCTCTCGCCGCGGACCATCACCCAAAATACCCGAATTTCGGTGTCGCGGAAGTATGAGATTTTTGGGTGAGTGATTGGAGTCCAGAAATGGAATTATGCAGCTAATTATGTTCCGGCGCATTCTATCAGCGTAACCCCGCCATGCCACTTGGGCGACACCGCTCGGTCCCCCACTGCCCGAGCAAGACAGGCTCGGACGACCGACCGATCAACCTCAATGCTCGCTTGTTGTCTTGTTTCACTAAGTCACCACATGCGCACCATAGTTTATTGCAACACTTGATGACTGCTACGACCGCTAGCCCGCCGTTTATTTCCTCCATTGTCCCTCCTATTCTCCCCTCCGTCCCTCGTCAAACTCGCCTGCGCATCCTCAGCGCCTCGGGCTCCTCTCTTTGACGTGTATCGTTATCACCGTGTTCGGCCGTCGATTTGCTCACGACATGGCGAAGTAACCGCTGGTGGCTATAGTGTAGCCAACAAACACAATATATTATTTTTCTTTGGTTTTCTCAGTAATATCCTATTCACATTACCTGGAACTTGCGGTTTCAATCGTACAGGCGGACTTCGCATTTCTCGTGCATTTGCAGAAGGCGCTGCTGCCGACTTGTGCCGGGTAAGATGCCGCAATATTGCCGCAATCAAAATTTCCAAATTGGGTTTGACAGCTGAGGCGGAAAGTAAGCGAGTAACGGGTGCCATGCCCGGCGTTCCGTCAGCGATTGGTTGCACTCGCCAACGGCACAGTCACGGCATGGGTCCGACCCGTTTTCTCCCGTCGAAAAACGGCCGTCACGGGTGTCGCAACGGGTCGACGGCTAACGAAAAATGACTCGAAATTTCACGAAACAATACCTGCTTAAATGGGATCACTGTAAAACAATCAAGCGAGCTGACCGGGAAATCGCGAAGAATTCAAGTCCCGCCTTGATACCGCCGCCGACTTTATCGGTACAGCTTTGCTTTTGACCACGACGCGCATCGCTCCGCATTCACTTCCCTGGCTGCTCTTGCACACTTACGCTGCTCTTCTGGTTCTTGGCTTGAGGTGTTGCATGTAGATCCAGGTTTGCACTACACCAGTTCAACAGTGCCTTGACTACCGGCATTCCGGAAGGATGTGCTGAATTTTGCGCGCATTCTGTGTCAAATTTTATACTGACCTGGCTTATTTCCGCATCCTTGACCGTTCTCTTGAATTGGAGGGCGTTGTCTTTTTTGAGCGCCGCCCGGTTTTGTGCCTTAAAATGAACTCGACCCTGAGCAGTCTCACCCGGTTTGGAAGTACCTCGTCTTTTTTTTTGGTGGGGCAGTGTGCGCCATCGCCGCCCCTGCAAGTTGATCCCCATCTTTTGACTACCAAGCACTACGACGGAGAGATGGAAGCCCTCGAACTGGCGGCACGCCATTATGACGTGCTCCGATGTACACCAGACGCGCACCGTATTCCGGACAACCGACGGCCGCACAAGCGCCACTGTTCAGTGGGCTGGCAACGGTAGCCCGGCGTACGTCTATATCCCCAAAACGGTTCGCATGCAGCCGGTGTTCCAGTATCATCTCCACCACAGACAATATAGGTCCTTGTAGTTCTCGCGCTGAACAATGTAGTGCTTTGGAGTTCTCGCCCGAAACAATGTAGTGCTCTGGAGTTCTTGCGAGCAACAATGTAGTTCAACATACTTGTGCAGGAAGCTATGTAGCCTACAGACTACTATATATTGCCGTGCCCAGCTACAGCTGCTATGGCTGCTATGTTGGTCTATGTAATTAACCGGGCAACTACGGCCCGGAGACTTTTTCCTGATGTGGTGCTGATGAGCCAAAAGCAGAGCTTAAAAACTTCACGCTCGACTTTTTTACTGCGACAATAATTTTTTCTCGGTTTCTCAGATTTTGTTGGTCCCCAATAATTCTGGGTCCGTGTCGAATTGAACGAAATTATACGGTAGTGCCGGAAACTGGGGCAGTGTTGGCATCCCACGCTCTCCATCTTAGTGCTGAATTTAAGGTATCAAAATCTCTTCAACATCGATTACAGGGGATCCCGAAAATAATGACAAACATGATTTATTTTTTTTCGCGATTCCCAAAAAGGCAATCGCCTGCTGGCTCACTGTCGCGTCTTTCTCGGGTCCCTCTTTGTCCTTCTTGGCTTTCCCCACCACTCAGATGGCTACAACGGACTCAGAAGACGATATCGTTGTGCTGGATGGCCAGAAGGACTGTGCAGATAACGACGTGAATAGCATGATTCGAGACGTTATTGCGGAACACCCAGCAGGTGTGTCGTGGTGATCCCATCGCATGAAGTGTACATTACTGATCCTTCTGGCTCTTTAGCTGCCCGAAAATTCCTTGTACGAACCCCAGAGATCGTGAAAAAGGACCAGGAAAAACGGGAAAAGGCAAAGGCAAAGTCGAAGAAGCGTAAAACACCCGATCAGGACGACGACGACGACGTGCAACCCAAGGCTAAGAAAGGCAAAGTAAAGAAGGATACCAAGTCTGAAAGCGACGACGACCCGCCTATCACCTACTACATCAACATCCCGAAGCCCGTCCCGGCTACATCGAAGAAACGCGCCAGCAGTTCCAAAGCCTCGGAAGATGATACTATGGTGCAGAGAGGCCCGTTCACACTCCCTCCTTCGGACTCTTATGCCGATCTCTTGACTGCGATTGCTGCCGAGCTCCCCTGCCGCGAAGAACACATCGTCACATCGAAGATTACCTGGAAACCCAAGAAACCAAAGAATGCTGAGAAACTCCCTCTGTCGAAGGCTACGGGCTACGATGCAATGGTGAAGGAGATGGAAGGAAAGGTGCCTGAAGGTCGTGTAGTCCTCTTGTTTATGCCTCCGCCGGTGAAGCCCATGGACGATGAAGTGGTACGAATTTTGAATCCTTACTCATCTCTAGCTGTTGTCTGATTCTGCTTCTAGCCTTGGGAGACGAAGAACGACCCGGAGCCGATGTTTGACTACTCGCAGTTGGAACCTTCCGGCGCCAATGAATCGGTGATGCAGCAGAAGGTGCCCCATATTGCACTCCCCTTTTGGTCTGTACTCACCAGCGACAGGAAACCTTCAATAAGGCTACGAAAGAGGAGCGCGCGAAACTTGAAGAGAAATATCCCATCGGAAGATACCCGCAGTTTCCTGACCGTCGCGTTTACTATGACGCCGAGACCGGCTTCTACTTTGAGCTCAATTCTACGCGCATCGGGGTATGGTCATCGGCGATGGTACAGCCATTTTACCTGTTACTATCACAGTACTAACCAATCTAACAGTCGCAAGGAAAGACTGACGAAAACAAGCCGCCTAACTCCAAATTTTTCGACGCATCACAGCGCATCAAAGTCGTTCCTACCCCTGCCGTCGCACCTGCTATCCCTGCTCCACCAGCCTTACCTCCTGCTCCTGCTCCCGCTTTTGCCGGCTCTTCCCTGTCCCTTGAGAATATCCTTCTAGCTTCTATCCTGTCGCAGCCCGGCGGTGGACTTGCGGCATTGCTTGGTCTGAATCCCGCTCCCCCGGCTGCACCGATTCCTGGGCCAGCGGCAAATGCTCCTCCAGTCCCGCGCTCGGTCCCCTCATCCCCGTTGAAACGCCACACAGTCTCCCTTGCGCAATTTGCTGATGACTATAACTTGGAGGATGGAGACACAGCACTTTTGGCGGAGGTCGGCTTTCGTCCGGGGGATCCGACGGAGGCCACGCTTGATGAGGAGCTGAAAAAGGTTGGGTTCACGTTCTTCAGCTGGAAGCGCATCCACGCCGCAAATGTTCGCTTCAAAGCAGACCTTGCAGCAGCTAGATTCGACTGATCCTTTGCTATCCTCATCCTATTGTTTTCTCACTCGCTGTCTTTTGCATCTTTGCATCACATCATCTCGTCGCATTACATCGCATCACATTGTCTCGTCGCATTGCCATTATCATTACACACAGAAATGTCCGTATTCTAGAAGTACTTTGAATTATCGAGTTGCGTAAAGGCGCCTGCATCGTTACCAGATATACCCTGCATGCCGGAACCACCCCTCAGCCATCTCGGGTGTAATACAGGAGGTCGACTCTAACAATGCGGCAATAGGATCCTCGGCTTCACGTATGGTTGCCCCATGGCGACGAAGGTATGCTTTCCCTGTTGTGTCTCAGTAAATATACCCCTCAAAAGGACATCACATACACGTCGAAAAGGATTCCTCAATCGGGTTGAGGTCGGGGGAGTATGGGGGAAGGAATAAGATCATGATACCTGCAATAGCGTCAAGGCTTGGGGGTCGGTCAGAGGTGTCAACACATACCGTTCTCATTCAGGACTTCCTGCAGCAGATCGGTATGATGGATTCGACAATTGTCGAGAACCAGGACACTTTGGACGTCCGGATATGGGTTCATCTCCGGAATCTAGGCACGGTTAGCGAATGCTAGGTACAGACAGGATAGTAATCACGCACAACGTCTTCAACAATAAAGTCAAAAAACTCGTAGGCATCCATAGAACCCTCAACGATGCGCATCGCGATGTATCCGCGAAGACTCATAGCCGCAGTGAGGGTGTAGCGCTCGTCGCGTACGAATTGATGTTCGTAGACTGCGGGCAGTCCAATCGGAGATCGTCCGTAGTGCCGTGCAAGCGTCCGCTCGTCCTTGCTTGACTCGTCAACTGCGACAAACTCCAGTCCCGTCCCAGAGAAGCTGTCGGGATCGCGGATGCAGTCGCGGTAGTCCTCCCTCCCTTCCTCATTCCGCTCGCTGGCAATCTTCTGAAGCATTTTGCGTGTGAGACCGGCCCTGACAAGAGTCTTCTGCAATGCAGATATCGATATGGCGATGTCATGATGGATGGCTAAATACCAAGCCAGCTCGTCGAGCATGACAGATGGATCATGAAAGAATATCTCTTTGGCTGCGTTGAGTGCTGCCAAGCTCACGAGGCGCTCACGTCCACGTAGAGGAGACGGCGGTTTTGTCACAGTGCCGAATTCCTCGAGGATCGCACGCCAACGGTACAGACTGCGCGGCGAGACATGGAATGCATAACAGATGTCTTCACGCGACCATCCGGCCTCCCAGAGAATGAGGGCACGCTCCTTGAGGTCTGAGCTGATACGGCGATTGCCCATGATGGAAGAAGACAGAGCGATAAGGCGATTGCCTTTTTGGGAATCGCGAAAAAAAAAAAATCATGTTTGTCATTATTTTCGGGATCCCCTGTAAAGCCGAACCGGCGAAACCCTCGGCAATCTGAGGCCTTTTCCGGCCAAATGAAACCCTCGGATTGACCGATTTTTCCGTCAAAAAGTGACTTGTCGAGATGACTTCACGTGACGTATAATAATAAAAAAAGCTGTGCCAATGACGCATGAATGCTGTTCAATGCTGTGTCACACAGTGTGCCACGTCGAATGATTGGCCATTGGTCCCTACCGCCCTGCTCCTTTTTCTTCCTCTAGAACTTATCACCCTGATATTGCGGGAGCTTCCTGTCAGGGATATCTGCCGCTGCGAACAGACCAACGGGTACTTGCGCGCTGTCTGCCAGACCCCTGTTCTCCGATATTGGAAGGCAAAAAATCGAGCATCAGTCGAAGATACACGATATTCCTTGCGCAATCACAATCTACTGGACCGCGCCCAGTATCTCGCGGATCACCAGCGCGCCTGGCTACATTTCACGTGCACCAATGTCCGCGCAATCCCCGTCTCACACCCTGCGGGCATTTACGATTGTGCGTCGGACATGTTCTTCTTGGGCGGAGTTCCGGATCCGGTCACGTCGATGTCGACCAGCCTCAAATACACGCGAATTCAGAGTCCGGACGCCGCTCAAGTCGACAACTGGACACATTTCGAAGTAGGGAGGCCAGTTGTGGATTTCGCGACAGCGATCGAGGAGCACAATCTCGCGGCGGTGGTTACATGGTGCATCATACACCATTCTCCGTTACCTTCGCTTGCTTACTCGTTTTTATTTAGCTCTCCGCACGAAAATGATTCCACCTGGTTCTCGGTCGACATCTTGTTCTTGGATTTCGACACCCAAAAACATCACGCGCTCGCTACGCACCCCCTTCTCCACGTGCGGGACACCCAGGCGCAGGACACCCAGGGGCTGCCGGATATTGAAGTGAGAATGCATATTGCCGGGGACACCGCCTGTCTTGCCATTTTGAATACGCTATACATCTATGATTGGAAGCTCGGTACCGTTAGGATGGTGCGCAATGCCACCCTTCTCTCATCGAGATTCTCTAATTTCTCTCCCTGTTAGGAACCGGTTCCAGTTTCCAACATCGGAATCGCCTTCTTGGCTGCGGACACCATACTCGTCGCAAATGGGCAAGACAACTGTCTGAACCTTTATCGTATCGCGACAGACGGCACAGCCAAAATGGTCCATTCCCTCCTTCTTCCAACCCACCAAAGCCCTTACTTCATTGTCTCATGCATTTGTACGTGGGGGCCCAACTGCATGGAAAGCACCTCGCTCCCAAAAGTACATACCACTTTGGAACAATCGTCGATACACTGCGAATAGTGCAGACTCCATTGTCTTTGTCCAGCTTGGAATTGCTCACCATGCCAACCTCCCGGACTTCGATGATCTCGGCTTCCTCTTTCACCGCAGCACCCTGTTGTCCTTCCTGGCTAGGCGGATGGAGACACGCGAGCAAACCACTCCATGGTGGGCATGGGGCCCTGGCATGACACGGTGGTTCAATACTTCTGGTACAACGCTGCTCGGTCAAGTGAAAATGACCTATGGACAGCGATTCGTGTGGCTCCCCGACAGTGACAATAGACAGGAGACCTCTAGCCGCATACATGTGCTGGACTTCAACCGTCATGCAGTTGGTATGATGGAAGAGGACATGCACACAGCAGCATGTAGCGCAGTACGTGCTGTGACATACCCGACAGTCGTTGCACACCCGGCTTTTTTGGAGCCGGTGAGCTCATCTCTGCCGTACGTTGAGACTGCATCGTCAGCGTTGTTCAAGTATGGTGGTGTGACAATAACTGATGATAGTATAGTGGGCATCAAGGTTTGCATGTGCCATCCTGATTTGTACAAATCTGCTAAAGGCTGCATTCAGTTTGCTCCAGACTTGATGGATATTAGTTCCCTGGAGGTCCTACGTATTGGGCCGTTCAAGGCGGCAGAAGCAGCTTTGCCATTGCAGAATAAATTTACTATTCAACATAAATGAATTAACTACCTAACATAAATGCTCTATTAGTCCCCAGATGTACCCCTGGACCACTGTTGGCAACAACGGCGTTCGTGGATCCAGCATTCTCAGTCCATACATGCTGGAGGAAATCAACAAGGACTGACAGACCCCTTTGCAAGATATTGTGGGGAAATGTTGGATTGGGATGTAGCTCCGGGACTAGGTTGTCTGACGATCCTACCAATTGTTCGATGTCTTTGTGGTTCTGTGAGAGTCAGAGTCGTTACACTTTTTGACGTTACAAAGTAGTGTTGTCGAAAGCCCAAGCCGTTTTCATTTTCCTTTGATATCCAGAAATTGAAGGATATATATTGGCTGCTGGATAGTGTAATTTGTGTCGTTGGCTTGTAATAAAATAATTAGGGTTAGTGAAAGGACTTGTAGAGGCGACCATATCCGTATGTTGGTTGACCCAAATCCATAGGGAATTGGGCTTGCAATGTCCACTGCAATTCCGTTGTATGGTGCAGGTCACCTAGTCACCGCTACCAAAATTTAGCCGCCAAATCGGCCGGAGAATTTTTTTTTGAATTAAGTGTACCTCTGGAGGGATTTTAGGCATACATTTTGCACCTATTTACGGCTCTGACAGAGCTTTTTTCAATATAATATGCATGGCGCCAAATCGGCAGGCAACATTTTTTTTGCTCACTCAGTTTTGCAGTAAATAAAAATCCCTCTTACAGATCTTCTTGGACATTGAAATGGAGCACATTTGTAAGAGGGATAAGAAATCAGATCAAATTTGAAGCTGCAAAATTTCAAACATTAGCATGTGGTGACTAGGTTACCTGCACCATAGGCATGAATGGAATTACATAATATAATCTCTTTGTCTACGACTACGCTACGACATGGCTGCTCCAAAGAAAAGTACCAAAGCCAAGGCCGCTGCTCCCAAAGCTCAGGCCCTTGCATCCAAACCTCCAGCTCGCAAGAGGATGCCGACCGAAAAAGGCAAAGCGCAGCACAAGAAGCAAAGTAAAAAGAACGACAACAAGAGCGACGACGACAGTAGCGAAGACAGTGCCGACGTCGTCATCGCCGAGCCCCTGATAATTTTTTTTTACTGAAAGTCTCTGAATCTTGGCGAGGGGAAATATCCCAAATACAGTTAAAAAATAGTCGAGCCGGGCGTGGTGGGTGACCGATTAATGATGTAGGCAGCGTAAGTGACTCCCTATTGCCATTCTTCGATTAAAACTCCTCGCCTTCATTCTAATGCTTGCTCCCAAGTTCAGCCTGTGCTTTCCTTTTAAGTGAATTATTAATGTTATTTCGCCGTCGTTTTCCAGCCTTTAACAGTACTGAAGGCGCGATCGAAAATTTCCTGTTTGGGACATTTTCAAAGAATTACCCATAACTCAGTCAGTTCCTGATGGATTCGCATGAAACCTAGCTAGATTTTCTAGGCTAATCCATACGAATTAGTGATAGAGACAAACTTGTAAAATTATCTCGTAGTGGATGATCTAGGATTTCGAGCCATTTTAGGATTGGATGTGCTCTAGCACCATGAGAACTCATGCAGGCTGATGGGAAATCAATAAGCGTGATGGTGCGCGCTTACTTCTCCTGGAAGTAGACGCCGAACACGGACATCAATGTATGCCAAATACTAACAGGACGCGGCTTGAATAGGGATGATTCATTCACTACTATTTTATCTCTTCCCGGGGCAGCAGTGGAATGAGTTTTCATTTTCTAGTCGACCATAGTCCGGCTAGCCAGCTCGATTCTGAGAAAAACTGTCTGTTCAGATTTCCCATCGCCGCCCTGGTTCTTAGGCCAGAGGCATAAAAGCTCTCCATACTCAAGGACCGGAAATGGACAGCCCTGCTCAATACAACGCGGTCTCGGGTTCGGAGAACCCCCCAAGCCGTGGTCAAAACGTGACTCGGGGGATAAGGCCGCTGCTTTGCACGGCAAGCACTCGTACTTATTGGTTTTTTCCCCCTTCACAGATATTGCTTCAGTCAACCTTTGCATATATCACCCCGACGACAGATCGATTGATGCCACCAGCGGTGCAGGTGTTTATTGCTTTGGGTGGTAGGCCATGCAGAACACCATCATATCCACATTTCCTGCCTGTCAACTCAAGCGGTAACCGAGATACAAGCCTTGAAAGCTCGACACCGGCATAATTATTCTGTAACCAACTGGATGGCTCATCAACGCATACAGGACTCCCACATATTGTGCCCACGGTGCAAGGTGAAAATGTTGGAAACTGTGAAATTGGAGACGATGCCTGACCTGATATATTTCTCCATTCAAGACCCCGAGATCATTTTGGACCGCCCCTTAATCACCTCACGGATGTGTTCGGCCCATTCAACGTCATGACGCTGCTCGGGCTTGGGTGTGGTGCGAGCATCTTCGCCATGCTCGGAATGTCAGTTCCCCCTCGCTCAACACGCACGCTTCATCTACTCAACTTCACCGCAGAAACAACAACGCGGGCCTGATCGTCGTCAGTCTGCTGTATGGCGCCTGCTTCAATGCCGGTGCGTACCCTCGATCCATCTCCGTCTCCGTCCGTGCGTCTGACCAGCGCCAGTCCTCTCGCTCGCATTCGCGGCTTTCACGTCGCTTGCGAATGGCCCTGAGGAAGTGGGGTGCACACTTACTCATTCACTCCGCGCAATCCGAGCCGAGCTAACCACTCACTTCACGGCAGGGCGCGCGTGGGCGTCACGGTTGCACTATCTCTGTGCAGCATCGCCGTCCTTATCTCCCCGCCGATCCAGGGCGTACTGCTCACGACCGAGTTCCACTGGGTCCCGCCCGTTGCGCTCGCTGGGGTGCGTTGTTCCGCGCGCCGTCCGTTGCGGTGATGGATGCACAGTCCATGGTGCTTGCGGGCTCAGGCTTCTTCCTCCTCACGCGGACTCCAGTCGAGAATCACGTCGAATTGGCGCGCGTAGGATGCCTGCGCGGAAAAGTAGCTGTAGCTTTTCTTTGACCTCCTGGCACGTCTGTATGCTTTTCAACGACTGATGTCAGCAATATATGCAGTCTCAAACATGAGATTATATACTGTATCTTTCCCTTCAAATCGACATGGGGCCGCCACATTCTTGCGTGACACCTCGAAAATTTCGCCTTTTTGGCATTTTTCGGGCGATTTTGGGGCCTGCGTGACGGTGTAGAGGTTCGACAAAGGCTCGCGTGACGCGTGACATCGACCAAAGTTCGTGATCGACAGAAGGGTGCGCGTGACTACCGATTTGAAGGGAAAGATTTGGGAAAGATACAGTAAATCATGCCTCGCCTTGACAACTCACTGATCATTGACCATGTCGATCTTTGATGGTCCTGCAACCTTCATAGGTGTGATTGGATATCTTTCATAAGCAACCCACTTGTAACACGTCTATGTTAGTAAGAAATCGACAAGCTCGGCACGCGTGGGGCGGGGCGCAGCACTTGCCCAGGTCCTTTTGAATCCGATATACGAACGTCCCACGACCACATTCATTGCCCCAGTGTCAGTACAACCCGACGGCGCGTTGCGCTGCTTTTGAATTTTTGAATTGATTTTTGAAGTTCCAAGACCGCGTAGATTCTTAGCATTTTAAAATCTACTGGTTCAGAGGGGCTTTCTTGGAGCAGGTATACAATGGTTCACACCGATTCTGACATTATCAAGAGATTGTCCCCACTCGAGGAAGGGATTTGAAATACTGCGGTGGAAAGCCGGAGATCCTTTATGGTGCGCATCACCTAGCTGCCACTACTTCATGCTTGAAATTTTGTGGCCCCAGTTTTACCCAGATTTCCTATCCCTCTAGACAAAGTGTTTCTTTTGAGTGTCCGCACAAATCTGCTAGAGGGATTTCAATTCAAATCAAAACTGAGTGAGCTGAAAAAATATTTCTGGGTGGATTTGGCCACATGCGGGCGAAAAAATGAAAAAAGCTGGCACCTGGGGCTGTGCCTAGGCCATTTTTTTCTTCTCTGGCCAATTTGGCCACTAATTTTTGGTAGTGGCAACTAGGTAATGTGCACCATAGGAACGGCGTGATCCAGGAAAATAGGATGGCTGTAATTGCGAATCCCTTACTTTCATGGATCCAATGAATGGATGGATGTGCGTGAGCCATGGCAATATTCAGATCTAGACCAATTTAGGTGGAAATGTGCACTGTGGACAACACATGTTGTATCGGTAGTTATAAAGGAAAAGATAGACATTTGCCTCCAACCCCTTAGCCCATCATTCAGTCGAAGCTTGAGGCTCGGGATGAGGTTTCTGTGGTCAGCAACCCAGGATGAGTCAACTCGGAAGTGTCTCGAGCCTCAATCGGGATGGAGTTTTTTTTTGCCGGTTGAAGCGAATCCAGTGGGGCAAAGATATTTTGCCGTTGCAGTGGCGCTGCCGCTGCTGCAGCAATCTGCAGCGGCAATCTGCGGCAGTCGAGCGTGCGGCACATGTTGAACTCCATCATAGTGTCCCGATTAGCCGTTCCAAGTATATCAATAGATAGTAATAGGATGTATGTATGAACTGACACGAACCATTGGAGTCATACCATATCGTGGGCGACGTGGAAACACAAAGTGTATATTGCTGCAGCGGCAGTCTGCGGCAATAAACATAGGCAAACATTTTGCAGCGGCACTGTGCGGCACTTTGCAGCGGCAAAATTCGCACTTGCAGCGGCAAAAATGTCTTTTTCTGTGGCAGTCCCAAGGAAACAGCGGCAAATTTACCATTCTCTGCGGCAATCCAAATGTGTGACACCGCGGCAATGTGACATTTCAGCGGCAGTCCCAGCGGCACTTCACCCCAGCTCAACAGCACTTTTGCGGCCGTCTCATTTGTGTGCGCGGCAGTCTGTCCGCGACGTGTAAATGTTCTGGGCGCTGTCGTTTACAGTGTTGACTAGTGTCACGACCCGACGCCGGCAACATTGTGCCAACTTGTCAACTCCATCTTCGTACATCGTCTTCCGATTCAAACAGTTCGTCCGCCCATTTACATGAAGCCTGACGATCCCAAGCATGAACATCCGGAATTGACAGCAATATTCAACGCCCCCATTCCCCAGGTGGGCCAAATTCTGGCTGAATTTGACAAGGGCCATCCCGTTGTTGCTTCTCACAATGCCTCTCTACACCGGAACTGGAGGCTGGATTCACCGACTCGTTAGTCTGTAGTTTACCGCGCCACCGGTGATCGCTCGCCCGCCTTATTACTAATCATCGGAGTTTGAAATTGTTCCCACGGCCTTTTCCTTCATACCACCATTGTGCGCCTGCTCTTCCTATCCGTCCAGGCTGGCAGAGACCGTCAACCGAGCTTCAATACCACTCATGCAAGCCATCAAGTGTTCCTGGTACCGAAATTCTTGAGGGAAGGAGCTTGAGTGGGTATATTAAAAGAGTGCCACATTCACCGAGACATCGTGTGCAATGTGTGTTTTAAATGGACAACGTACGTGCCCTAGGCTGTATCTCATTTCTCTGGGGCTCATCGGTGCTATTTGCGCTGCCAATTTCGGTACTCAGGGAAATGACTCGGCACTTCGAATTACGAGCTGCGGCGTCGTCGAGAATAGTAGTCGCGATCTGGTACGCTTCGAGGCTAGAATCAATCAATACTACAGAGCCACTTCTCTCCTTCATTCTCGAGCTTCTTTCAATCCCAATCCTGGACGATACCCGCTATTGGACGTGAAATACTGGCCTGCGGCTCAGGACAGTGTCGTCTGCTACATTTGGTTAATCTTACAAGCTCGGCGAATCGTCCGCGGCCTCCCCCGTATCGTCGACGTCGTCACCGCGCCGGGAGCGCGTGTTCTCGTTGAACAACGGCAGCGACGAAGCAATGCTCATGATCGCGGTGAGCATGTCATGCCCCATTGCAAATGAAAGCCAGCCATAAGTGCCAGCACCTCCTCATTCTCTCTACTCGCCCTCTTCCCGACTCAGAACGTCCGAAATCGACGAGAGCAAATGACCATTCGCATGCATGGGTGGCGACGTCTGTGACGAGAACACTTGGTGCAATGTGCGCATCTTTTTCTTCTTCCTTTCCCCGCCTGCCCCGTTCGGTCTCTGCTGCTTGGAGACCCCTGCGCGGTGCGCACGGGAGCAGCTGCAGACTTTGCCGTGCATGAAATTCCGCGTCTGAGCCAGTGAAATTGTGAGGCGAGAATCTTCGTCACCCCAGTTTTAGTCTTTCAGTTCATTTTTCAGATGCGGAGGGAAGGAAATATGCAATATGGAGCCGTTCCCGATTTTGTATTGTGTTGAATGGTAGAATCAAGCCTTGTTATATTGGGGTTCGCCGTTCGCCGGCTGTCGGACTCGAGATGAGCAATGAGGAATATGTATGTTATTTTAAGTGATTTGGGTGTTCGAGAGAAGCAGATTCATTCCAGAAGCGAGCTAGAATCACACGTCGAAGTTCCGAGGTTCAGAGGCTCAACCAGAGGATGCAGTTCATTCAAGACGACACAAGTACACAATTTGATTGGTGAAATCGGCAATATCCAGCTACAGGAAATTCTAGACCGTTTTCGGGGCTGTGTGACAACTCCACCGGACATTACTGACAGTTTGACGCGTCCTGAAAGCCAAATGAAGGTCGTAGATGTCACAGAGAGGCAAAAAGACGTGTCGTCGGCGGTTGTGACGAGTGTCACAGGGCGTGATGATTTGTAATAACTGGGGCGAGGAATCACTCGATCGAGGTAATCAACAGACTACCGACTCGTTGATCCGTCTCCTAAAACATGAGGCAGAACGGAATCGGAAAAGCAGAACTGACAAAGGATGCAGGAAACGCAGGTTGATCGTCTTCCAAACCCCGACAAAAGACTGCAAGCTCGGCTAAAAAATCAGGTCAGGATATGAAGGTGAAGAAGCGACGATCCAAGTATGTGTGCACGATCGTCAACACTGATACCCGCGATGACTGATGTTTTTGTTCGTTCAGATGGCTAGGCTATGTAGAGCTCGACTCCGATGATAAGGAAGTTCCTCCCTAAGCCTGAGAATCTGATGCATATGTGTAGTCCGGGCGATTTGTTCAAATTTGCTGAATATAATTCGTAGTTGGCAGAGTGGTTGTGTTGAATTATCAAACAGCACGTGGGATGGGACTGTTGAAAATATGATCAGTGTCTTGAGCACACAAGAAAGCGGGCTTCGCAAAAAGATATTTTGCCAACCGCTGCCGGAAAAACGAAACTCTGCGGCAATATGTAGCGGCAGTGTGCGGTAGTCACTTCTGCGGCACATGCTGAACTGTGTGCCATAACACCTACCCTGACAATTTAAAGTATCTCAGTAGAAGCTACTATCATGAATACATGGTTTCACCCTGACTCTGTGGTGGATGAAATATCATGGACGATGTCGAAGCATGAAATAAATATGTTCGCCGCAGCGGCACTGCGGCAGTGCGGCAACAAACAGCGGTAATTCTACTCGCAGCGGCAATCTGTCCGAGCGGCAATGAGAATCTTCTAGTTCTACCATGATCATTGAAGCACCCGTGTTCAGTGTCGCTTTCGCTATTGTTTGTCGTTATTTCTGCAAGCAGAAACGGTTGCACTGTTGATGACTATTTTCAATATATCTCACTTTCGGCTGCAAATTATCCCCAACGTCCTTCGGAGGCATATTCTACGACAACAGAGCTATGGAATCCTCTGGTCATACTGAAATTCAAATTTTGAGGGACGCTGAGGAACATTGCCGCGCGTGACACAGCGGCAGTGTGACATTGCTGCGGCAATGTTGTCGAGTGCTGCAGCATCACTGCGGCAAACTCAACTGCCGCAGCGGCACTTACAGCGGCACAGCGGCATTTTCACCGTGCCCAATCCAGTGGTACCCACACTGCTGCAGATCTTGCGCCGTAATCTCCCCAGGCAAACAAAATACTTGCCCAGTGCCCATAAATTTCTGTATCAAACATTCAAGCAGGGTGGAAAAGACTGGAAGAAGAGCAGGGAATGAAGACCGACCGCATGTTTAGGCAATACTTGGGCTGACTGACCAGATTTTGAGGATAGACTTTTTGTGTCCAGGGGATGTCTTTACACTCTTAAACCTTGCTCGAATCGATTTTGAGGGAAACAGAGCAAAATACAAGGGCTGGGAAGCTGCGCGCCGGTGCCGCGTCAATGCTGCGTCAGTGCCGCGTCAACGCGCATCAGTGCCGCGCTGGTGCGCGTCAATGTGCGCCTGCCGCGTCACTTTTACCAGACCCGACCTCGCCACTTGGCTTGGGCTTGGGATTGATGGCAGTAACGACAAATTTGATTAGAGCTCAATGTGACCAAATATTGAAATGCAGTTTGTAATGAGTACAGTATTCCCAACTCGAGTGTTAGAATCAAGTGTTCATGTGGATTCAAAAGCATTTTGCACTCATCTAATGTTTCTGTATCCCAGCCCATCGAGATGATCGAAGAGTTGAATGGCAGATCGACTGGCCCAAGTTAAATCATTATAATGCACCGGATGGTCGGTTCCATTGTGGAGCACGGGGTTCAAAATGCCATTGTGAGGCATGGGGTTCAGAATAGGTCCCTTCTCAAATATCTGATCATTTGAATAGCTGCTGCTAGCCCAAGACATCAGCACTCACCAATGTCTTTGACAAAAAGTCGATAGCCTCCACAGATGTGTGTGGGAATAGCGATGAGAACGGTTTCCCCTTCTGTATTTTCAATTTGCGCATGTACTGCCGCGATTGAGGGGAAGTAATTGCATAAATCTCATTCGAAGTGGGCGTCCCTGACAATGACATGTTAACAGGTTATGTCTTAGCATTGGTGGTGGAGGGCATTCAAATGGCTGTCATTTTGAAAAGCGTGACCTGGCGCAATGGAGGTGCCTTCAAAGGGATGCCATTTTGAAAAGCGTGACCTGGCACAATAGAGGTGCATTCAAAGGGATGCCATTTTGAAAAGCATGACCAGACACAATAGAGGTGCATTCAAATGACTGCCATTTTGAAAAGCATGACCTCGTGCAATAGAGGTGCATTCAAAATGACTGCCATTTTGAAAAGCATGACCTGAGGTGCATTCAAATGGTGGGCATTTTGAAAGGGAACATCATTTCATCATTATCATCCAGCAGCGACCGTTTACCACCACCCGTTCTTCGTGAAGTCCTCTTCAATCCGGGAGTTTCTGGGTGCGTTCTGATCCTCTCATTCGGGCCATTACGCCGGGCTTGCACTGGACTCTACCAGACAAGAGCTAAATGTACCAGACCTCCAAGAAGAGCTGACTCCGATTCTGGGGGGTCAAGGTCGGCCACCCTCATATCATACGACCTAGTGATGACCCGAGTCTGGATTTTGGCAGGGACGTTCTTAAATGGTAAGGCCTTACAGCAATTGGCAGAACATAAGGCGCGGATCGTTTTTTTTCTGTTTTCGACGGTTTTGACGAGAACAGGCACCACGGGTTCAGTTTTGATCGGACTACCTTGGGAGTAGGCGCGTTGGAATAGCACTGAAAATCCGCAGGGGACCAAGTCCCGGCTTTTTTATGTAATTATGTAATGAAATTTCTTCAGAAAAATCATGGTTTCCACTAGGACAGCTGTAGCACAATGGATACTGCGCCGATTGACCTAGTCTTTGAATATGTCATGCATCTGACTTAGCACTAGGGGACTATCAGGTTTGCAGACATGAGTCTGGCTAAATCCGCATGGTGATCTCTACTTATGGTAGTAGGTTAATTGATGAGGATTTTGACGGGAGGGCTTAAGGGTTATTTGACATCCGTGGTCGCCGCTTGAGCGGTGCTTGCAGTGAAGAAAAAGCCCAAGTGACGGCGAGAGTGGATGATCTCTCGGAAAGAGTCTTTTGAAACACAAAACCAGCAGTAGACATGGAAGAATATAGAAAAAGGCCTTCTCAAAGCCTTCCAGAGGGTGAGAATTGGCCAGTGAGCAGAATGCGGAAGGGGACATGGGGGAAGGAAGAAAGAGCGATGAACCATAAACTTGTTTTGACTCGGAACAATCACGCCATGATAGTGCACATGCTTTTGGCGGGCAACGGTGTTGCCGGGCCACAGCCAAGTTTTAGGCAGAAGTTGAAAAACTAAGGAAACTGTACTAGGGCGGACTTTTGTTCTGTGCTACACGACTCTAGAGATTTTTGTGTCTAGGTCAAACCGAATTTGCATTTGGGACATCTTCCGGATCAAACCTCGCTGCATCATTTGTGATGCAAGTCGATGGGCCTATTGTCGACTCTTGAAGCCAGACAAGCAGAAACATTACATTTACAGAACCGAAGACACGGACGAAATTTTCTTCTTTCGGGACGTTTTCGGGGAATTGTAAATATCTCAACCAGTTCTCCACCGATTTGAATGATATGGATCTAGATATGTTGGGCTAATTCATGCGGAATTAGTGACAGAGAGGAATTTGGGAAAATATTATGTATTAGGTAATTTGTGGCTATTACGACGGCCCCAAGGCAGTACGATACTACAATACGAAAACTCACCGCGTCAAAATTTCCCGCAACTACAGATTCACTGACCCCGCCGTTGAATTCAATGAACTTGAAGTTAATGTGCCATCCGAGGGGGAGAAAAACGGGAATGCGTCTGTCAGCCAGCGCCGACACAGAAACAAGCGGAACACGTACCTGCACCGGAACCACCAGCACCAACCGTCACAGCCCAGCCGCCGAGGCAGGCGATCACACCCAAACCCGCATCAGCATCATCCACACCACCGACACGGCGTATTAGCACCGAACACAATCCTAAACCTAATCAGCTCAATCCTATCCCACTCCGGAAACTTTCGCGCACCGTGACAGACCACAATTACCTCAAACTCGGAAATCCAGACGCTCGACGGCCGAAAGCAGGCCGCAGCAGCCGTGCAAATCGCACAGAGCAAGAACCAGCCGAGGCGGAAGAAGCCAGTGACGACGAAGTCGACATGGTTAACTTCGTGCACATGGCTACAACCGGCGAACTCGACCCGGGGGGACCGAATATTCCCCGCAGTATCGCAGAGGTGAAATCGTCGCCCGAATGGCCCCAATGGGAGCAAGCCATCAATGCTGAATTGGAGAACTTGACGACGATGGGTACGTGGGAGCTCGAAGAATGCCCCGCAGACCGTAAACCTGTCGGATGTCGCTGGGTATTTGACCTAAAATGGCAATATAGTCCGCTATAAAGCGAGACTCGTAGCGAAAGGCTACTCACAGATACCTGGTGTCGACTACTTCGACACATTCTCCCCTGTTGTCCGTCTCGAATCCCTCCGTGCACCGTTAGCTATCGCAGCGGTTAAAGACCACGAAATGAAGCAATTAGATGTAAAGGGAGCATATTTAAATGGAGATTTACAGGAGGAAGTATTTATGGAGCAACCACCAGGCTTCGACGACGGTTCCGGGCGCAAATGCCGTCTGAAGAAAACTCTCTATGGGCTGAAGCAGCCAGGAGAGAGTGGAACCGAAAGCTGCACTCCATACTCACGAAGCACGGCTTCGAGCGACTTGAAGTTGACCATGGCATATATCTGCGCAAAATCAAGGACCAATTCGTTATCATTACGGTCTGGGTTGACGACTTACTGCTATTCAGCAACAGCAACACAATTCTATCCGCCACCGAGGCCGCCTTGAAACAAGCAGTCGAAATCAATGACCTCGGCGAGCCCAAGAAGATTATTGGCATCGAAATTTATCGCGACCGCGCAAGGCGTACTATCCAGATCTCGCAGGAGCACTACATCGATGGGATCTTGAAGCGTTTCGGTTACGAGAATATGGCGCCTGTGAAGACACCAATGGACCCGAATGTCGTCTTGCAGAGGAACGAGTCCGAGGGGAAAACAATCGACGAGCGAGGCCACAGTTTTGCCGAATATATGGGAAGACTGATATGGCCAGCTACCATCAGTCGTCCAGACATAGCGTATGCCGTTGCCAGAATCGGAGCCTACGCAGCAAACCCGAGTGCGACGCACTGGACAGCGGCGAAGAGGGTATTCCGTTACCTAAAGGGAACGCGTGAACAACGGATCACTTTCGGAGGTCCGGAATTTCGGTCCGATTCAACCTCTATCTTCAACCACTACAGCGCGTACAGCGACGCCGACTTCGCATCCAATGCAGACGACAGTAAATCAGTCTCTGGATACATCTATCTCCTAGCTGATGGCCCCATTGCTTGGCATTCCAAGAAACAACCCACGTTTTGAGGGAATTGTGAGTCGCGTTCCCATTCTGTTCTGTTTTCTCCTTGATCGACGGTGGAGAGATTGTTATTCCTTCCGTCGCATACGTTGGTTCCTTTTCAGTCCGTGTTTGTATGTGTGGATTACTTTGAAGTCGGGGCTTCGGCGATCCCTTTGTTAATCTCTCATGTTTATTGGCCAGGCGTTGGTCGGAAAAATCCATCCGGAGTCGCCCAATTTGCCCGTGGCCACCAGCTTTCAAGCTTTGGGATCGCGTTCTATGCACAGGGGTGTTACGAAAACACACATAGGCGGCGTTGATGCAATCTTTCTCGTCATTCTGTGAGTGAGGAGTATTTGTATAGGTGTTAGGCCCCAAGTTAGACGAAAACATCGAGAACATACATTGAGCAAAGGAAATATTTTGTGTCCACCTCGGAGCGAGCGCCTTTGCTGGGGCCCGGGCAGTAATCGGGCTCTCTTGCCATAGTTGTTGTTTAATAACGTCGTCCAAACTCCAAGTTGAAACTATTATTTGACCTCTTCAACTGTTTTTCTCTGTGCTGATTTCTCATGAAGCGCTCTGGGAACCCCCGGCTTTAACGACGCTTAACTGGATTTATCTGGTACTCTGTCTCATACAGAGTTGCACCTACGCTCTTAACACTGTATACGCATGATTCTATCGGTCCGCTCCGTACGGCGAGTCGTACCCCTTATTCTAGCCCGGGAACAGTTGTTCCGGATCCTCTTTGGAGCCCTTTCTTACAAAATCTCGGCCAAAGCACCATTAACAGAATACTCAACATCTAATGTAAATTCGAAGTCGGAAAGTCCTCATGGTGTCTTTCAATCCCCATTTCCCCCCATTGAATTGAGAGTTCTTCCTTTCCACGAAGAAGAGGTCCGTATCACTGGTGATCAGTCCCTGAGGATGAGTCATTATTCCATCTTCACTGGAATTAATATCATTTGGGACAGAGCGCTTCAGTCTTTCCCAAGTTGAATACAGCTCCGGACAATCAAAGTCAACAAAAAAACCGATCAATTATTTTGACCCCGGAGAGTGTTCCAAACGAAAGAGCTCAATGAGGGGAGGCGAACGGTACTATGGAGACCTAATTTTTCGCTGATTGCGACGTGATAGCCGGCACGATTCAGAATTCTCGTCGATGCCCTGGTTCTTAGGCTAGAGCCATGACAGCTCTCCATACTCGAGGAGGCGGTGCTCTGAAGACCGGGCCGAATCAATAGGAAGACGCATTATTTACCATTGTGCCATCTAAACGTGACCCGGTATGGAGACCCAATTTTTCGCAGTTGATTGCGAGGTGGTATCCAGCGCGATTCTGAGCAAAACTGTCTGTTTAGAATTGTCGTCGATGCCCGGGTTCTTAGGCCAGAGCCCTGACAGCTCTCCATACTCGCGGAGGCGGTGCTGGGCCCAATCAATAGCAAGCAACCTGTTAAGGAACGCTCCCCGGAAAAGAAAAATTCCGTGGTAATTCGCGGGTTCGCTTTTTGAGGCGAGTTTATTTGATATTCGGAAGCATCAGTACGATCGGCAGTGAGTGACTCTGAGTTTACTGATACGTAGCAGGCTGGACTAATGATGTGCGCCTGAGGCGGACAGCGACCTGGAAATTAGAGAGTTTGCGCGAAAGCCATATGAGCGACGTCATGGCTTTTGGGCCGTGCGCGTCATATGGCTCCGCATGCCAAAATATGACGCAAATGCAGTGCAAATGGCTTTTGGAGCCATTTGCCTGCCAAAATTGCGCACGGTGAGAAAGCCATGACGTGGGTCATATGGCTTCCGCGCAAACAGGTTATTAGGGCATAGCACGAGTCCACTCGCGGGTGACTCAAATTCGGACAAATTCGGAATGGGAACCAAGCGAGTTTGGGGGGTAACTTACCGTAAATAGCCACTGTCTTGACAAGACTTTGCCTCCCGTACAGTAATCGCAGTCCGTCGCTGACTTCTTTAAAATTGAATAGCCTCAAAGTCGATGTCTAATTTTTTGCCGATTTTTGTCCGGTGCTGTGATCTAGCGATTCATGGGAACTCCAACAATTGTTATCTTCACAGCCGGCGAAGAAGAAGCCCGAGGGATCTTGTCTCACCACATTGGGGGAGGTCGCGAGTTTGGCAATTGAAGTGCGCGTCACAATAACAGTGCCGTAACATCGAAATACTGCCGCTCAGATGGCCGCCGCCACTTGTGAGCTGCAGCCGCGGCGGTGCTCCTTGCTCTCCAGTTCAGTCTTGCTTGGGGCCCGATGTCATGCGGCTCTCGAGATCTCGGCTTGATTCCGTGATCTCAGTGCAGGATATTCGCCAATAAATTTAATAAAAGTGTTGCCGCTCAGATCTGCACGACGCGGAATAAGCCGCAGATGAGCGAAATCAGCAATAGTCTTGCATAATCCATGCAATAATCATACTCAGTGAAGCGCCGGGTATCGGACGGCTGCATAAACTGGAACTAACGTGCAAGCGGAATACCGTGTTTCGGGTTGGACCATTCACGAATATTTGTGGTCTGAGGCATACGCCGTGCGGCGGCCGGGACACCGCTGCCATAATTCTCGGAACTATTATAAAGGAGCACGAGAGAAATGCCATTGGATCCCATTGAAAAACTAAAATTTAAAATCATAACCGCGTTCAAGTGCAAGCCCGAAAGCAAGCCAATCAAAGATCCACAGAAGGATCCTGAAGTCTGCCCGTGTTCCGACGATTTCGGAAGCTCGGTGACCGTGCTTGTATAGACAATAGTGTTCCGGGAACGAGTTATAACAATAGCGAGGAAGAAGACGTAACAAAAGCGGAAATGCTGCGACAGATACACGCCCCCAATATTACGATGGGTCTATGCCTCAACTTAACCAAACAACGCGCACAGATTTTTTGGGGGCCAACTTGACTCTCCTTTCTCTGCCTCCTCTAGTTATGCTGGTCCTTGTAATCTAATTTATACCATTGAGGTGAAAGATTAGGATAGGTGACTTCGATGCTGGCGTAGGTGCTCTTCTTCTGTCGGATCTGCCCCGCCTGACCACCCACCTAGGCGAGTTGTGGGTACGTCCAAATTCATCCACAAAAGCTCATATTAGCGCCACCATCTCAAGTCGTCAACTTTCGAGTACGTCGTCCGCATTGTCTACAGCAGGATGAGAAACTGAGCACAAATTCAGGGCGAGTGCCTGCTGGACACGTTTGTCCGCCCTACGATGCCGGTCACGGATGTACGTCCTTTCTGATATCTTCATAACGCACTCTCAACTGGCGAGTTCAGCACCGCGGCATCCAACCCTGGCAGGTTCCCCTCCCCAAAAATCATCTTCCTTGGGCAAGATCTGAACCTGCTACAATCTGAGACCCACCCATTTTGGTTTCCCGTGGCAGCACTCGCTAACCATCGCCAAATTGCAGCTGCGCGTCTGCGAAGGGGCGTAGTCTTGTCGGTCCGTGCGCCGACATCGCATACACTGCGGGAATCTGCACAAACGTCCCCGCGGCACTCAACGACAAAGTGCTCAGCGCCGCCATCATCGCCGAGGTGGTCGAACTCAGCGTTGTGTGCAGATTCTCCAGGTAACTCGCAATTCCCAAGCACCGGCCGTTCTCCGTTGCTTACGTGCTGGAAATGAGGACTTCGGCTGCGAGGCGCGCGGGAAACCGCCAAGCGGGTATCGCTGTGCCCTGTAACATTTTGTTGCTTGCGGGACGGGTCTCGAGTTTCAAATGCGAGTTGGCTGGCCCGCTGTAAAGGTAGCTGATGTTCGATAGATATGTGAAATGAGCATTGTTTAGCGTTCTTTGCACTTTCTTTCGTTGTCGGGCACTCGGCGTCGCTGACTAAGGCTCCAACCATTTCCGTTTTTAAACGTTCTGACTGGCTTGCGTTGAGGGGCATATGGTGTAGCGAGGACGCAGTCGCGTCGCTGGGGTGGCCAGCGACGGACTCTGGATGGTATTCGACTGCGGACCGATAAATAAATACATCCAAGTACGCAGATAAACTAGTAGTGATAAAACAGTGCACTAGGGAGAGGATGGTGGGTAGCAAAGTTAGATAGCTAGCGAGCAGTAAATGATCAGAGGAATGAGAGACGAAGAGAGGAAATAATGGATGGACCTAGCGAGCAGTCAATGGGGAGAAGGAGAGAGGTGAGATTCCCTGTACTCCTCATCGCGCCATTTATGCTCGCTGGGGGTTTGAGTCATTCGGTGGGTCGCGGACCCGGAGTGTTGTCTGAGTGAGCGAGTCATTCGGCGGATCGCGGACCCAGAATGCATATCACTGCAGGAAATACGCGGGTCACGGACCCGGAATATCATTCGGCGGATTTGGGACCGGGAATGTTCCACTCATGCAGGGCGGTATGCTGCAAGTGCCGTGGAACGCACTGCAGGAACGGGGATCGCGGACCCGGAATGTTCCACTCGCACAGGGCGGTACGCTGCAAGTGCCGTGGAATGCACTGCAGGAAATATGGGGGTCGCGGACCCGGAATTTCATTCGGCAGATTGCGGACCCGGAATGTTCCACTCGCGCGGGGCCGTACGCTGCAGGTCCTCGCTGTGACCAACATGCGCACCCGTTAGACTTGAGTAAATGATTTTTAAACCCGATTAAACGGAAAAAACTGTTTCTATTTTCATTTTGTTTAGGCACCCTACCAAACGGTTTGAAAACAGTTTATACACGGTTAAACGGTTTCCCCAGATCAATGGTGTGCGAAGGCGTGTAAACTGGTTTCATGTAGTCTCTTATAAACAGACGCTACAACAAAATTTGAGCTCGTACCTCGCTTTGTTGTAGTCTGTCAATTACCCGTGATCCGTGATTGGAGATCGATGTTATTATATAATCATAAAAAATGCGGATCCCAAGAGAGCTTTCAGAATGTGTCTCTCCACAATTTGGGGCAAGATTCGGGTTCAGTGATTCAAATTGAGTCTTTTCTCCTGCGAAGTCTGAGCGACAAACGTTAAGAACAAAGATGCCGAGGTTTGATGGCTCGGCTGCTTACTGAGCAGCCTTTTTGTCCCAGCTCCAATGTGGACAAGATCACCCAAGCTAAAGAGGCAGATGTTTTGACAATACAATTTTAACCCATTTTGCATCCAAGATTATCACGGTGAGGGCATTGGGAGTGTTTTAAAGCCTTGGGGTAAATTGAAACTCCGATGTTTATGTAATAACCGCGATCTCCATACACCTGTCACCGGGTA
Organism: Mycena leptocephala; assembly: GCA_029378395.1. Taxonomy (NCBI): domain Eukaryota; kingdom Fungi; phylum Basidiomycota; class Agaricomycetes; order Agaricales; family Mycenaceae; genus Mycena; species Mycena leptocephala. Next base: position 68,137 of record JARJLF010000130.1, on the reverse strand, counting down.
AACTACAGACTAGGTTTCATGTACACACAATGGTCCTTTGTTGATGTCTAAAAGCCAATTAGTTCAGGATTAATTATGTGCTCAGCCTAACACTCGATGGGCGGCGCCCTCGGATGCCGTGTGCATGCAACATTGATGTGTTGATGGTCGGCAATACTGTAGTATTTCGTTCAATTCGTAAGGCCATTTGGGGTGTGACAACGCTTACGAACCGGACCTTTCGTATGACACCCTGGGACATGTGTGACTTACGATTTTTTTTTTCGTTTTTACCCTCTGTTTTGACCCAAATTTGGGCAAATTTCGAGTGACCTCAAAGGGACCTTTCGTTTAGAAACCTTGTGACCCTGTGACTTACGAAAATTTTCGTAGATTTTTGGGCGTGTGACATGTGACCATACGAATTGAACGAAATGCAACAGTATGGGCGGGATAGTGCGCAGTGTTGTAACCAATGTCCTGTGTCACTGAGCCCAATCTGGAGCAAGCCAGTAGCCTCAAAACAACCCCCTCATGTCTCGCTGTACCCAGAGCTGCTCTGTATGCATCAGGGCCGAAGATGAGAAAAAAATACCGTTTTCAAACGTTTTAAACGGTTTTTTAAATGTTTGTTACCATTTCCGTTTACTGTCGTATTTCGTTCAATTCGTACGGTCACATGTCACACACCCAAAAATCTACGAAAATTTTCGTAAGTCACAGCGTCACAAGGTTTCTGTGCGAAAGGTCCCTTTGAAGCAGCTTTGAAGTCACTCGAAATTTGCCCAAATTTGGGGGGCAAAAACGAAATTTTTTCGTAGGTCACACATGTCCCAGGGTGTCATACGAAAGGTCCGGTCCGTAAGCGTTGTCACACCCCAAATGGCCTTACGAATTGAACGAAATACGACAGTAGTTTGGGCCAAAGCTTGAACGAAAACGAAATGGTTGGAGCCTTATGAGGAAGGGCTTTGTTTATCCAAACAAATACAAACACGCCGGATCGATCATGGGCGCCGGGTGGTGCCCGTTCCAGAAAACGCTATCCCCCAACGATGGCGCGCAAACACGTGACCCGGTGATCGCGGTCCGCTCACGTGTCGTTCCGCAACACGCCAACAACTTCGCAAGGCCAGCGCGACTGAGCGAACGTTAAGACAGCAGATATTCTCAAAGATGGATAAAGTGCAGAGAATCTTTATTTCCTTCTTTCTGAGGTTCGTGGTGCCAGATGGTGCCAACTTCGGCCCAAAATCAATATTTCAATACTCTACTGCACCCTACCTGTAGAAATCAATCCAGAAAAAAATTGGGAATAGGCCGAAGGAGGCCCAAATTTTCTGGCCCCCGCCCCTGAAGCTTTACATTCTTTGTTTGAGCCATCAACGGGTTCAAAAACAAATATAAGAATTCTGCATATGGTAAACGAAGTACTTTCTAGTTTACCAACATTCAAAACAGTCTGAAATCTGGCTCTTACCGCACTGCAGGCCTGCAACTACATGCGCAGCTGGCTGGCCTTGTCCAACTTGTTCAAGTTGTTGAGAGTTGATGTGTTGCGTAAGGACACGTGAGCGGACCGCGATCACCGGGTCACGTGTTTGCGCGCCATCGTTGGGGGATAGCGTTTTCTGCCCGTTCCCACTCACAGGTGATGGCGATGTGGTGCTGCTCCGACTGCCCGCTGCTGCTCTGGGGGTGGTGCTGGGACTGGGACGACGCCCCCGCCAATGGCGTCGATGCGAAAGACCGCGCTGACGACGTTCACACCCAGATGGCCCGCGATGTCGACAACACGCTCAACCCCGGGCCCCCAAACGGCCAGCCGCAAGCGGGCTTCATCCTGCCCCAGCACAACCAAAATCAGTTCGGGCGCAGCGTCTCGCCGCTGCCGCCGCCCACCGGCGCGGAGTGGTCCCCGTGGGGCGGCGCGGGGCAGCCGTCGCAGATCGGTGCCACCTCGTCGCAGCTGGGTGCACCGCAGGCAATGACACGCACGTCGTCGCCGATGCCGCCCGCGCCAACGCCGCGGCTGCCCTCGCCGCCGCGCGACGGGTCGCTCATGATGCCCATCAGGCCCCTCCCCACGCTCGCGGCGCTGCAGGCCGCTCTTCCGACTGTGACCCTGCCCAGGCACGACCCGCAGCTGCAGCTTGCGTGGCCGCGTGATGTGCGTGCTCTCCTCGAACCAGTGGTAGATTATTGACGTTCGCACGCAGGTCCTCTTCCTCGTCGACCGCACGCCCTCCCTCTATACCTCCCCGCTCGCACAGGCAGCGGCCGCGCCAACGCCGCGGCTGCCCTCGCCCCCGAGTGACGGGTCGCTCACGGTGCCCCTCCCCACGCTCGCGGCGCTGCAGGTCGCTCTTCCGACTGTGACCCTGCCCTGGCACGACCCGCAGCTGCAGCTTGCGTGGGCCCGTGATGTGCGTGCTCTCCTCGAACCAGTGGTGGATTATTGACGTTCGCGCGCAGGTCCTCTTCCTCGTCGACCGCACGCCCTCCCTCTCCCTCTCCCCGCTCGCACAGGCAGCGGTACCGCTGGTTCTGACGCTCGCGCAGAGTGCGTCTCTCTCCCTTCTCCTTGTCTCTTTCTCTCGCCCTTCCCCGTATCCTTTCTTTGTCTTTTCTCCCGTCTGCTTAACTTCCTGGACGCTTTTCTTTTTCTTTCACTCTCTCAAACTAACTCCGTCCTCTACCACTACCAATAACTCACCCCTCCCGCGGACAGGCAAGCTCCCCGAAGCGCTCTACCTGCGCGCGACCTTCGCCGCCTCGGGCGCCTACCCGAACCTTCTGCCCGCCAACCCGCGCGCTGCGTTCAGGGATTTCGAGGCGGCGGCCCGTGCGGGGCACGCGCCCGCGTGGTTCCGCCTCGCGCGCGACTACGAGGCGTTCAGCGACACGACGCATGCGCTCGACTGTCTGGCGCGGGGCGCGCGGGTGCAGGATCCGGCGGCGTTGCATCGGTGTGTCCGTCCTCCTACCTTTTTTTGCGATGGATCCAATAATGTATACTGAATTGTGCGTTTGCGTTTTCAGACTCGGCGTCGCCCACCTCCTCGCGCAGCTCGGCCTGCCGGCGGACCCCGCGACGGCGCTGCCGTATTTGCATCGGTGCGCCTCCGTCTCCTCTGCACTCCTACCTTCCTACCTTCCTTCCTAAAAAAAAAAGAGAATAATGCTGACCATCCGCATGTTTAGGGCCGCGCTGAGGGCAAGCCTGTAGTGCCCGCAGCCGGCGTACGTGTTTGCGCTGATATTGCTGAACGAGTTCAGCGTGCCGGTGGCTTCGGGGTGCGTCTCTTCTCTCTGCTTTCCTTCCCTCTTCATCCTCCCCTCCCCTTTCCGCTCCTACGTTCGCTGTCGAATATCACTTACTTCGTGCTCGCTGTCGAATATCACTTACCTCGTGTTCGCTCGAACATCTCGCTGACGAATGTCGCTCGCAGGCTCCTCGCGCTGCTCCTCCCCCCGGGCACGCCCGCGCCGCAATACGCGCGCCAGTTGTTGGAGAGGGCCGCGGCGCTGCACTTCCCGCCCGCGCAATACAAGCTCGGGCATGCGTTTGAGTTTGCGGTGCCGGAGGGGTGAGTTTTTGGCTCCTCTTGCTCTCTTCTCTCTTTCTATGCCCACAGTTCTCCCCTTTTCTCCCAAACTCCCACTCTCACTTCGCTTCTTGCTCACCATTTTTCTCTTCCCACAGCGCGTTCCCGTTCGACCCGCTGCTCAGCGTGCAGTGGTACAGCCTCGCGAGCCAGGCAGGCGAGGCCGAGGCGGACATAGCGCTCAGCAAGTGGTTCTTGTGCGGCGCGGAGGGCGATTTCTCTGCGGACGAGCCGCTTGCAACGGGCGTTTGCGGCCAAGGCGGCGGCGAAGGTGCGTTTTGGCTGGTCTTCTTTCTTGTGCTTTCGTTTTGGGGGCCAGAGAGCTGGGAGGAGCGGTGTGAGACGGATTTTCGAACGGATGGTACCTGGGACGCCACACCGAGTTTGGGTCTGGAGGCGTCGGGTGTTCCGCTGTTCAGGTCCTTCCTCCCCGAGCTCCGCATCCCCTTTTCTTTTTCTCCGTGGACGCCGAGCTGCGAGCTGACATTCCCCTCTTTTCTCACGCAGGCGCTCCCCGCGGGCGAGTTCGCGATGGGGTATTATGCCGAGGTGGGCATTGGTGGGGCGCGCGATGTGGGCGAAGCGAGGGGGTGGTACGAGAAGGTGCGCTTTTGTGTTTCTGAGAGAGTGGGGGAGAGCTTTTGGCTTTTATAGGGAAGGAAGAGGGCTGCCGCAATCTACGGGATCTACGTCTGCGATCTCGAGGCTGGGTGGGCGTGGATCCTCGGAACGACGAGACGATGGCGGTCGCTCGATGCGAAGCGTTTCCTCGTTGCTGCGGAGTGCGGAGTCTTCCCGAGCTACGAGGCCGACTCCCCGCTCACTCTGCTCCTTTTCCATCTACACCTGCATCCAACTTGAACATGAATGCTCACCCCCTCTTCCCTAGGCTGCCGCCCACGGTAACAACGACGCCACCGAGCGTTTACGCGCGCTCGCGCAGTCTGCGCCACAGGTGCGTTTTTCTCTTCTTTCTTCTCTCTAACACAACGCTGACCGACGTTAATAGACGCTCGGCCGCACGGAGCACGACGCGCTCACGGGGGACAAGCTCGTCCGGAAGAGCGCACAGGCGCGGATACGGAGCGAGCAGAATCAGAATGGGTGGGTGCTGTTCTTGAATTCGAATCCATCCACCACGCTGACTCGTTTCTGTTTGCAGCGCACCTTACACCAGCGAGCCTGGCACGTCCGTGAACCCGCACCCCGAGCTCGACGCCGGGCGCGGCGCGCGCGCGCCGCCCTCTGCGTACCCCACGCAGCGCCGCATGCGCGTGATGGAGTTCGCGCGGAACTGGACCGACTCCCAATAAATCGAGGAACCGAAGAGGGCGAGATGTTGGAAAGATGAAGTTCATGAAATGAGCCGCGGCACAGCACGAGAGCACATTAGAACTGGTGCCCCACGCTAGTTCTGGAGTACAAGGACAAGGCCGGCAAGAGACGAAACTTGGCAACGGAGACAAGACGAAGAGCCTAAGTTCCGCAAACAGCAGTAATTTTGAAAATGGCAATAAAATTAGCGCTAGGTTTATAGAGTCAGGAAAAACTGCAATTTCACGTACACCTTCGATTTATTATACTCTTATGCCGCCGAACACCAAGTTAAACTGGGTCTCGGGCATCACGGGCGAGTCGTAGTTCAAGCAGAAAGTCATTCTCTTAATCCTCTTCAACTTCACCCTAATTCGGGCATATATATGAGGCAAGTCCAACTTGTGTTTTAAACCTACAGTCGGTTCCCGTTCACTTTTTGGTGAACTCTGAATTTAAGCCGGGTTATCAGTGATCGAATGGCAAATCTTCTAATTGCAACATTCCTATCTGACCTTGTACCTAGCACTTCACCCCGGACATAAAGTAAATAACCTCAAAAGCCGCTCGTAGCCAACCGCCGGTTGCCTCCTCGCGGCCGATTGGACAGATACATGTTCATAAGGCTCCAACTATTTAGTTTTGGTTTACGATGGGGCGTAAACTAAAAGAAAACCCATATAAATGGTTTTAAAACTGTTTACAGCTATTGGCAATACCGAAGGCGTGAGCGGAAAATTCCCGTTTGGGATGTTTTCAGAGAATTCCCGATATCTCAGTCAGTTCTTACCCGATCCACATAAAAAATAGATAGATATACTCAGATAATTCATGCCAAATTATTGATAGAAGAAAAGTAGTAAAATAATACATATTTAGTGACATGGGTTTACGGGGCGTTTTTGGGTTTCAATGCAGTTTACAGGCATCTAGGCGCATCCAAATGATGTAGATTTTTGTCCGGTGATGCTACAATACGTTCTGAAAGATGTCATAGACTCTCATCTGATCAGGCCGTTATCATGGGGTCTCATAGGGGCCTGATGGCCCCTATCGACCTTATCAGGCCATATCAGCTTCTCCGGGTTTTTCCGACAGAGGCGACTGTAATCCTTTCCATCGTCGGCGAGATTTACCAAGTTATCGAGAACAAATGCTTGGGTCCGCTGAATATCGTCGACTGGCAGCCGTGGCAAAGAAAATTGATCGCGAGCGCCGAGAGCGCAAGGAGAATACTCTACAGTAGTTAGAAATACTGGTAGTTTGAAATCCTTTCGAGTCTGTGAGTCTGCCAAGTACCCAGGTTAATAGGTATTGTAATTGTCTACCGGGCCGCGTGGAGTCAACGGAAGAAGGTTGACGACGAGCGGGTCTTCAGAATCTTTCAAATATGGACAGAATTAGAATTCAAAATGAGTATTCTTCCGTAGCAAAGCACGGGCAAACTGTTAGTCTACATTAAATACACAATGTGAGTGAAAAGCTGCTCAAGACGTTTTTATCGGACTAGGCTTTGCACCAGGGAATTTTTGGCGATTTCTAGGGCAATTTATTATTATTATTTTAGGTAATTTGAGGTTCGATTCAAAGTTCGGGCAAGACCTGGACTAACGTCCAGCTGGAGCCACAATTTGGGTCAAAATTTTAGTCGGCCCCAGAGAAAAGTTTGGGTAAAAGTTTCTCGCTCCGTATCTGACCTCCCATGGGACCATGGGATAATCAGGGCTCCTACCGGGGGCAATACAGTCACATGTAAAGCACTTTTTGGCCTCTGGAAAGGTCAATATCGCGTCCGATGGGAATCTGAATAGACCAAAATGACCGGAATGATCGGGGCTATAGATTGCTGGTACAATGGCTTGCAGTGAGGGCAAATACAGTCACGCGTTTGAAAATGTAATGGATTGCAGTGTGGACAATGGGTTCACGCGGTTGAAAATGTAGGTGCAGAAAAGTCAACATCTCGACAATTTTTGGTACATCAGTTAATTCTGGCTAAAATTTGTCAATGTAAATTACATCAGCCCAATTTCACATGTAAATTACAGGGTAAAATATGTATTTTGCATGGCGGCCCTCCGACCTGCATGTAAAAAACTGTGAAAAAACCCACTCCAAACGGGCTCACAGGGCAGTCTTTTGTCGTCTTGTGGCCCTGCCGAGAACCTCAGGCCGGCTAATAAACACAGAACCCCTTCTGAGGTGACACCGATGGCGGACACCCATCGTGTGGGCTCATTCCTGGGCCGAATCACTCCGAATAAAATTCTGGCAGCATCCCAGAGTAATTTCATGGTTTTCTGCACCATTTAAACCGTATGCCGCCTGTGCTGATGGCCCACAATAAAATAATTTGGGGTTTTACGAAAAATCGAGTTTGTGGATTGAGCCCATACCGAAAAATGGTGAAGGCAGGCCAAAAGTACTTCTAAAAGCAACCTCAGTGAGATTTTAGTTGGCCCGAATTGGTAGCATTTTGCGCTCTCTACGTGGCCCGGAAGTTGGTCACTTCTAGCTTTTTGGGGCAGGTTTAGTGCATTTTTGGCTAAAATCCCAGATTTGCGCCGGGCATTGTAAGCTCAAATCCCGATAAATGTAGGCGAACCGACATATGACCATGATCGCTTTTTGAAGTACTTTCATGGTGTGTACACCATTTTTTGCGTGTGCACTGATTTCAGAAACCCGATTTTCCGGAATCATCCATTTAATTTATTGCGGGACAGGGAAGGAGGAAGGGTATGGTCCAAATCATGCCAAAGATCATGAAATCGATGTATCCTCATGGTAGCATTCTATTTGAAGTAATTCGGCCCAGGAATGAGCTCACACGACCCCGTTCATTACTTTTCGCCGCCACTGTATATGACGGCGGTTGGTTGGGGAGGAGTACGCCAGAGCTCATCCCACTGTTACACCTCGGGACTATGAATGGTTTTTTGGCCAAAAATCATGTGCAATACGAGTTGAACATGCAACGGATGCATGAGCTAGAGGATATTTTGAGGCTTAATGGCTGCATCTATGGCAATATCTCACCTTGGGATCTGTTGGTCCAAGTCAGTGAGACCGTAAATGCCTATAGATCGACGGACCACAGTGAGCGATGTCCAAAAAATGCAAATACCGTATACCCTGCAGTATCTGCCACATAATACACTTCGTCTCGGACTATTCGAGAAGAATGTACGAGATCTGTCGATCCTAATTTTTTCGGAATTATTTGGTCTTCAGCCAAAATTTTCGAGGTTCAAAATGTTGAAATATGGTTTTGGGAGAATTTGCTCGTGGAACATTGTTCGTTGTGGTCTATGTAGTCTATCCTATGTACACCATTTATAAGGTTCCGGGATGATTCTACATGCCCCAAAAATTCGACCAAGAAATTTGTTGCCTTTGATTGTCCGGAGCTGTAGCTAGTAGTAACAGGGCAAGAATTGGAAGAAGAAGAAGGGGGGAAAAACACATAAGTTGCAAGTTCTGCCAGGCAACGGCATGGCCCCCCTGCCCCAAGTCAGTCAGTGGTGTTTGGGAAGAAGTAATAAACTCGCGGTATGAGGACGCTCAGGCGAGTCAGCGTTTTCGCCTGGGACTTCAGAGCGCAAAGCCCGTAGATAAGGCAACCCAAGGACCAAATATCTGTTTTCGAATCGTACGGATTTCCTTGGATCAACTCTGGAGACATATAAGTATTGGGGTGTCTGTAGGCTGTCGAGTAAGTACCACGAAACAAAAGATGACGTACCCCGGCGTAGGTGCTGCAGAGGTCTGCTTGAGCAAGAGTCCTTGGTAAACCAAAATAACCGAGTTTGATGCATTTTTCCCCCTCAAGGAAGATTACATTGTGCCACCGGTGATATTCAGAAGCTAGGATCGCACCAAGACACACAGAGCGTAGTTTCACATCTCGAATTTGAATTATTCCCGGTGAGTGGTATCGTTGGGAAACTTACACTAACTGGGCAAAATATTTGTCTCGGACTATTTTTGGTAATGCAGTCGGTTTCCCGGACGACACAGCAACTTCTCGGTATACCTTCCGCAGAGCGAAATGTAGCCAAGGGGTCTTCCCACATACACAAATATTTCCTCATTTTTTGAGTGCCTTCCCACAGCACTACGACACAAGACTTGTTTAAGACTGTTTGTACTGAGTGGAGCAATGGTGCAATATCCAGGCTCCTTTCAACATACCACATCTTTCGGAAGCGCATTCACCCCCCTATCGTACACAAACTATCTTCACATCATCTATGGCTCCTCCCACCTCTCCTACCACCAAATGTCGCATTGTGGAGATGAAGAAAGCCGGCATGAAGACTCGTGACATCCAGAAAGCATTATCTGGCCATCGCAAGCTGACAACAGGCCGAAATTCTGCGTGACACCCTCAAAAATTTCGACATTCGGAACGAAAAATTTGTCTTTTGGGCATCTTCCAGGCAGTTTTGGGCTGGGTGTGACGCTTGGGAGGTTCGACAGAGGCCCGCGTGACGCGCGACCGGGACCAAATTTCGGGATCGACACAGGGGTGCGTGATGCGTGACTGTCGATTTGAAGGAAAAAATCCAGTACATTAGAGCAGATTAACATTGCGAAGTTGAGTACCCAACGTGCATTTATCCACATGCAGCCCGAATATTTGAATAGACGCGTATTCAAATATTTGCCAGGACATAGCACCAGAATTGCACCAGAACCTAAAACGTTGTACTTACTGGCTTCAGTCTACCTGAGGTCAGTCAGGATCCATACCCGGCCAGAAATAGCGATCCGAGAGCTTCAGTTTAGTGCTGTCCCGGATGACCGCACCCGAAGCCACCTGCGCAACGGAGCGGTGCTTGGCTGTCTTCACCACCATTTTTCTCACGCGACGTGGATTCCGTGTACTTGGCATCGCCGTAGAGAAGGGCCTCCTGCGTTGAAGTGTCTGTCTACGAGAGACTACCTCCTGCGCGCCCTGCTGACTTGCGCGCGACGCGTCCTTTCTGACCACGCGGCCAGGGCGCTTTGCTTTCTCCTGCGCAATGTTATGGCCCCCGCCACGGTATCCTGCAGCCAAACATGGTGGTCAAGACAAAGCTCTGAGGTCTGAGCGGCGAGGTGCCAGCGAATTTTTCTCTAGTTTCCAGGGCCATCCACGGGAGAAGCAGCCATAATATCTGAAAAGTTTACTCTGGTTGCCAATTGGCGGCGGTAATCCCTCCATGACCTCGGAAGGATGAAAGGAGGAGAGCTACTATGGTCTAGTAGCTGGGGATGGCGCGGCGAGCTAGGATAATGATGGCGAGGCATGTCGGACCTCCTAGACTTCGCGAGTCTTGAGTGTCGTCGCGGAGGTAAGCGGGCCTCCACTGTGGCGGTGTCGAGGCAACCGGAATTAGCCGAGTGGAGAGCGTCTCCATGGACGTGTATAGCCTTCGGCTCTGAGGGCCTAGAATTGGCCCCGTTTTAGAAGGCCGTTCAACGCAGTGCGTGTCTGTCGATGAGGCAGGCGACGTGAGTACTCGATATCAAAGGGAATGGAGATGACTGACACAGTCGCGATTTCGGTCTAGCACTTTCTCAGCCCTGTTCCTCGTGGGGCGTGGGTCGTGAGTCGTCGTGCTGAATCGTGCTCGTGCTCGTGGGTCGGCGTCGTACTCGTGCGTCGCGGGCTGTGCTCGCTCGACCCCGCAACTCTCCCCACCCCGAACGCCTACGCTTCCATCGTCGGTCGTTGTTCGAGAACATTGCACTCCCTCTCGGCACGAACCCGCTCTCGCACAATCGTGCCCCCCGGTTCCCGTGCTTTCCGGGGTCGTGGGTCGTGCGCCATGCGTCGTCCCTGTTCTTGATCTGTCCGGTCGCGCGCGCGACCGATGAAACTCGTCTATGCGCTCCACACCTCCTGCGACGCTGCCTCCCGGACGCAATTTCGCCAAATCTGAGGAGGCGGAAGGCGCCGGGTTCGGCGAGCGGTCATGTGGCGATGCGGAACAGAAGTGGGGAGAGAAGAAGAATGGTAGCGGCAAGGGCGAGGAGGAGGGAATGGTATGAAGGGCGTTGCGTTGGCGTGTGGGGTCCCTCCGCGTCTCGCGCATACCACTCTTCCCGTCCTCCTCTCGGTTCCATCCTTCAAATAATCTGTTGAGGTTGAAACAATATCTGTAAGATACTTTACATGGTCGCCGCGAGCATACATGTGGCTGTGCACCTTCATGGTGAGCCCCGGTTTGATTTAGCTCAGCATTTGTCTCTTATAAACAGACACTACGACAATTCAAGCACGTACGTTAGTTTGCATAGTTCGCATAGATCCCCGCCATGTTACCTTGGAAAACTGGTTTTGCGTAGTAATTTGTGCCTGCCAAGCAGGAAATAGCTCTCGGCGGCGAGGGCGACGCCCGGGGCGAGGTAGAGGTGCAGCGGCTGCGCGCGATCAGCACCAATTCGATAATTCGACACTGGCCAGAATTTCGCGCGACACCCCCCCAGCCATAACAGGCTTTTTTGATAACGGCCTTGGGATGGATTGCATAGCTCCGCAGCAAGAACTATGTTCTAGCACTCATCCGGAAGATGCAGGAGGATACTGGGGATCGAGTCCTCTCAGTTATCAGGGCTGTCCTGATACGATGGACGGCTCACTATCTCGCGTATTGCAGACTACTTGCACTTGCTCCGATTCTCAAAGCACTTGTTCAGAGAGTGTCATTGCGTACTGCAGCAGACAATCAGCTCATAACTGGCGACAAAAAGGCCAAGGCCAAGGCCCGGCAAATGATTGCTATAATTGACAACTCACTGTTCTGGAATGCCATTACCAGGTTCACTATTTTTCTCATGCTCTCCATTATTTCTAAACTTTGATTAGGATGAAAACTCATCTCGAGCCACTTGCAATTGCCGCAAATTTGATGCAAGGTGCAAGCTGCCGGCTGGATGAGGTCCTCCTTACCTTCGGAAATATCTTCCGCCACTTTTATCAGCTGAACAGCACCATTGATGCAGAAATCCGAGCTGCTGTACTGGCAAGTGTTGAGCTGCGTTGGTCCAAGTGTGACCAGGAGGTTTTCATTGTTGCAGTAATGCTCAATCCATTTATCTCACCAACCACCTTCAATGCCCTCAGCTTTCTCAACATTCAAGGTCTTTATTCAGTATTTGCTCGGCTCTATAAGCGCTTCTTTCAAGTTGAAGTCACTGGCCCTTTGGCTTCCACCCTCATAAAAAATATTGAAGAATTCTACGAGGGAGCTGGAGAGTTCAAGAACAAGGGGGCAATTATAGAAACTGTGCGGGTCTCCGCATCCGAGAAGGTATGCAAGCAGTTTTCACACTGAAATGTTCTCATGCTGTGTAGAAACGAGGCCCAGACCCATTGGAATTTTATGAGGCATTCAGCTTCCCTGGGAGAGTCGTAGAGGATCAACCTCTATCCAAACTTGTCTGTCAATCTGTGCCAACTCCGCATCTTGCGAGCGTCTATTCAGTGTCTTTGGTGCAATACTTACAAAACTCCGTAATCGGCTCCGAACAAAAACACTCACCAATGTGGCAGAGCTTAAAATGCTTGTGCGCGATGAACACCTTCGAGACAGCAAGGCAAAGAGCAGGTTGAAGCGAAAATTTGGTGAGATCTCAACTGAAGTTGAGTCTCAAGCTACTCCCTCTCGACCCCTTTCTCCACAACCTCCGGTGACCATTGTTGCTCCTGCTCCTCCTGTCCCAGCCCAAATAGCCATGGACGAGGATACCAAACTGAAGTTGAGTCTCAAGCTACTCCCTCTCAACCCCTTTCTCCACAACCTCCGGTGACCATTGTTGCTCCTGCTCCTCCTGTCCCAGCCCAAATAGCCATGGACGAGGATACCAAACTGAAGTTGAGTCTCAAGCTACTCCCTCTCAACCCCTTTCTCCACAACCTCCGGTGACCATTGTTGCTCCTGCTCCTCCTGTCCCAGCCCAAATAGCCATGGACGAGGATACCAAACTGAAGTTGAGTCTCAAGCTACTCCCTCTCAACCCCTTTCTCCACAACCTCCGGTGACCATTGTTGCTCCTGCTCCTCCTGTCCCAGCCCAAATAGCCATGGACGAGGATACCAAACTGAAGTTGAGTCTCAAGCTACTCCCTCTCAACCCCTTTCTCCACAACCTCCGGTGACCATTGTTGCTCCTGCTCCTCCTGTCCCAGCCCAAATAGCCATGGACGAGGATACCAAACTGAAGTTGAGTCTCAAGCTACTCCCTCTCAACCCCTTTCTCCACAACCTCCGGTGACCATTGTTGCTCCTGCTCCTCCTGTCCCAGCCCAAATAGCCATGGACGAGGATACCAACGAGTCTCAGTCCCCAGAGGAATCCCCTGACAGCTCAGAGTTCAATGATGTAGCAGAACGAATGACTCAGATGGTTGACGAGGATGAAGATCTGCCTGATCTGCCTACCCTGCCTGGAGGCGAAATATCAGTCAAAATTGCTGACTTGTTCAACTTCTCCGACATTAGTTGGGTTTTTACTCATGAGCTCACGGGTAGGAACAGCTTGGAAGAAGAGCAGGAGCTCTATGAGTTGGTTGACCGTGGGTCTGAAGGTGTTGAAGGAGAAGCAATTGGGGTAGATACAACAACTGAGGCACTGATAGGTGGTTTGTAAAATATATTTTGAAGGTTTTGTACATGTATTATGTCCCAAATATACGCTACGCTCAATGTACGCTGTCCCTGATCTCCGGCCCGGCGTGCCGTTGACAGGTCTTGCCCAAAACGGAAAGTCAAGTCATCAACGTGACCTGGGTGGCTGCCACATGTCACTTTTTTGACTTCCAACCGGCAGCCGATGACCTGAACAACACTGCAGGATACAGTCTGTAACGGTGAAACGAAACACTCAAGCGAATCCGCATTTTTTGAGCCAATATTGGATGGAACTGTATGATACCTCGTTCCAAATCGATAGAATAGGTTCCGCGCTACCTGGCCGTTCAAAGTCCCTTGAGGTTTCATGATCTTTTGACTGAGAACGAGGGCAGTCTTTCAGCAGCGGCCGTTTCGGCCAAAACACGTGGAAGCGAAACACTTGCAACAGCGCAATAAATCCAGTTGCTCTTCATATACAGGTCCGGAACCCTCCAGGTTAACGATATGGATTGTATTAACCTCGCAGACCCCACTTCTGGCACCTCACGACTTGGATGTGCATTCAAGAGACCATTGTGCCTGCCGCCCGAAAATGTGCCAAATAATCGTCCACAAAACGTCGCATCGTGCGGGGGCTACAGAAGCTTGTTTCCTAATTCCTTCTATACATAGGCAGTACACATAGGGTGCATCTTCCTCCCCCCAAAAATCCGTGGTCATTGGCGGTCTTTAAGCTGTCAAACGGCATGGTGTTTCGCTTCCACGTGGTGTTTCGCTTCACCGTTAATATTTTAGCATGTTTGATCACCCGAAACCATTTTTTCGAACCAGGGGATACAAACGAGCCCCGAATCTTGGCAAAAGACAGGCCGGACGGCCTTCAGAGATACGAAATGGTGTTCTCACGCCGGCATCTTGAAGAAAAACCTCCCACAGTTTTTGGTCGCCGCGTCACTCTGCCTCCAAATTTGACATACAGTGTCCTCATAGGTCGTATTCCATCCCATAGTCACCAAATCTACGGATTCTACATCACAACCCGTTGTATTATGCAAGTGGCCCACTACCTAGTGTGGCCCGGTAGGCAGTCGCTGATAATATGCCGTTCGGATTTCCAACGCGAATCGAATGAGCATGCTTTTGAGGCAATCGGTTGAGAATTGTGTCCAAAATAGCTGTTCTGCCGAAAAATTATCAAAAACACAATAAAAACGGGCCGTGCCCTAAGTTCCGCAAATAGCTGTGAATACTTAATAGAACAAATACTAACTAATATGAGTACTGTGTCATGATGAAATAAAGAATAGAAAATGTACCTTCTCAGTCACCATAGGGGAAAGACTGAGGAGGGAAGATGCGAAAAGTGGTTTATGTAATGGCTAGTGTGCATTATGTAAATGTCAAGACGAGGGAAAAAAGCAAAGTACGCAAATGAGAGACGGGCCTAGCGAGCAATGAATGGCAGGAGAGAGCAAGAGCCGAGGCTCCTGCCCCTCCCCTGGCCATTTTATACTCGCTCGGTGTCTCGGGTGATCGACGGATCGGTCCACTCGCGCGGGGCGGTGCGCTGCATGTGCCCTGGGCCGCGCAGCAGGAGGTGTAGGACCCCGGCATGGAAAGGGTGCGAGGTTCTTGCTCAAACCACCAGAGTGCGCCCGTTAGATTTGAGTAAATAAACATTTAGACCCGATCAACTGATACAAATCCATCATTTTATACACTCAGACTGTACAGCTGACGTATATGAGGACAATAACTATTTCCCTTTTAAGACAAGGAGGGTGGGTGCAATTGGAGTGTGTACTGAATCGTGTACCCTCCAAAGTGCAGAACGTATCGATGCCCCAAATTAAGGTACGTAGGGCTCCATGAGATGTATTTGGACACATCCATCAGCAAAGGATGTCCCCCGCGGCCATCAACGCCGCCATGTCTCACTTTTCACACCACCACGCCGCCACGTCGCTCGCTCTTTGACTCACACCATCGCCGCCCGACCTCAACGCCCGCTCCGCTCCGCCACGCCCCGACTCCCTCCTAGGCCCTCTCCGCTCCTCGCCTTACCCCCAAACCCAAGCCGCTCTTTCCACTACCAAGCCTTGACTGAGGAACCTGCCCCCAATCAATGTCGGTCCACCTTCAGCATCTGGAAACACATTCCAGCGGCACAGACATGGCATGTCCATGCCGGACCGTGGACTTCTGCCACAGACCGACAGACACCCGCAGACCTCCGCAGACACGGTCACGAAGCGACAGACGCGGTCCTTAAGCGGTCAGCGTGGTCAACGCAGGCAATCAATTCTTGATTCTCCGTAACCTCGTTTGGGCGTCGTTCTGCCGCGATGTTCACTTCTCCAGTTCCTCAATGGCAAAACACTTGTCGGTTCCTACACGACGGCTCGAACGGAAAAAAAAAAAAAAAAAAATCGCTAAGTCCGTGGCCGAGCGCACGTATAAGAGTCCCGTAAGTGTGCGATGTTGTCAATCCCTTCCTTTCTTTCTCCCACATTTGTTCATCAGCTTTCTTGTAGGTCAAGTCTTACCTTTTCCCATAGATATTCAAACTCACCATATCATTCTTCAGAACAGGCTTCCTGCAAAGACTCTGGATAGCAATGGTCACCCCGAGCAGGTACATACGTCCGCCTTTTTGAATTCTCGTTCTTCCTTACTGACAACATACAGACATGAACTCTAGGGTCCTGGCCAGCGTGAGATGATCCGAGTGTTTTTATGCGGCTATGTTCTCGTCATTTACTTCAATGTAGTCGTTAGCTGCCTCCCAATATAATTTGTTGAAAAGCTATTATTTTCTGCCCGCGCCCGCGCTCTGTACTGTTCTGCCCGCATTAGGAAGCTTCCGAGGAAACATGGCCATTTGATGGAAAAGATGGATCGTCAGCAGGCGTGATGGTGATGGTCTGCAGGTGTCTGTGGGTCTGTGGCACTATCGGTCTATCGGTCTGCAGGTGTCTGCCATAGAAACCGGGTGTCTGTGGTTGTCTGGTATAGACAGGGGGAAGTCTGTGGGTCTGTGTGGTCTGTATGGTCTGCCACAGACCACTACAGACATTGGGAGTTTTCCAGATGAGTCAAACCGTTCGCATCGTCACCGCTAGCTCCCACCTGCACCTTTTCCCGTCGATCCTGAGTACCACCCTGGCCTCCCCCGCGTCTATCCCCCTCCTGCAAATCCTCACTGTTACTTTTCCCCCCATATTTGGGTGCCGGCGCTTTCCTGTCGAACCTTAACATATTGCTGATACCCGTAACCGTAGATGTGCCGCTGGGATCCTAAACGCCTTGGCCCACGATATACTGCTGTCCATGGCTCGTCCCGACCCATCCCCCTCCTGTGATGGATCTGTATTATTGTCGGGCGCGATTTCGGTGCGCCACTCCTTTGTTCTCTTTCCACTTCTTCCCCGTCCACTCCCCCTTTCATTCCCCTTTACCGTCCTACCTCCGTCCTCTACATTTGACCCCCCGCATCTACTCATGTGCCAATTAGCGTTCCCGCCCGTGCGTGCACTGTCCCGCGCCTCAAGCAACAAGAACGCGTCTCGCCGCACCACTGCCCCACCGCGACGCCGCGTCCCTAACGCCGTACCACACGCACACCCAGCGCACCCCGTAACCCACTCGCCCCCCGTACTCGCGCTCTCCGCCACATATATCCCCGCCCGCGGGTTGTCCTGCGCAACACCACCCCACTGCTCGAAGCTCGCGCCCGCTGTGCACCCCCACGTACGAACCGCGCCCCCACGTGCATGCGCAGCGCCTGCGTTGGCGCTCCCTCGTGCTCGGCGCCCGCTCATTCATTTGATCCCCGGGCCCCGCGAGCATCGCCCCAGTCCCGCCATCGCTGCTCGACCTCTGCGACCCTTCTTTCTCGATCACCATCGATTCCACACGGTACACGCCCCCGGTATACCACACCCGCCGGTTGCAGCGGCCGCGGCACCCGTTCCCCGTTGCGCACCCCCGCCGCCGTCGCCACCGCAGACCGGACATCTTCGCGGGGAGCCGATGCACCCACGCTTGAAGATGTCGCGCAGTCCAGCCACCGCCACGCTGCCCGCGAGACACGCACGCGTTGTATTGCGCTCTCTCTCCGCGCGCTGCCGTTTGGATTGCCTTGCGGTAATTCGAAGACGCACGCAGGCGAGAGGGGGGATTCCGGGTCGCTCAGGCGCTGCCCGCTCTGATTTATTTACTCGTACCTACACTCTTCCCTTTCTCTTCTTTTACCCCTTGTCTCTGTGAGCTTGATCTAGTACATGTTTGCACTGAAGTACGTATTGTAATTGGATTAATAGACTTTGTCCAGACCTCCTCGCAACAGTGCATTCAACGAGTATTGAATTCGAATAAATTCTTGCAGTAATTGCAGTGTTGAGTTGGGTCATCCTCAGATGTCCTCATGGCGTGCCCGACGCCGACCGCACACGACTCAGCTTTTGTGGCACGCTTCGACTCGCGTCACGCCTTGGAACGTTGGTTCAGAAATATTTTGCGAATTTCGAAGATACCCGTTCAGTACTCCACAGCTCAGAAGACTTACTGCCTACGTCGCCTCTGGCCCTGCCCGCACATACCCCCCGGCTCCTCAGACCAAAGGATCTCTTGATAACCTATCTGCTTGTGACCTGCCCAGGCAAATCTATCCTGAGGGAAAACCTTCCAGTGACCGTGTTTTCAAACGTTCAACTTCAATTTTCAAGAACATCCGATAACTCTAATGGAGCGTCTCATTCATCGCGTGGTGGGCATCCAGCAACCTCGTGGACGCGACGTGTTTCTTTGGCGCTATGTATACCTCCTCCGCCCTGAACACGGCAGTGACGAACATATATTCGTTCCCACTGTTTCCCACCTATTCTTCTTGCAGGATTAAAAATGATCGTGACATTTCGCTCCAATGAGGTCAGAGAGGAGAGAGGCACAAAATCCTCATAGAAAGTGAGCAGTTCAAATATTATATTCTTGCCGTCCTTGCAAGGGTTTTGTCATTCGGATATCCGAGCTCCAAACTCGAAAATATGTCTTGTGCGCTCGCATGCTATGCCAGTGCACTCGAAATTATCCACAGGTGATTGCGTGTACGCTGCAGGAAGGAGTTCAACTACAGGACAAATCCCGCACACGGCAGGAAGGAACGCCGATCAACATTTGACGTACACGACACTCTGTCGGACACTATCACCCGGGTAGGCGCATGTACCTTTTCAGATATGTTGTCAGGGGTTAAATACAAGATCTATGACCATACACTGATTCTCCGTGCAGGGACGGTTAGTAACCTCCAGTGGCAACTATATACGAAGTAGCCCGACATCCCAAGATTTTATCATTCGTATATGTAAACGTATGCTCTCCGCTAGTCTCTCGTAGACAGACGCTACAACAATATTAGTGCTCGTGTCTCGCATAGCTCTCCGCTACTTTTTATGCGGTTCCATAGCATGGCTACCGATCTCGAAGTATCCACGTGGTATCTAAGAATCTTTATATGTACCTGCACGCTGGGTGCAGTGTACGTCCAGAAGTTGTCGCGCCTAATTCCTGGCATCGCTGTTTTGTTCTCTCTTTTGACACAACTGGCTTGCAATGATCCACCAGCGAGTGCCGCATACAAGATGTGCTCCGTCGTGCCCGCCACACATACGGCTGGCGTCCCCCGGGCCCGTGCCACTTTCTTCGCCTCATCACGCAGCGTGACCCACCTGAGCCACCGTGTTTCGATACACACAACTCTTCCTTTATTGCCTCCACTCTCCTGTCTGCCTGAAATCTCCATTACACCCACCTGCAATATCCAACTTGGTAGCCCAACCATGCCCAACCCCTATTTGGCGAATTGGTCACACATGTCACGCTTGCAAGAGGATTGGGCCTGCTTGGCAGGTAAATGATAGCAGTCACTGTCCCAAAGCCCAAGGTGGGTGCAGAGCTCGTTGGTCCGCGATATTTTGAGATACAAGGTCTTGAACTACTACTGTTCTTACTTACTTCTTGTTACTTACTTGTATTAGCTCTTTATTGTCTAGGTGAATACATTGTAGGCTTCGTACCACTCTTGTGCGCGAGCCTGAGCTATTTATTGTCTAGTCTAGCTTCTCGCGCACATCTATTAGCTTCACTCTAACAGGAAAAAGGGCAACTGTGAACAACCCTATGACAACCCTATTAGGGTTATTCACAGTTGCTGCAAGATTCGGAATCTACATGATGTATGATACATCATCATTAAATTGAACAAAAACTACGCTCGCAGCTATCCTCCGTCTATTCCCAAGGTAAAATATGGTCATAATTACATTGCGCTGATGCCCCGAGTAATAAATCAGGAGTCGACCATTAAGCCTGCGTTTTTCCGACCAGATAGTAGCTTCATTCCCACAGGTGCCACTTTTGTCTTGACAAACCACATCTTTTCTTATATAGATATTGGGTGACTTAACGTAAGGTAAATCCATTCCTGCTGAATTTCCGAGCTTGTTTGAGGGTGCCAGTGATGCGATCAACCCGAGCGATATTCTATGTTTCCTGCAAGTAAAATATTATACATAATTTAACGTACTGATTCAAACATATCTGCCCTTTTCCTGCTCTCCCTCGTCCCGGACATGAATATAAAAACGGTCGAAATGGTGACCAAAATGGGTCGTGGTGGAGGTCAGAGGACTCTGAGACATTTTGCAGATGTTATAATTGTGTTCCGTGCATTGAGAGAACATTGAGAGTTGATTGAGAGTGTGTCCCGACGTCAGCCGAAGTGCCGGAAGTGACGATCAATAAATGTCGTCCCAAAAGGTTTTATTCAGGCATCCAAAATCCTGGAGGGGGGTCGCTAACCCCCTCCAGGATCTTATTCTATTCAAGTGATGCAGAGTAAAATGTGTCCGTTTTGGGATGTCCGAAATGATGCCTTCACCTGTGATTATTTCAACACCAGAAGTCACAGTGTGGGCAAATGCAGACACGGTACGCCGAGTTGCTCTACCAAGAGTGTCACGCACTGTTCGCACTTTGTGGTTCAATCGAAGACATGTTGCAGCGTCCCGTCGACAGGCTCGGTTATGTAGATCCTTGTTCATAGCTGGGTGCCTCCAAATCAGCATTTTCAGCTTTATCTCATCACTAACTGACAGCCCCGTAAATCTTAGGTTGTACTTTCGCTTGATCTCTTCGGGCAATGGAGTTTTCTGAGAGATTGGAATGTGAATGTCTTGTTTTAAGGTCCATCTACAAGTAAATATGAAGTGCTCCAGGCTAAATTTCACTTGCAACAGGACAGTGCAACAGGGCAACGTGGAAAGCTGAAGTTGGATTTGGCTTGCCGAAGATGATGTCCACTTTTTTTGGCCATCCACCCACATCTGCGAATGTTTCTTCTAGAACACCAGTGAGGGACATTCTCAAGACCCATCTCCCAGACTAACAGCCCTGTCTATCCAGAGACACAGCTGCCCAGCACGGTTCTAGACATCTGGTGCAAAAATCATATGCAATGAAATGAATCTATTTATATGAAGGGTGGCCATACAACCTAATGAACATTTACATCCAGTTTACAGTTGTAAAATACAAGTTTCCGGTTACTTTCGTGGATAACAAGTACAGCCCTACGCCGACGTTCCACAACCCCGCGGTGGGCGGCTCGGAAACGATGGTGGACCTGAGGTTTGTGGAGCATTTCGGGTTTCAATGATGTTTCTATAGGCCATGATTCACTCTGCACCAAATTCTACGTCCTCAAATCTGCAATTATCACATCGTTTACACGTTCCACTTCCGGAATGGAATAGAGAGTCGCGAGATTCATCGCTTTTGAAAGGATCTGAGCCCACCATCATCACGCAACGGGGCCATCAAGAGTGATACCGCTCCCGCCCAGCGCCCCCAAATTCATCGCAATGGCTTTTTGCAAGGAACTAATTCGCGTAGCTATGTACGCCCTCCCCCAGGTGTCTGCAGAGGTCCAGGCAGCAATTCGGCGACGACTTCCCAAACTTCCTTGAGCTCCCCATCGTGCAGAAAAACGACCTGAAATTCCAGATCGTGCGTTATTTTGTCAAATAGCCTGTAATGCCGCACGGACATTCTCACCAGAGTCTGGCCAATTGCGCCCATGACCAGACAAGTCAATCCCTCGGACTCTTAGAACTCGCCACTGAATGCTATGATCATCGAAGCTGAGGTGAACGAGGCTCCGCTGTCTGGACTTCGACGTTAACGGCCGTTTATAGAGTCACTGGACCCACGAAAAGATCAACGAAGTGCGCTACATCCACCATTGGTCTTGCGCAATCCTTCTCACCCAAAACAAAATACATCTGGTGATTCCAGGCTTGTATCATGAATGAGTGGCTCCTGAGATAGAATGTATGGGTGGAACATATCCGAGATCTAGGTCAATATGGGACCTTACTGCTGTTTGCGGAACTTAGGGCGCGGCTCGATTTTTTCTGTTTTTGGCACTTTTTCACCAGAAAAATGAGTCTGAGCTCATTCTCTGTCCGTTTGCCTTCGGAATAGGCTCATTCTCTCCGTAATTAAAATGCGGAGAGGACCACCGCCTTCAATTGGTCTGATGCGATCAAAATCGCTTTATTCGACAAATATCGGTCTTTTAGCGCAGAACAGTTGACATGATAACTATGGTGGTCCGATTGACCTAGAAATTGGAGTGTATAGTATTGGTCGCATTACTGAGGGCTGGGAACACCGGTATTTTTTTTATCATATGTATTTCTCATGTACAAGTTACAATTCAGTACTAGAATATTTATCACCGTGAGAATGTGGAATACTAGCGAAAAAAAGCACACATTGGAAATACCGGTATTTCTAGCCATCGGTAATACTCCTGAGAACAGTGTATCAACTTTATAGGCCGATATAATCACTACACAGAGTATGCGACCTGTTTTGCCAGCCAACACTGAAAAACAGCCGAATCTGGCCCAGTGGATCATCTCATGGCTCTAATAAGAGATTGTAGGACATTCACTGCGTTCAAGGTCCCCCTAGACTTACCATCTGGCAAGGTCCCTATGCTTAGCTGGGCAGACCACATCTGTCCAGGAGCCTACACAATCTCTGTGTAGCTCTGTCTAGTTCTGTGTAGCTGTGTGTAGATGTGCGTAGGTCTGCCAAGGTATGTATATGTCAGGCTAGGTCTGCCTAGCTTCCTAGACTCACCTTCTCAGAATAGAGTCGGAAGTGTTTGAAATTTTAATTTTTGGTTGAATAAACATGGGACTGACCCCAGTGTAGTTGGGTAGAGATGAGTTTAGGTACCTGCACTGGCCTACACAGGGTCAGCTTAGGTGACCTATACACAACTGGTCAGGCACTACGCACACTTTGCCACAATTGTGATCAGGTCGGTCTAGTAGACCTACACAGAGTCTGTTTAGCCTCCTAGGCATTCCTTTACAGACCTATACACACCTTTACAGACTGAGGCTAGGGGGCCTTGAATGCAGTGATTATGTCGGAATTTGCAACGCGAACAGAATGAGAATACTCCCAAGGAAAACGGTTGGGAAATGGGCTCAGCAGAGCCAATCTGGCAAAAACAGGCAAAAAAAAAAAAAAAAAAACGGGCCGCGCCCTAAGTTCCGCAAACAGCAGTAAAGCAGAGTTACAGATGTCCGATGCGGAAATGTGATGAAAATGGCTCTTCTGGAAATTTAACCACCGGCGGATCAAGTTGTGCAATATTTTCTGTATTTCGGCATCGGCAAGGCGGCTATATGAAATTACCTCATGCGGAGTGGCGCGCACGCGGGGGAGCGCCGCTAGTGCTATAGGTGAGCGGGCGTAGGGAAGCCATCGGCAAAGGAGCTCTTCCACACGCTGGAACCCTACTGGGCCTCGCGGGTCGGAGAAGAGCCATGCGGCCCACACCGCAGATTTCACTCCAGGGATCATGGTCAACCAGGGTCAAATAAGCCCGAAATTACAGGCCTTTTTCGGACTCCCAAAATTTCGTGTTAATTAGCACCGGTAATTTTCACAAGCCCATTTCCCGCCACACCACCCCAAATGGTCAGTATTTTACTTTGTCCTCGTTCACATCTTTTCGTGCCCTTTGCATCAAGATCGCCCAGTATTTGAACAGCATTCTTTCCTCAGATTTGCTCGCTTCGCTCGCAACAATCGATGGTCTGATGTTCTGCCATGCGACTTGGAGGACCACCGGCAGAGAAATGACTATGCGTGACAGTACCAGCTTTAGTGTTGTTCTGGTTCCGATCCCCATGGGAAGTCCAGTTGGCTTTTCAGGCTACTTGTAGCTCAATCGGTGTCATCAGGTCAGTGGCCGTCGTGCAAATAGACAACAAGCTGCGCACTAGGTCTGGTGATCGGCAATGCTCCGCCAAATTCAAACTCCGACACGAGCGTGTCGGGTGGTCGAGCCGGTCGAGGGCTGTTCTGAATTCCAAAGCCACTTTCAGGACGACTTTGTATGAGCTTATAAGATGGCATCCGTTACTATCGTCTTCGCTCTTCACCCAAGGCTGAGAGCGGTGGATCAGGAAATAAAACCAGGCAGTTTCTGGATCACGTACCAGTTTTCTTTACAGGATACGGCAGCGGCATATAGACACTAAAAACGTAGTCCTTATGGCGATCTTTCAAGGATTGATCGAAGGCAGTGGCATTGGCTAGTAATTTCTTCTGTGCATTTCCGGGACGATCAAATTTCCACTTCGCGCCGGCCATAGGATACATTTAGTCTTCCTGAAGGCTGCTATATCATCTGAAGAAACATTCTGCTAACTCAGAATTCACTAGTAGTGTGATCCCTCGCAACTAGGACTTTCTATTTTCGGATGCGCAAACTAGCCAGATGATCCCTTGTAGCCCCGAAGTCTAGAGACAAGTCAACGTCGACTAGAACCTGGGTCATGGCTCTAATGAGAGGAAAGAATGCGTTCGACTTGCCCACCATTGCATCCAACCTGCAAAGGTAATGCAGCATCTCATCAGGGCACATCAATGATGCTCATGATTGTGTCTCATGTGATGCAGAGAGGCGGACATCTGCCCCACAAGTCTGAGCATAGATGGGTCAGGATGAAATGGAAAGGCTGGCCAACTGTAATGTTGTATCTTTCTGACTGCATCAAAGTTGTGGGTTGAACATGTGTACTTATTTTGGACTGTTTTAAAGATACATTTTTTTGCTTTGGGCATCTATTTCGCATGTGCTCCTGAATTAGCTGCAAAAGGATGTTGCGACTTTGGAAAGAGAAGTTTTTCAAGTTGTGTTTTTCTCACAATGTGTGGTCAAAGTAGTGCTTTTCTTACAGAATTTGCCCCAAGTTGTGCCTTTTTTAAGCAATTATTGCATGGTTGTGTGTCTTTTTATTTTTTTTACAGTATGTGTGCCATACTGTATGGCTGTAATACTGTGTCATAATTATTTTTCACTGCAACTCAACTATTTTCACCACCACTTTGCACTTTGACCGAAAATGTACACCACCTGCTTCCAGTCACGAAAAGCCTTCACAGCCAGCTCAAATGTGTATAAAAAGTTCACCACCATGTAACTGAGAGTAGAATGCACTCATGTCATCAAAACACACCCTTAAGAGCCGGCGCTGGGCAATTGGGTAATTGGAGGGATGGCATGCTTGGTATGTGGCAGAACTTCCCGGCAAAGGTGGTGAATTTTCTTGCGTGAAATGACCGTTAATTATGACACAGTATTACCCCCATAGTCCTGTAACATTATTATTGCAGTTTTCATTTTGAAAAAAACACCACTTTGAAAGGCATAGAAAACACACACCTTCAATAATTTACACCACTGTGAACATTGTCGAAAAATGCACAGGTGGAGCATCTCAAAAAGATTCACGGGTTCAGTCTGTATTTTTTAAAAAAAATGCAACCCTCACGGAATCGTTTTTACACACCTTTGTCATGCTCCAAAATTACACCACTTCATTCACGCAACAAAAAATACATTGCTTGTTCAATTCACTTATTTAATTCCACAGGTTCTTCACTTCAATTTAATATCCTTAAAAGTCACAGCCCTTTGAATGTACCTCTATTGCGTCAGGTCATGCATTTCAAAATGGCAGCCATTTGAATGCAGTTCTATTGCGTCAGGTCATGCTTTTCAAAATGCCCGCCATTTGAAAGCACCTCTATTGCATCAGGTCATGCTTTTCAAAATGGCAGCCATTTGAATGCAAGGATATTAGATGAAGATGCTCGTCTTTCTAGAAACTTCCAGTACAGTATCCTGTAACTTATCTCAGCGGTCCATAAGTATTGCGATCCCACGACAGTTACTATGGCGGCTATGGTGTCTATGTGGGTCTATAAAACTGCTCGTAGAGCCCATAGCAATTTGGGTTTTTCCTGATGTCCCAGGAGGTGAGTGGGTGCTCCGGTGTAGTCCAGACCGAAGCAACGGGAACTGTTGGGGGCTCCGGCTCGGCGGTATACCATACTGGAAGGTTACCATTTTCGTCGGGAGATGGGGGACCATAGACGAATGCGCGGACGTCGGCAGGCCATTGGGATGGATGGGGGAATTGCTGCAGAGGCGAATGGGGCCGATTCGGGGGTGCAGGGGACTCGAGAAGGGTGGGGGGTACGGGCAATGGTCTGGGAGTGCTTACGGGGGCCCTTTCCGTCTCCAATGTCTGTTGTTCTTCCTCCAGGAGCTTCTGTGCTCTCCTCTTTTTCCTTTTTTTGGGCTGCTGACGGATTCATCATGACACGTTGAAGAAGAAGGGGTTTGTCCGTAGGTGGACTGAGTTGTGCCCAGGTCGTGCACGTAGAGGTAGCCGAGCGATGAACAGTGAATCCCTCGCATCGATGTAGGATGTTGTCCTAGGGTAGAGTAATTAATAAATGAACTTAGGTTGAAGACTTAGCTCGCGTGGCTCGTTGGACTCGATTTTGGTTCGCTCAGGCTCCGAGAGATAAGTGGGGTGAAAGGAGATTGATTTTCCCCGGTAATAGGCCGGGCGGATATATACAGAGGGGGACGGCTGCTCGCATTCTCTTGCGACACCGGAGCCCGCGAGCATGACATGAAACAATTAAATGTACGTAAGAGGTCCGTTGTAAATCCTTCGGCTAAGACACCTCTTCGGCTCGCTGAATACCGGGGGACACGCAAAGACGTATAGGGAGACATTCACTGCGCCGCTCAGTGTCAAGAATGGGTGCCCAAGCCATCTCGAAGTCGATCCCCAGCGTGATCCGAGTACACAGGAGTGTCCGAGATGACCGACGCGTCGGGATTGTTACCATAAGAGGAAAGAAGCTGTGGATATTGTTTAGGAGGTGATCGGCGAAGTTGAGTAGAGGGATGGAGAACAACCAGACGAGTTCAGTAACATAATTGGGGCCCAGACCACGTGTCAGCTCCGAAATGAATGTGCGCGTGCAATGTCTCAATGTGCTGGACTCGAAGAGGTCGCACGTGTAACAAAGCAGGACTTGATCTTGAAGCCTTGAACAATATCTGTTGCATAGAAGGGTAATGAGGCTGATTCCTGAGTAAAATGGGTGAACGGTGCGAAATGGGGGTGCGCAACAGAAATGATCGGCGCGGGATTTCCGGATTTGGTCGGGATGTGCAATCGGGCCGATATCCGAAGTCGGCGAGCAGGGCGAGCCGTACTTCCACAACGTCACGAAAAAATCCAAAAAGCAGCCGGGTGCGTGGATGTGCGTCCGAGAATGCGGCCAGAAGCGAGGTAAACCGGTGCCGATGTATGCCGAGGGGTAGGAGGATGTATGGTGCGGGTCACCTAGCTGCCGCTACCTTATATTAGTGGCCAAATTGGCCGCAGAAAATTTTTGGCCCTATGCAGAGCCTCAAGGGAGCTCCATTTTCATTTTTTTTTCACTGCCAGTGGCCAAATTGGTGAGTGAATTTTTTCTGCTCACTCAGTTTCGATTCAAATCAAAATCCCTCTAGCCATTCTTCCCCTACATTCAAAAGGAACACTTTGGCTAGAGGAATGAGAAAACTAAGTAAATTTGAGGCGTCAAAATCTCAAGCACTAAGTAGCGGTGGCTAGGTGACCCGCACCATAGGTCGAAGCAGGGGGGGGGGGGGGGGGGGGGGGGGGGGGACGGGGGGGGGATAGTCGGGAGATCTGCTGGAGGTAAGTGCGAGCCAAGTCGAAGCTCGAGGAGGGACGTCTATCTAGGCCTACGGGTGCAGGGGGAGAGCGAATCATCAGAAGGCGAGGAAGCAGCCACGGGAATGTCGTTCAGGCACATAAAGATGAATCCAGTGTTGCATGGAAGCGATAGAAGACCAGAAGCCCGCGAGTTCCGGGTACGGAGCCCAGAGCCCATTACCCATTCTAGAGAAAGCGAAGAGGTTGCAGCATTGCCGTCGAAAATGGCGGAGACGGGAACATCGCCAAAGGTAGCGGACATGGAGGGCAAAAGGAAGAAGTGTTGTTGTCACGTCGACGTAGCACTCGGTGACGGAGACAGTTGATCTCGGAGGCAGAAATACTCCGAGGCCGACAGTCGGACGAACACAAAATAAAAATGACACATACAAGTGAAACAGAATTTTGGACGCTGAGAACTTGGCTGAGCTTGTACATCCAGGAGAAAACATTGGGAAGATCAGCAGGTTGAACCAGCCAGACACTTTAACAACAAGGAGTATACTTTTTTGAACACAATTTTACATCCAATTTTCGGTCTGTGCAATGACCAAATTGATATGACTAAATCCTGTTTGTCCTTGTAGCAAAATTGGGCAATCACCAAGTTCCCCAGGGTAGCCAAACCTGACGGTTCAGCAATCAAAATGCGAATATATTTGTTCGGCCTTCTTACTGGTTTGAATGGGGCCAGCTTGTTTCATTCACAGAAGGCAAAGATATTCTCTAAGTTCAATTTTGGTTATTAGTCATTTCTGCTTTATGTTCAAGCTAGCATCCATGAGGACATCGAATCCGTCGGGATCAATTCCCCGCGTAAACTCGGGTAGAGTCTCTGGAGACGTCAATTAAGATGGACTGCTGCGTAGAATGAATGACAGCTGCGTAGAAGGCAGAGCGTGCGGCATCGGCACAAATTGATTGCGCTCTGGGGATGGGTACTCAGCCTCGAAAAATCTCCAAAAATTTCTGCCTCTATCTCAAATGGAAATTAGACATCTGGATTCTTGTGCCGAAGAATGGGCCCAGGGGTAAGAATATCACCGACAAGATTCCATCTTCCCGCGGTTAATTCGAAACACCGTCTTCGCCAATGTCCAGATGCAACCCAACACCAGTATATTGCAGGCTCCCATGCAGGCTCCCATGCCGCCACTGGTACAGAAGTCGGGGCCACACCTTATCAGTCAAAACAAGATATTCATTCAATTGAGTTAAGTGCACACCTCGCGCCTACTCGGAAAAGCCTGCCGTGATGCGGCACAGATTGATGCCGGTGTGGTCGAATAACATGGCAAAAGCATGCAAAATTCTACGGACCTTGGGTAGAGTCGGGTCTATCTGTAAAAGGGCTGGCCAAGATCAATTCCTACGCAATTCTCTGGAGAGTCGCCTATGTCCCAGCCGATTTGATCTTTTAGGATCCGTTGACATTCGGAGACTTTCGGACACGGAGAATAAGGAAATCAGTAGACATAATGAAAGTAAAGAGTACATATGACACACCAGAGGGCATGGGGCTCCTTAACCTTGCTCTGCTGCTCACAACTCACTCCTCAGTGCCGTCAGCGTGCAAAGGGTCTCCCTGTTTATGACAAGCCTAGATCAGCTTGGAGGATACACGGAAGGCTATGTGCCCCCGCTGAGAATGGCGGCCAAGGCGTGCTCGATGTTGGGGCACGAAATAAAGGCATTCGAGTAATGTGGCTGAAGTCCTACCTCAACTTTGGACCGGATCGGTCACTGTGGGAAAATGTCGCTGACTCCTTGTTTGCGATAATGCTGCTCGATGAAAAGAGCGACATATCTGTGAGATAGAACACATTCCTCCAGTCTTGGCCAACTCGAACTGGATTCCAAATTGAAATTCCGTCTGACCTCCGAGAGCTGAAAGCTACGGAGAAGGTATTTAATGTCAGACTAAAAGGCCTAGCTATTTCCGGGGACATAATCAGGAACATGCCATTATGGTACCACAAACTTGCTGACCCAAGAATAAGAAGACTGAATCATGCTACATACAACCAGAAAATGCCTCAGGGAAAACCATAAAACGAGATCTGTCCGAGATGCTGAGACGTTCAATAATATATTAAGGGATCTCAACCATCTCCCAAATGATGAATGTGAATGTCAACTGTTTCATGAAGTTGAACAGGACACTGGTTGTTTAACTCTGCATTCATGCTTTGCGAAGCAAAGGAGCTTCTTGATACACTACCTCCAAAATGGAATCCCCGCCAAAAGCAACCAAAAGACGATGAACTACCCCATAAAATGATGAAGATGACTGGACTCCCTTTGATAGATGAGTCACAACTACGGGGAATATTAAAGATGTGTTACGCATCTTCACAGAAGGGGAACTTTGCAATACCCCACCAGACATGAAATTAATGCCTCCCCAGGATGCAGAACCCTTAATAGTCGCAACTGATGGTTCATGCTTGAATAACGGTGATGACAACTTTCAACCTCGCATAGAAATCTAGCAATTCAGACAATAAAATGGAAAAGGTTTGAAAGCCATGGTGCCGGTCTCGGCACGCACCTGGGTACTGTGCCGATGCGATTGCACCTGTTTAGTTAAGCATGAAACCCTTACGGGCCCTCCCGCTTAGTGAGGACGGTACGGGACAAAATTCTGAATAGACAGTCCTGCGTAAAATTCTGCTGGCTGTCACCCTGCAATTCGGACTCGAGAAATGGACTCAGATGAGCTCAAGACGCTTCTGCCGCAGAATTGCGCCTGGCTTACGCCTCTGGACCCTGGTATTGTCTATCGGGAATTGCCGCGGCCATGGCTTCGATTCAAACCCGGGTGCGGCGCATCAATTGAATTGGACGAATTCGGTCGAGGGCGGGTTCGGGCCATCATTATCCACTGACTATTGAATGGTATTCGTAGACGGCTGGTCGAGGCCCATGAGCAGCGAAGGTAGCCCAAGAGATAATGGACGTACATGTAGCCTCGAGGGTCGTTGGCAGTGATGTACCGGCTTTTGGTAACGCAGTCCATTACCAACATTTCCTCAGCATACACAAGTTACGAGTTGAAAAGGCCAAGATTGTAAAAGAAGTCCAGACGGCGGCGACCTCACCAAATCGTCACGTGTACAGCCATGGGGTTCCAAGGCACCGTTCATGAGCCATAAAATCAGACTCCATGTAATGGTGACTGGCAACGTAAAGGGAATTGATGTCGGCCTGCCATCAGTCCAAGCTGCAGCCTCAACCGTCGACATTCTGGCCACACTTCAAGTGGGGGGTCGCTTCATTTTCACATTTTACAGAGAGTGTCCGGAGCCGAATTGTAATTTCGTCCTTTGTTCGTCCTCTAACAATTATTTTCTGAATTTATGCGCAAAGTCTCTGCCATTTACAACATCTTATAAAGCTTTTTGTAGACAAAATTTAAAAATTCTGCGCGGTAAATTCCCTCGATATCCATCCCATATGCTATATAAATTTTAGTCTGAGGCCATAGAGTCATTGTGGAGGGCAGGGAGCAGGTCGGACGAGGAACAAACAAAGAACAAACAGACATTTGTTTGGCGGGGATTGCCAGTCACCACATGTAAAAGATTTATCGATTGTCATGAATCTCGTGGAGTCTGACTACGGGAGACTAGGTGACAGCGGGACCGCTATTCCAGTTCTGAATCTGACCACCATCATCAAATTCTCAAAATTGACAATTCATGCCATTCCTCGCGCAATGTTCACGGCCTTATTTGACCTTGTATGTTTCTACCCCTTTCGTGATTTACGTCTCAGAAAACGCTCCTCAGCGACATGTGCCCGTCCTCTGAGCCGTACCCCCTAACGTGAAAAAGTCACTCTTTTCTACGAAGGAATTCAATCTCAGCACTGCCGCAGAGTACTTTTCCGATAACGTCACTATACCACGCCATCACTTCCGCATCACCGCGCGACCGCTGCATCAACACTGCCATCAACCTCCGCCCCTAATGCACAGAGAGCTCCACTCTCGCTTTCGACCCAGACTCCCGCTTTCGACTACGAAGGTGAGCCAGGTGGAGAGTGGGATTCTATACAGAGATTAGGGACTGCTTATATGTGTTTCCGGACTCGCGGCTCCGTTGCGAGTTCGGCATGCCGGGTTGAACACCGAGGAAATGCGTGACTGTGACATTTGTGGACTTCCCGGAATAGACAGTATTTGTGAGATTGATTGGGACTCGACATGCTATCACCGGCAAGCAATCAGTGGTATGTAATAAAACATGTTCCTAGTCGACTGTCCACAGTAAATACCCTCTCAAAAGTGTCTTGCATTTTCAACCTGAACCTCGAGCAGGAGTGGGCCCGGAACGTACGGACCGACGGCATGACGTGACGCAAGGCTGTGTCGGCCGAATTCAAATTGGCCGAC
The DNA here is from genome assembly GCA_029378395.1 of Mycena leptocephala. NCBI lineage: Eukaryota > Fungi > Basidiomycota > Agaricomycetes > Agaricales > Mycenaceae > Mycena > Mycena leptocephala. The sequence continues at coordinate 36,038 of JARJLF010000130.1, read as the reverse complement.
AGCCACATTCCACAAATACTGTTCTTTTCAAAATCCACAAATGTTGTCCACATCAAAACGCATAACAGCCGCGAAGGCAGTTGTAGATTTTGCGACAGAAATCCTATTTGCGTGGGGCAATCGTCTAAAGGGAGGGGATGAGACGGTTCACTTCGCATAGAAATGCAAACCCCTGAGTGGATATCATTAGTCTTCCGCTCCTCCAATTTGACCCCCGACGTGATGGCTTTCAGCGGGGATCGTCATTTTTTGGCATGTGGTGCGCGCAATGGAGACATCAATCTCTTCGCATTGCACCTCAGCCGTCACATCCATTCATTTCGCGTCCATGAAGGCGTCTCCGCCCTGTCCTGGAATGATTGTACCGGCGATGAGCGTACTGTTTTCATCGGAATGAAAGATGGTTCAGTGGAAGGGTATACCTTCATCAAATGGGAAGGTGGGTTTATTAACTGACTTATCCTAAGCTTTTTCACTGAAACTAGCAGTAACCCGTGCTTCGCTACGGTCAGAACAGATTCCTGTTCAAAATCAAGGGCAGCGAATTACCAAGCGAGAATTCGAAGACGTCTGACGCCGCTCGTCGGCAACCTTCGGTTGACTCCTCGCGGCCTTAAGAGCAATAAAAAGCTGGGCCTTGGTTGAAATAATTAAGTTGCCTGCGTCCTAAATTCTCTCTGGGTATGGACGCAGTCAGAATGGCTGTCTTCAAGTTCAGGAACCGCTTTCAATGAATTTCATTCGCCCTAGATGATCGACATCAATATTCGGGAGTTGTCGCTGGTCTTCGGAGTGGCTGGCAGCCGCATTTCCTGGTCACCTAATGTTTGAGTTATTGCATTGATAAATTTGAGCTATCCTTGAGCATCCGACTTGTGTAACTCTCCCGATGTTTATCCCGATGCTGGGGTTCATCCACACTGCTTGACCCAGAGCTTGTGTAGGATCTGCTGAGTGAAAGCTGAGTAGAAAACAGTGAAATTCAACCTCTACATGTACCTGTGTACTGCAATCCGGGTGATGCTTCCAACACTTTTTTCAACTCTCCTCCGCAAAATTTGAGCCTGTGTGCTGGGCACATAAAGCTAGTCCTCGTTGACGGCTCACCCTTTGAAACGCTGAGCGGTTTACATAGGATCTTGCTGCTGAAAAAACATTGCGGAACAAGGCGAGGCCGTTTTCTTTTACTTTTTCTCTTTTGGTCAGTTTTCAATTCCCGCAGACCATTGCCCCTCCAGCGGGCTCAAATCTCGCCTGAAACCATTTTCGATCGAACCACACAGTATAGGCTCAGTGCTCGGCCTATTTGGACAGTAATGGCATATTTTCGCGTGTGGCCCTTACGTAGGCTGAACCGGTGCTCTAATTTCTGAAAGGGCGACTTCTCAGGGGTATGTGGTTTTGGAGGCGGAGGAACAACACGAAGCATCCTCGGCATCACATACCCCTTGTTCCCAAGCCAGATATGTATTCAACAATTTCCAACCACTTCCAAGAAGCACTGTACATGTAGAATATGTGACAGATGGCCCTGTCCGAATTTGGGCTTCAGTCGCCCTTATTTTGTATCTGAAACTTCTATGATTTTCACCAAATAAGAGGACCTGAAAACAAACCTGGAACGTAAGATTTAATTGGGCCTGAAAGCAAAACCTGAAAGGCCAACTTGGAAATGGCTTGTGATTGCCGACTATCAGAAGGCGTTTCGGGCCGCCTGCAAGTCAGAAAATCAAAAACCGTTTTCCCAAAAGTCAGCCTTTCAAGGTTGCTTTCAGAACCAATGAAATCTTAGGCCTTAGGTTCCAGGATCGATTTCAGCTCCTCTCATTTGGAAGTGTTCCCTGCCAAATCGAAATGCCGGTTACTTGATGGCTCCCAAAAACTCCCAAATTTAGCGCGGAGATCCCACGAAGTGTCAGGGAAGAACTTTCGGATACAAATTGAAAATAAGGGCGACCGAATAGAAATTCACCAGGTGGGTGGAGCGACCCGACATCTCGACAGAAATCCGTTGACGGGTGGGACGGATGATATCATTTGGAGCGCCGGCAGCCAGGTTATCGGGCCTGGCTGGCTTGTTTGTCATGTCTTGTCTCGCGGGGACCGGGGTTCTCAATTAAGAGTATTCTAAGCGCTTCAAGATATGCGAAAGATGGTCCTCCCCGAGTTCGGGCATCCCACTCGGCCCTGTTGCCGAGATACAGGGCTAATCACCCTCGATGCGCCATATGAGCATCCATAAATAGAAATTCAACAGTTGGGTGGAGCGACCCGACATCTCGACAGAATTCCGTTGACAGGTGGAGCGTATGACATCATTTGGAGCGCCGGCGGCCAATACGGTTACTGTATCGTGTTGTTTGTCTTGTCTTGTCTCGCGGGGACCGGGGGTTCTCAATTGTAATATAGATACCGTTGAGGGGCTCATAATGCATAAGGTAATAATGCATAAATCTCATGATGCATAGGTTTGGGTGTCCACCAACCGGTAGGCGGAGATTTATGCAAAAAACGCTTAACACATAACGCATACGCTTCGGGCGGGATTTATTATCTGAGACTGGGTACTGGGCCACCTTGCCATTTTTCGCCTCGGGCCCACACACAGTCATGATTATGTCCATGTATGCGCAGTATTGGAGGAAGGCATGCATCTTAGGAGTGTATGGATAATTTTTCCTCGAATTTATATACTGTATGGTTTTACGGCTCGCCAAAATTTTCTTTCCGGCGGTATCCCAAAGTGACAAAAACGGGCTAGTGGGCCACTTGCTTGAATTCTCCGTTACCTCTTGGACTATTCACCACAGGACATCCCAAATTTTTTAGGGGATATACTCACACTATTCTATGCATATAACCCCCACATCTGAACAATACCAAGGTCGTAACAATTTCCGTTTCAGGCCAAGTAGGGGCGTGAAATGGTAGTGCAAATTGAACGGCTTGCCCCACAAAGCACAGAGGGTGTCGAGTCTCCAAATTAAGACATAAACGTGTTAATAGGATGTATTCTAACCTAACTGGGCTCAAAGGGTGCCACCCATAAGTTCATAACCCGTCAAACAAATCCATCTTTATCTGCACCTGAAATTTGGTGGTTTTGAGTAGTTGCTCGCTGTGACATGGAAGTCGCACAGCTAAGATATCGCAAACTTGGGAGATTACACATTTAGTGGTATAGATTGCGACAACAAAGTTCTAAGTTGGTAGCACACAGCTGGTCTGTTATAGTGGCCCAACTGTGCGGTTCGGGGTCAGCTTGTGGTCTTCTTCGCGGACTCTGGAGGAGATATAGCATGATTTTGGAGTATGATGGCCTCCAAAATCGTGCCTCCAAACTAGGGGAAGAGAACGAGTCAAAAACCTCGCAAATCGAACAGGTATTGGTGGAGAAACAAGCGGAAAACGAACGCCCACGCTGTTCGGAGATAAGAAATGGTGTTCACACGCCGTCATCCTGATGGAAAACTTCCCACAATTGTTGATCGCCGCGTCGAAATGCCTCCAAACTTGACATACGGCATCCTCATAGGTCGTGTTCCATCCCACAGGTGCCAAGATATCAAATTTTCTATTGAAGCAGCTTGGGTTAGGCAAGTGGCCTACTAGCTAGTGTGGCAAATAATTCTTAAATCTGCAGCGGTGGCAACACTGAGCATGACCTGACACAATAGAGCTGCATTCAAATGGCTGGCATTTTGAAAAGCATGACCTGGTGCAATGGAGGTGCTTTCAAATGGCCGGCATTTTGAAAAGCTTGACCTGGCACAATAGAGCTGCATTCAATTTCAAATGGCTGCCATTTTGAAAAGCATGACCTGACACAATAGAGGTGCGTTCAAATGGCAGGCATTTTGAAAAGCATGACCTGACACCATCAAGTTGCATTCAAATGGCAGGCATGTTGAAAAGCATGACCTTGTTAAGGCTGGAAACCCATTCACTGTACCTTTTCCAATGCTTACGACTCCACAGGCAGCTCAAGCCCGCGCAGGAACCAGAATAATGGGCCTTATCATGAGCCGAATATTAGGCTACAATGAATTTCAGGTCTTCCCAGCCATTTGTACTCAAAGGTTCAGGCATCATCCACATTACAGTGGCAAATTTCAAAAGTAACCATATATGCCTCCTGGCATTTGTTCCGAGGATATCACCCGGTCCCACCTCTCTCTCGCGGGCATATTATGCGCAAGGTTCGTCCTTTTTGGCTTTATTTCCACGTACTTATTCCGGGCCCAGCAGGCTCTCTCCCTTGAGTCCGTAAGCTTGAGATACATAATACCATAAAATATGAATACAATCGACTACTTCGTCATACGCTCGGGAGAGGCCAAAAAATTTCGTAGCCTTTGCAGCGATGTTCCAGAGGGCGATGACTGTTTCATATTTTGAAACGCGTGACCCGGCAGACTGTTTAGATTCCGCCACGGTAGGAGCGCGCCCCCTGAATGGATGGCCCTGATGATTGCGAACATTTCCAGCTATTCAGATCCCGCTCAGAGGCAGTATGGCCCTTTCCCGAGGGCAATTACTGGTTCATATTTTGAAAAGCGTGATCCTATTGCCTTTAGATTTAGAAACACATTACTTGACATCATAATCGCCGGAGAACTCAGTTTTGCAGACCGTTTCAATTCGAACATTTCCAGATCCACCTCAGAGGCATTATTGCTCTTTGCAGAGGGAAATTACTGGTTCATATTTTGAGATGCGTGACCCTATTGCCTTTACATTTCACTTGACGTCATAATCGGGAAAAGGACCGACTACCGAAAGACATTTGTACAGAGGATAAGTAACGGGTGACATCTCGTGGTGTCGAGTTTCGATCGAATCAGTGAATTGAACCCTATGCAGGACTTGACATCTTGCCAACCATTTCAAAGGCAATCGGGCTAAGTAGCGGTTTCCGGGATCAACCGTTGAAGGCGGTACAGATATGTAGACGTGCCGCAACAACAGAGCCAGACTCGGAAGAATCATCCAGGTTCTGGTTTCCGTGGCATGACAGATTTGTAAATATTTATTGTGAAGTCTTTTCTCTACTAAATTCCTATTTCCAGACATGCACTTTGGACATTCTGATGCATCTTCCGCGTTCTGTATTTTCTCATCGCCGACTCGACCTTTTCCTTTGGCTTCATAGCCTGAAAGTACAGTCGAAGCCCTCCTAACCCATAGCTCCATTAACCCATAATCCCTTGTAACCCATAGAAATCTTGTGGAACCATGCTCGTCCCGCAGGGATACCCCATACATCCGCTGTAACCCATAACCCATAGGTGTCTGGCCGAAAAACCCATAGGTTCTGAGCCAAATGGAGATCTCGGTGATCTCGGACATCAATGATTGACGTATTCTGTCAGAAAAAACGTCGTAACCAAAACTCCCATGGCTCCCAGCCCGCTCGAGGCCTTGAAGCAGGGCTACCAGAAGATCAAGAAGCAAGTCGGACGTCGAAAAAAAGCTCTAGAGGACCGCTTGGCCAGTAAAGAGCAGATTCACATCTACAACGCGGTTGTTGCTTCGCGCGACGCGCAGCAAATGGGCGAGATCAACGGTGGGGATGACGACGTCGAGGACAATATGGGCTTCCAGCCCCGCCCGACACGTCGCGAGGCTCTTAGCGCTGCTCAGACCTTGCAAAAGTACACCGAAACCCTGGATGATGGTTTTGCCCGCAAACTGGAGCAGCTTTTGGCTTCATTCGGGCGCCAGACACAGCTAGAGGAGACAAATGCCCTTGTAACGGTTCCAATTACACAGTGGTTCACCAGAACAGCGTAGATACACGGCAGCTGTGTATATCGACCAAAAAAAAACAACTTTTATTCGATTTTTTTTGGCTTCCTATTAACCCATACTCCCTCATAACCCATAACCTGGGCCTGGCACCGAGGGGTATGGGTTAAGAGGGCTTCGACTGTACTCGCAAAATAGACCTATTCCACCTTTTAGTTCTTTGGAATTGGCTGGGATTTGAGCTCACAATGAAGCTCTCAAGTTGGTGATTTTCCGAAAAAATGGCCAAAAATGACCAAAAATGCCGGACTTGAGATGGGTCTCACAAGCTCAAAAATGGGTCAATTTAGATGAAAAAAATGTGGAATAGGTCTATTTTAAAAGTGCTTTCCTGCCATGTAAACCATTTTGTGATCCGAGATCGATCCAAGAAGTCGGTTTTTTAGAAGACGCTAGTTCATTTTCTTCTGCCGAATCCAATGAGATATATGACGAGGCCTGTCGAGATACCATACCCAGCCTGCGCCGGAGACGCCAAATGAGCCAGCCGCGCATGTTTTCCACGACCTCATGGAGGCCACTGAAAATCTCTCCTCTTGCTACCATTGCATCCATGCTCTGCAGGTCGAGAGTTGACGACGGGTAGCTGAGACCCGTGAGGCCTTCTTTTTGGAATATGTGCATGGACCGAAACCGCAATTTCCCACTCCCTCTATCCCGGGACTACCCCCAAACCCGTCGCGAATCAGAACGTATATGGTGTGTCTCTCGGAGATTGTGGATTTCCTAGAAGATGCTCCTAACCCCGTACTGCACAACTCGCCGGAACGGATCTTTTTGACCATTAAGATCCGTTGCTCTTGTGCATAATGCTCATAATGCATACGATTTTGGGTCCACCAAACTCCCCTTTCTGCTCGTAATGCATAATTCTCATTATGCATTGGGTTTGGGTGTCCACCAACGCGATACATTGTGGGCAATCCGACTGTATCAGAGTCGTTATCCTCAAATTATAGTGTGATCCTATCAAAGCTATCAATTATTATAATAGTCAATGTAGTGATGTGCTTCGGCAATATAGCGCCATAGCTCTGTAGGCAATTTTCCCATGTAGGCCAAGGTTGTACAAGATAGCTGGTTTGCATCTGAGTTGATGGCTGGGTACGCGAGCAGGTAGGTAGGTAGGCAGGTAGGTAGAATTACACTGCATGGTCCCTAAATGCCACTCCATACCAGAGCCATTTTTTGAGCTTTTTTTTCGCAGGTGGCGACCCGCACCGACGAAAACTTCGTCAAACTGGCAGACATTGTTGCCAGCGCCGAGGACCGCCTGGCGGAACAAGAGCGCACTCACAAGAACATAGCTGCCCAGTTCAATGTGCGTGCGCTCTTCCACGACAGCCATGCGGCTCCCTCAAAAGGCGCCTCCCCGGCGCCCTCGTCCGTCGCCAGCTACGATGACGACACGGAGGAAGTGCACGCGCGGCTGGAGGACCTCGAACACAAGATCGAGGACACTGAGCACACCAAAAAACACCCAAACGAAGTACCACCAAAAGCACTACTGATTAATGACATCAGTGTCATAATATTGCTCATTCAACGATAGATAATTCCTGGGTTGCCCTCGGCGAGGGTCGAAAGGACCCCCGATAATAAAGGAATGGAAAAGACAATAATGGCTGAAATTCACGGTCATCGAAGCACGTGCTTCAAAATGAATGGAAAATCCTCATGGTTCAATTTCAGCCAATCCAGTGCGTCTTGGATTTTTTGCCTTCTAACAAGCATTGGTGTGCGCACATATTCTCGATCTGTAGGCCTAGCCGGACCGACAAATATGAATGCCAAGATCTCACTAATATCGTCCTGTGAGGTGGAAGGATGTTATAAATTTTGACTATGGGTGCTGCAAACATAATTGCGTTTGCGCTCATTTTCCCTCGCCCGAAAGCGAGCCTAATAATAACACATCTGTTATGTCGAGCCTGGGAAATTAACAGCTTCTCGGCGAACGATAGATCTTGAAGCTGCCACGGCACCTTGCCAGATTGGCCAAACTACACAAGAGCAAGACATTGATTCTCAATCGCGCTTCACAGTCCGCACATACACTGTCGCAGTCCTGCGCCAGAATGGGTCCTTCCAGCTCCTCAATTGGATCATCGGGACCGGACCTCTCCTTCCTAGTGACGCGTGGATCCCAATTGAGCTCGAGCTCGTGCATCCTCGTCAATTCAACATTCGGTGTCAACTGTCCGCATACAGCGCATCCACTCTCTTGCAGCTGAGAGGGGTCCGCATCCTCATACATCCCGGTTATTATTTCGTGTCTCAATTTTCTGGAAGGCGCAATTGGAGGAAATACTTTATGGGTATTGTCGTTATCAATTCTAGTGGCCGATCTCTTGGCTTGTATCATTTTTTTTTGCACGTTTGGCCCTTCCCATCTTTTCCGCCCTCTCTACTGCGTGCATATTGGCTTTAAGTTCTCTTCGACGTTTGAGAACAGCTTCCTGAGTGCACGCCAACGGACTTTTTCACTGGAAGCCACTGGCTGACGGTGTGGGCGCAGATTATCGCCGGGATCCACTGGATTCCATTGGTCGTCCACTGTCCACATTTCCAGTGTTTTCCGCTGGTTTCCAACGGACTCTGCAACGCATTGTTGGGCACTCAGGTTCCAATAAAAGCCACCGGTTCACATTACAAGCCACTGGATTCCAGTTTCAATTATACTTGATGCAAAATGTGTACGTCTTACTTAGTCACTAGTGCTATTAAATCTGCGAGCGAAACCCAATACTTCTGCAGCTCCATCGACTCGCATCTCAATGTGATCTGCAAAAAAATAAAATCTGCAAGCAAGGTCTCTGCCGACGCAGTCGGAGCCTGTCGGAGCTCCTAGTGTCTGGCTGAGGCAAATAGCGGCCATCACGGCGCCAATTTACAGCTTTATTGCACCACCCCCATCGTTTGATCCCCGAAAGTGATGCCATTAGTATTGAATTTGCACAGCCACTTCCCCTTAGGGAAAGTGCACACTGGAGCTCAAAATCAAAATGTCAGCTCTGGGTGCCGCATCAATTGAATGCTGTATAATTATAAAATCACTTTCGTCCTTCCTCAAGCTGAAATAAAATTATCCTGAGTCCCATAAAGAACCTAATGAGTGTCCAAGTTAAGGTCACCAGATTATTGCCACCCGTGTGCGTCGCGCAGGCGCGCACAAGGGGGTTCGGGCCGAACAAGCCGAGACCTAGGGCAGGGAGGGTGGGTCGGCCGTCAGGCCGGGAAAAAAAAATAGTGGGTTTTTATAAATATGCTCGGACGAGATCCCAGGGCCTTCTAGTGTTGAAATATGACCATGTTTGAGATGTCTGAGGTCAAGGTGGGCGTACTATTGGTCCATAATCCCATTGTTCCCCTTGGGAAGCAGTCCATTCAGTGGTATTGACCCAGGTTTGGTATATGTGAGGTTAAAATATTATATAGGCTTAGATTCAGTGAAATGAAGCATATATGCATTTACTGAAGTACAATGCTACCACTATCAACTCTGAGCTTCCCACCTGGCAGTTCGAGGTTGGGGATGAGCAACAAAAATTATTCTGAGGTGGCTATTAATGGTAGTGGGGGAGTTACGGGATTTGGCATGATCTATGGCTGTTCAACGTTATTTCCTGCTTTTTTTCAACCACTGGCGGCATTTTCCGGAAGGTCGCACGTGAGATATTGCCTTATTTGGACGTCACGTGGTAGGGAGGGTCAAAGGGAAGGGTCGGTTTGAAAAAATACGGCCCCAGGTATTTTTTTCTGCTTTCCGTACCCCTTGGGCGCGCAGGGCTAGTCTCTCATAGACAGACACTACAACAATTTTGGTGCTCGTGCCTCGCATGTTGTAGTCCTATTTTAAGCGCGGGGCTCCGATCAGAGTAAAAATCTTGTTACATAATCATCGGAGTTTGAATGCGACACTGCCACCTGACGCGTCGCGTCGTTCCTTGCCTTGCTCCTTGCCTTCCTACGCCCTGCTCCCAGGCTTCCTTCTCCGCCCCACCAAACTAGCTCCCACATCACCGTGCATTCCAATGGCTCCCCGACTCCGCTGGCAGGACGACACTGGGCGTAAAACTATCGATCAGATTGTGACGAAGATCATCCCGGCATGGAAGGACGGATTGCGTCCAGTGCAAGCAGATCTCGTGTCCCCCATCCTGGATGGTGATGATGTCTTGTGCTGCACAGCTACCGGCGACGGCAAATCTGCGGCTTTCAGTGTTCCGATTCTGGTTTTGAACGAATACAATAACAATCCCCACCTCTACCCAGCCGGGCTGCCGACGCGCCATGGCCCCGTCGGAATTATTGTCACTCCTACCAAGGGGCTAGCTAACAACATCGTAAGCAGCCAAATTGAACATCTTTTACGTTGTGTTTAGCATTATCCCAGGTACTAGAATTAACCAAGCTCAATATCGCCGCCTTTTCGTATTGCCGAGAGTCTCTGGCAGATGCTCGACGGGCTGGTATCAACCTTGCCGACGAAATCAAGAGCTGTACTAAATGGCAGGTTATCTGCGTAGACCCCGAGCATTTACAGGATAAAGAATGGCGTGCTATCGCAGAGTGGCCTGTTTTCAGAGCTGCGCTTCTGTATTCCGCCGTTGATGAAGTTCATCTGATAAACAAATGGGGTTTGGAATTTCGGCCGTCTTTCAGAATCATCGGCTTGTTTTTTCGCGGATGCTTGCCTACGACAACTTCGGTGGTCGGGCTTTCTGCGACTTTAGCTCCAGGACCAGCTACGATTTCTGTTTGCAACTCGCTGGGCTTGTTTGACGGCGCGTTTCATCTCATTCGTCGGAGCAACGAGCGGCCTAATGTCCAATTCATCATGCAAACACTCACACATGGCCTAACTGGTTACGAATTCCCTGACCTCCTCCCCTTTCTATCCAGTGGACGTAAGCTTGTGATTCATTGTGCGACTCTTGATCTCGTCCTTCGGGTTTACGTCTATATATGGCGCATGCAGCCGCCAACCGCTGACAAAATGCGGCGCGCACGCATGTATCACAGCTTATGTCCGTCTACTTATAACGAAGAGACCATTCACCTTATAGACACGGACCCCCTCTGTCAAATCATCATCGCCACCATCGCATTCTCCAATGGTATCAACGCGAAAAAGATTTTGGATAGTATTTCGTTGGGCTTTTCCAAGACAGTGGATATCACTTTGCAAGAGAAGGGACGAGCTGGGAGGGAGGCTGAGACAGTTGCGCGGGGAATTGTGCTGGTCCAGCTTAGCTCTATCGCGGTCGCCATGAAACAACTCCATGGTCTGAGCTGTTATTTTCTTTCGATCAATGTTCATGCGCTCACATTGGTGTGGTTAGGGCCGACTGATCCAACCAAGCCCGCACCCAAAACACGCAAAAAGCCATCCTCGAAGAAAGCTCCTGCGCCAATGGAAACTGCGAAGGCGTTGATGCTGGTCGAAAAAAAGTGTTATATCGCGTTTATCAACCGACACTACGGCAATCCTCCGCTCGAGACTACCACACTGGATTGTATCGCAGCTGATCGTCAGCTGCCTTGCTCACTTTGCCTGTCACGTTCGCAAAAATCGCTCACTTTTGTGGCACCACCGTCTGCAATAGAACTCGCCCCGCTAATTGCACCTTCAAACCCCCGTTCTTCGACACATGCAGCCCCAAAAAAACTCCGTCTCACGAAGAAGGAACGAGCATTGGCACTAATCGCCCTGAAAACATTTCGCAATCAACTCCGTGTCGAATTACAATTCCAAACCCTGTTCCGAAATCATCCACCCTCACTTTTCCTCACTCCCTCGATCTTAGATTCACTCATCGACGGCCTTTTATCATTTTCTTCGACATCCGATCTTCACTCAATCCTGCAGAATTGGTATCATAACGCAACCCATTCCGATTCACTTTACGACGTCTCACTGAAATCCAAAAGAAAATCCAACGGCGGCGGGAGCATGCTCGACTCGAACGTAACAGAAAAGCGCGTGAAAAACGTCAATCAACCAAACGAAAGGCCTTGCCGGAAGACGATTCTGAAGATGACTATAGTGTTCACGATGACGAACCACCACCGACCACCGTCGACGATAGCGATGAGCCCCAATCTGATTCTTCACTACCTGCAGCTCTCCTACCAACGCAGAAATCACGCCCCAAGAAGAGGCAGGCATTAGATACAGTGACCAACCTACCAGGTCGTCGAACCCGAGCCCCAGCACCGAGCGCAGCAGATGTGAGCAAGAACTATAGGCCGCAGTACCGACCTCGGACGCGGAATTAATAACTACATCTGTATTAACATCACCTACTCATATTAAACAAATTGTAACAAGGTCAAAATTATAATCATAATTCGTCGTCTTCATCAGAATCCAAGTCGGGCGCCGCTGTAGGCTCCTCATCCTCTACAATGCCTTCATCGTCGTCTTCGGGCTCGTCCTCTGAGTCCTCTTTATCGTGCAGCGATAGCCCGCTTTCCCCATCTACATACATTGCGACAGAAGAGCCACTGAACCGGCGCACGTCGGACATATCTATCCCATCATTTTCTGGCTCGTTGGGATCTGGCGCGCTTAAGACATAATCAAGGGATGCGGCGCTGCTGGAGCTGTTGATGGATACGGAATCTGAGCGTGATTCGTAGCCATTAGAAGAGCTGGGAGTCGGGGAGTCAAAACGAGATGGGGAATCCGATCCAGGCAGCGAGTGCGGGGAGTCGGACCGAATGGACCCTTCGTCTGAGTTCTGGGCAGAAGGATGGGGAGAATCAGAGCGGTCGGTAGGCTCTTCTCCATCCGAGATGTGCCCAGGATCACCTTTGCGATTAATTTCTTCCAAAAAATCGCCTAGGCAAGTGGTTACGGAAAGAAAATTTGCTAGCTTGCCCTGTTCCAACTCGCGACATCCCCGGGAGAATTGGTTCACAGCAGCGTGCCCCATGGAGCGGCCTTCGCGAAACATGTGAACCTCTTGATCCTTGAATAAAGTGAGGAGAAGGCGCAACTCGCTGCGCTGATGAGGGGAAGTATGTGATTTGCTGCGGCGGTCGAGATTGAAGGCGCTTTAAATTTCCTCCTTGAAGCGCAGGAAATGCTCGACATTCGGTGAAATTGTTTGACGATAGAAGGAATTATCAAATTTGCCACCGTGTTTCTGGACCATGTTCTCGAGCCAGCGATTATAATGCTCTTGATGGAGATCCCCGGGCAACCATTTTCCAAGCTCGGCTTTTATATTCAGAAGCCAATTGTCGAGGATGGCGTTGCTCAAGCCCTTTGATGATTCGAACCGCAACAGGCAATAAACTTCGAGTAGATACTTCATATAGTTCTGATGCGAAGAGCCGGCGAACTTGAAGATCCAAATCTATGAATGACTTATCAGAGGAGTCTGCACCAGCGGTGCTGGATTAAACTTACCTTCATGATTTCCCACACTCGTCCGATATCACCCTCGGGAACGGCATACGCCATTTCCATCCACCATCCAAACTCGAGCATAAATATTTCGCTGTTCCGGAGAACGCGATCACCCGTGAATCCAGGACGCTCTTGATGAACCTTCGGCTCAGCCTCTTTCACCAATTTTGGAGACTCAGGGGCAGCCTCGATGTCGGTGGGTTCCGTGATGTCGGCAAGATCAGGCATTTCGGACTCGCGAGTAGCGGGGATGGAACGAGAACTTCCTCGCGGAACCCATGGGCTTCCAACTGGAACAGGATTGGGGTTGTCAGCACTAGTGGCCTCCGAGGCTCGCAATGAGTGCTGCAAGGCAGCCTGCGACGTATACCGGTCAGACAAAATCTGTGCAACATCAAGAAGCGCTTTGAGATCGGGAAGCTCCCCCGCCTTTGCTCGGTCTGTAAAATATTTTCCAAGGTCTTCAGTTTGAAAATAGACCCTAGGAGAAATGTTTAATCTCAGGGAAGTGAATTAAATCGTCGCATACCTCCAGCAATCCAGCACATGTGCAGTCCAAATCAAAGTCAAACTGCGCACGGTGGGATAGTAATCACAACTTTTGACGTTGGATGGGCGCTTCAATCCGGCAGGGTTAGAGGCTTTAGAGAGAGAGGAGGGATCGGAGGATGTCGCGGGACCATAGTGATTTTCTGCGATAGAGTTGAGGTCTGTGGCACCAGTATGCCAAATCTCCGGCGTAGCGATTTTGTTGCGGAAATTACTGATAGGGGCGGTGTATCTTGTGAGGCGCAAGAGCTGCGCATACGAGGCACCATCACCGCGTACCCAAGAAAGCAGATTCGGACAGTCGTCAATGTCCACGCCGATTTGTTGATCGAAATCTCCAACAGCCCGTATCATTCCCTGATTTTCCGTCTCGCGCTCCGAGTTGAGCATTAGAGGTTGACATATCGTCGGAGGCCCGCCTTCTCGCATGCGCCGTTTTGACAGAGTGGTGCGAAACATGTCTGAGATTTGGGTGAGGAGGGGATTGAGCTCTGGCGTGAATTCGCAAACAACTCGTGTCCAATGCGTAGCTCTGACGAGACTCTCGTGGTCCCAATCAATATCATCGAACAAGCCCAGAACTGTGATATTTTGCCGCTCTTTCCGTGCGACACGGCTGTAATAATCTCGGGCGTCGAAGGCGCCAGGAGCGCAGTCTTGGAGTTTGATCTTGGTACCCGCCGTTCCAACCTTCAGTTGATTTTGGCGCCCAAGTCCTGGTTCGTATGCCAGACAATATTCTTGCACGTTGTCGAGGATCAAGCAATGCTCGGTCTCTCCGCGACTATTTGCAGCCCGAGTTTCAGCGCGCATTTCGTCCATGCTCGCTGATGTCATCGATTTGAGGGCAGAACGTGCGGTGGAATCGGAAACGGTGTTGCCAAAGCGGCAATAAACCCGCTTTACATCAACGTGAGATTTGCAGACAAAATGCCAGATGCCCAGAATCATGGCGAGGTCCCCGTTGGCATATGGATTTCGTGAGACAATGAAAGACGATATCGCGGCAACCTGGATCTGTGGAATATATGTGAGAAAGTGGCATGACGAAACTAGGTCACTTACAATAGGATACGGACGTCTTTTGCGTTCAATGAATACTCCTTTCACCTTCGGAGCGGACATGAACTTCGTGAGATACATGGGAAGGCTCTGCTTAACCCAGTACTTTTGCGCAATGGCTTTGATGCTGAAATTTGCGAAGTCACGCCAAGTAACAACGTGCACTTTCGCGTTCCCACGACCATTAGTCTGTGCACGCAACTGAACACGAGAATTTTCGTCGTCGGGATCGTCCACTGTGCCATCCAAAATTTGTCTCCGTGCCTCAACTGCAACGAGTCGTGTAGCCCAGGTGGAGATGAAGGGACGAGCGTGGTGAATTTCTCTGGCTTCACCAATAGTGCAGAACATAGATTGACGCTCGGAGATACGGGTAGAATTTTTCGAGGGGAAGCTGCAACGATGATTGTACATCAAGGGCAAGATATGCGACATTTTGATATCAGTGAGGCCGCGAAGGAAGCGCGCGACAGCGGTAGCATGGGTGATACCCCGAGGGTCGGTTTCGCCGTGCGGGCGGTTATGGAATAGGATTGCAAGAAAGTCTCCGATAGAATCAAAAGGATAGTCCTGAAGGAAGGATTCCATCGCAGCGAATTTAGAGGCAAGTATTCTTTCTTTTTTTTCGGCCTCCGTTTGGGTAGGATGTCGTAACCGGGGTTGTTGGTGTGGGAATTCAGCAGCTGGAGATGCGGGAGAAGGTGGCTGATGCATCCAAGTAGATGGGTCCGGCCGATACGAGGCATCTTCAGTCGGTGGAAGCGGGATGGAAGGCTGCGGATCGAGCTGTGGTCTTTTCCTGTAGGCCCTCACTTTTTGGACGGGATTTGAGGGTTGGTCAGAAGGAAGATCCATTGTACAGTGGTGCTCTAAATAAATGCCGAGCCCCGGTTTGAGGTCATTTCATGGTCGGATTCCTTCAAACGAAATTGTAGCATGAACATTCAGTAGTTCTAAGCTTTTTTGCATCAAAAAAACCATACCATACCTACTTCAATGTCGCGGAATAAAAATATTTGGGGTATTCTGAAAAATCGACTTTGTAGACTGGCTTGCTATCTAAAATCGGTCATTACAGCATGAAAGTACTTGAAAAATGAAGTATACTGACATTTTAGTTGACTTGATTTGATACTGATTTGAGCTCACACGGAGGCTCCCAAGTTCGCCATTTTGGGCGAAAATGGACAAAAATGCTCCCAAAAAAGCAAAAGTGACCGATTTGCAGTGCCCATTGTAAGCTCAAATGAGTATCAAATCAAGTCAACTAAAATGTCAGTATACTTCATTTTTCAAGTACTTTCATGCTGTAATGACCGATTTTAGATAGCAAGCCAGTCTACAAAGTCGATTTTTCAGAATACCCCAAATATTTTTATTCCGCGACATTGAAGTAGGTATGGTATGGTTTTTTTGATGCAAAAAGCTTAGAACTACTGAATGTTCATGCTACAATTTTGTTTGAAGGAATTCGACCATGAAATGACCTCAAACCGGGGCTCAGCACTTATTTAGAGCACCACTGTAATTCGATATATGCACGTGCGAATGAATTGGCGTGGCGAAAGGAGCGGCGGGGACAGAGGAAACGCGTCGTTAGCAAAGAGAAAAGAAGACGCGTCGAGATTCAAACTCCGATGATTATGTAACAAGATTTTTACTCTGATCGGACCCCCGCGCTTACTAACAGACTTCAACAAACGGAGGTACGACGTCAGAAATTGTTGAAGCGTCTGTCTAGGAGGGCGGTCTTCGCCACAGACGCCCGCACACAGCGGATTCCGGCGGATTCCGACATCAGGAAAAACCTCCTTTGGAAAGTTACCTCCAATTTGGGGAAATTACCTCTGAGTGTTCCAAAGAGGACGAATTGGAGGAAATTGGGGCAAATACCTCCAAGCTCCCTCAGTTGGATAAATTTCCTCCGAGCGTCGCTTGTGTAACTTACCTCGGTACTTCCTTTCAGATGCAAAATCTCAAACTTTCACTGACAGTGCTAGTCCGATTTCGTTAGCTTGTTGTGTGCAGATTAGTAGAAATACTACCAGCATTGAAATCTTGTGCTCGAACACCGTTCGAGTTAATTTGCATTGAAAGAGCCAGAAAGACACTCGGCGGAAATTCCAACGGTCGTTGCGCTCTCGGTGAACAGGAATGGGGACTTGATATGGAGCGCAAAATTGTCAAGTCCTTTGCCGAGGCATCAGTTGAGCTGACAGCTCCGTCGGATCAAGCGATGAAACTGTCACGTGGATGGAAAGGTGGTTCGTTTTGATGGCTGTCGTTATTCACGACTCTTTCCTTCTCCCACCATCCTCAATCTTGCCTTCTCTCATCCTTCCCGCACCCTCTTGATGCTTGCAGCCCAGCCACCGTTGTGACCCAACTCATAGAAAGTATGTCACTGGTATTTCCTCTTCCACCCGCTACGCTAACGACGATGCGGATTAGTGTGCGCTCTCGCGCCGACCCCCGCAGCATCGCCGGATTCATTTTTCTTTCTTTCTTGGATCATCCGAGCTCTCCTTTCTATGGTTCAGGCCTGCGTGTGCATGATGTTGAGGTATGTTATATCTTTCCTGTTCATGCTTTTCATAAACCATGTGTCCGGCTCGGAAGGTATGTCATTTACTGCCGGCATCAGCGTATCTGACTAGGTGTAAGTCAGAGGACCTGCGCCGGGCTCCCGCTTGTATGTGATCATTTCTCCTTTGTTCTCGGGTCCTTATTTCTACCCGTTCCAGGTCGTCACCCTCTCGCTATCAAGGCTTACAGTATTTATGGCTCTCATTTCAATGCCCTGACTTATTCCTTTGTGCCTCGGCGCCTCTTTCACTCACCCAGTCCCTTGCGCCCCCGCGTGATCACACTTACACATGAATTCTCTCGTACCACTCCGGACGTCCGTTGC
This sequence comes from Mycena leptocephala, assembly GCA_029378395.1. Taxonomy (NCBI): domain Eukaryota; kingdom Fungi; phylum Basidiomycota; class Agaricomycetes; order Agaricales; family Mycenaceae; genus Mycena; species Mycena leptocephala. Next base: position 18,288 of record JARJLF010000130.1, on the reverse strand, counting down.
TTTCGTGCATTAAATAGTATGTGTATTTTCCTCTTGGTGTACTAATTGTTTCTTTCTCCCTCTCACGACCGAGGTCGTCGAAGTTACTTTCCACCTGTCCGACTCGTGGTGAAAGCCCGTGTTTCAGTACGTTTGGGCGTTGTAGTCACTGGATGCCATCTTCATTACACGTTCGTTGTACTTCAACTTCCTGGTGTGCTGACTTTATTTAAAAGGCACTATCCCTCGTGATGCAATCGTATCTGTTTTGTGGCCTTGAAGGGCACGTTGTTGATCATTCGGGTATGTCAATTTTCTCTCCACAGAATTAAGATGCCTGACCATCTTCCCTGACCGTCTTCCGTTACCAGCCGCACGCGGGCAAATCAAATCATAGCGAGTTGCAGTATGATCGTATGATATTGCCACACTATTCATCCAGGTCTGTATGCTGGTCCAATGTCTGGTTTCTCATTCATCTACTGAATTGTTTTATGCTATAATAGTGATGTGCTGTATATGAATGGGTCGGAAAGGTAGCCTAACACGTTTGCGTACATGCTAGTGGGGTGTGGGTTCAACATTAGGCCTTCGTATGTTACCTTTTAGTTACCTTAAATGTACTATATAGACCTAAATGCAATTGGCCTGGTTTTTGTATTGTTTTGCGGATATTCCGTGGGTATTCTACAGTGCACCCAGGCACTTGTCTGATAGCCGCCGGTACAGCGGAGAATTTTTTTGTAGATTTTATCATATTTTTTTCTGAAATCAGCTCGCCGAGAAACGTCGTTTTATGCATTCAACCCAAATTTTCCCACGGTGTTTCACTTTTCTGGGCCAGAAATTTGCGAAAACTATCGGCAATGCACGGCCATCAATCCCCGCGGCAGAGTCCGTGGTCTAGAACGAGTCCAAAATGATAGAAATCTTATGTATGACGCTGTGCTGTAAACTTGACAAAGATTCTAGCACGCGGTCATCCATCAGAATCCATCCGTAAGCTGCCAGCGCATCACCCGCCAAAGAAGCACCACCTCCCGCCGCGATGAGAATCCCGAAGACCAAGGAGGCTGCCAGAACTCGTGAGAAACAAAAAAGTGCTGCTGCCCAAACCGAGATTGACCCCACGGACCCCGAATACGCGCCTCCGAGCGACGAGGAGGATATTAGATAGGTTGCGCAAAAGCCGCACGGCCGCATGCGGCTTTTTGTGCATTGTGCAAAGCCGCATGCGGCACCGTGCGGCTTTTGATTCCATATCCATGATGTTTCTAAACCTTGCATAGAGTGCTTTGAAGCTGTTTGTGTTGATTCCAGCACCAGGTGGAAGAAGGAAGTGTGGAAAATGGTTGAAAAATGGCCTGTTTGGGCCGCATTGCGGTCATAGCCGCACAGCGGCTGTGGCAAAGCCATTAATGATGTGAAGGTGGTGTACCTTATGTTAGGTAAGTGGTTCAGTGTACTGCATAGCACCTAATTTACTCAGATTTCATTGGAATGACCAAGGATCCGCTCATAAATCCGTTGGTTTATCACGCGGCTTTGCACAATGCACAAAAAGCCGCATGCGGCCCTGCGGCTTTTGCGCAACCTATCTATTGTGGCGCCGGTTCCAAGCACATCGAAATCGAGGGCTAAAAAGCCTGGGGAGGCAAGAATTCACATTTGTAAATGATGCTGGGTGCTAACATAACTTGCGCAGCTGGCAACACGGAAGCGCCGCCATGAAAACTCCGATCTCTATGAAACGGGCGAGCGCTCCCGCACTTCGAAATGGCGGGATGAGAATCAGATCACCAAGAAAGCGAGAATCATCAATGCTCAGTCTTCAATTGCAAACCTTTTCAAGGTTTTTCATCTCTTCCTTTTGATGAATAATCAACTCACGCAAAGAAGCCCGCCGAAAAGAAGCAGTCGGGGCACTCCAGCGGGGAGGTCCATATCTTCCATACAAAATGTCTTCTTGGCCTTGGCTCATTTTATTGTGTTGTGCAGGTTTCAATTGTTTATCTGCATGATGCCCAGCCACATGTCCTCGGTCCAAATTTGAGCTCGAAACTCCAGGCAGCAGAACATGCTCAGGTGGACTCCGATTCAGACATCGAGATGATTTCAGCAACAGATTCTTCACCTCTTGACCCCTCCGAGTCGCATCCCTCTGTTCCACCCATTGAACACACCCTTGGCCCTGTCAAATCTCCTGCTGTGTCTTCCACTGCGGCACCTGCTCCTGCCAGCGCCTCGGAAAGTGCTGATGTTGCGATGCTTAAATCCACTTAAATGTAGACTTCCTAGGTCCCAATAAAACATTTATAGTGGTTTAGTAGGGCTCCCGGAGCTTGCTGAGCGATGCCGAAGCCTTGCCGAGCGATTTTCCCACGTGTTTCACTTTTTCGAAGGTTAAATTTGTGAAATCTTCTTCAATCCCTTATATTTTTTATCACAATGAAGCCCTACTATGTATCTATCATTTCCAGGTGTTTCCAAATACCTACGTGGTTTGTGGATAATGATCCGTGGTCGTCTTTGTTGACGATCAATACTCCCTTATTCGGCAATCGAGAAGTGACCGGTGGCACTGTAGCCAAAAACCAGCGGGCAATTGACCACAAATTTGCGGCAAAAGCAAGGTAATTCAAGGTAATTTGGGTCCAAGTTGGAGGCAACTAGATTGCAACGTTACTAGGAGGGTAACCGACCAAATCAAGGATATTCAGTCCAATTGGGGGCAAATTGGAGGCAAACCCGGGAAATTGCCTAGGGAGGCTTTTCCTGATGCCGACACGCGTGGGACCAACCCATGTGACTTTCTGTCAATTTCCCGTGACTTTGGTGGCTGTGTTTGATCTTGGACAAGTTGATTCCACCCGTGAAGTCGCCCGCAGGCCACTATTTCTTCCTCGTCGGGCTCAGGTTCTATATGCGTATTTGGTGCTGCACCCCCGCTTCACTTCACTAAGGCATGGCATGAGTGCGGGTAACCTGTGGATCAATGCGGGTTGATCCGTGGGAAAACTCGCGGTATGCATACCCGCGGATCCGGTTACCCGTTCCCATGGTATGCCACAGATCCGAGTATGGATCTTGGTGAAAAAACTCGCAGATCTGCAAGTACTTGTCAACATTCAAGTGGCTTGCAGTAGGGCCCTGTATATAATTCCCAACGATTTAAAAACCGGTTTATAAAACCGGTTTATAAACAGGGCGTTTATAAACGTGTTTATAAACCGAACACCAAAAATACTAATTTTCGGCCTCCCATTGCAGATTGTGATGCATATGGCCTCCTGTGGTGTTCCTTCACCTCCCACCTCGTCTCCGACACCTCCAGATAACTCTGCAGAGCTCCGTATGGTGTTGGCCCTACCCGACCACATTTCTGGCCGGGCCGATCGGGGGGTTAGCAGGCCCTACCATGTTGTGAAAATGATATGAAAGTGAGTAGGTTGCACTTGAGCTGTTAGGCTGTAGGTTACAATCTCCTGAAGAGATTGGCCAGCTACCCCCAGCTTATATACTACAGAGGTAGGTACACTAGAATATTCTACAAAGTCGGAGTTTTTCTACATTAATGATCCGCTCGCTGATGGAGCCCGGGGATCGGGCAGATTGCCCCTATAGATTTGCCAGATTGGTGTGTGGTACAGAACGCCAAGCCAAACACAGCCACCCTGGTGGCTGTGTTCCCCACAGCCACCGGTGGCTGTGTCCCTACCAAAAAAAAATCCGAAAAATTCTGGGAGGCAGATCTGAGCCTTGCGATCAAGTTTTGTATATAAATTTTTTTGATGGCATCAGTCTCCAAGGTGAAAAACACGAAATACTCGGCCAAAGCCGGTGGTTTTAGACACTTTTATATGTGAAAATTCAGAAAAACCTGAAAGAATTCAGGGAGCTAGATTTCACCATTACAATCACTTTCTACACCAATAATCTTTTGATCCCATCAGTCCTTCGCTTGGAAAATGCCCTTTTTTGGCTCTTAAACAGTAAATAGCTGATATCTCAGCAACCACTGGGCCGTTTCCCTTGATTCCGGTACTGTTTTAAAGCTGCTGAAGAGCTCTAAACCCTAGACCCATTTCTAGGGTCAGCGGTAGGGTTAGGGCTAGGGGCAATGTTAGGGTAAATGTGACCATTGGATGTGACTAGGGCTAAGGCGCAACATGTCCTTCCTCTATGATGATGTACTGGCTACGCCTGCCTGGTTACCTCTACTGCCCCCCCACCCTCCCAGTACATCATCATAGAGGAAGGACATGTTGCGAGAAAAAGAAAGTGAAGTAGCTGGCACATGTGAGCTGTCTTAACTGCCGCAACTTGCACAATAGGTCAGAGTAAGTGTCATCACAGGAGAGTCAAGAGTTCATTCAGGCCAGGAATTGGGGCAGGCTCTAGTGGAGATGATACTGGAGCTGAAGACTGAGGAGGCTAATGCACTGTTAGGGCTGCTGTCCATGCCTGTGGAATCCACTGGTAATCTACAGCATGGCCTGTGCTCTACACAGCCATTGGAGAGATTTCCAGCCCTCCAACAGGACAGCACGGCCTGGTGGCTGTGGAGAACACAGCCACCAGTGGCTGTGTCCCCCCCCCAAAAAAAAATCCGGAAAAATCTGAAAAAAATCTGGGAGGTAGACCTGACCCTTGTGATCAAGTTTTGTATATATCACATTTTTGATGGCATCAGTCTCTGAGGCATAAACCGCGAAATACTCGGCTGGAGTAGTAGTTTTGGCCTGTCAGAGAGTAAAAGGCTGATATCTCAACAATTGCTGGGCCGTTTTCCTTGATTCTGGCACCGTTAGAAAGCGCCTGAAGAGCTCTACCTAACCCTAATGATTACATCGACTGAGGGAGGGAGAACTAAGCCTAGGTTAGGGTTTGGGTTATACACAGCATTGCTCATGTGAGGCTGAAACAGACTGGTCTGCCTATAGACATCAACCATGTGGCCAGTTCTAGTGTAGGTAAGAGAGCACCAGCCAGCCTCCAGCAGTGTGGCTGCCAATGCACGCCAGGGCTGGCCAGACAATAGCCTTTCCAAAGACCCGCCAGGACAATTGGTAGAAAATAAAGCAAAATAATCAAATTTGCAGCTCTAGAGGTAAAAATGACTTCATGCCACAGTAAATTACCTGAAATGGATTGACAACACTGAAAAGGTTGTGTAAAAAAATTCTCATTGCCGACTTGGGCAACAGTCACAGTCACTACTGGCCATGTCGCATCTATGCCAGATCCCGAGATCTCTGCGGCCCACACGGAGATCCAGCAGCTCGAGCTCCTCTACCAACAGGCTCTCAAAGCCCATGGTGAAAACCTCCTACTCTGGGAAACTCTTTCTGGATTACAGGCCCAAGCCCTGCAGGCTAGCAAAGAGAAGATCTCGCAGAACCAGCTACTAGCGGAGGCCATGCACACGCTATGGGACGCTGCTACCACCCACAAACGGTGTTCTTCCCTCTCCCCTGGAGGAGAGGTCAAGGTCAACACTAAGCAACCCCGGGTTGCTGCCCCCCGCATGTTTAGTGGGGACTCAGAACAGGTGGACCAATTCTTGGCAGATTGTTGGTTGAACTTCAATGGCAACACCACCTACACCGCAGACAGTACGAAGATCACCTTCGCACTCTCCTACATGAAGGACAGCTCTGCCTCCCAGTGGGCCAACAATGTCGTGTTGGCCATGCAGACTCAGGATGCTACCGTATCGTATTCTACTTGGGAGACCTTCCACCTCGCCGTCATCGAGGCGTTAAAGGGTGGTGCGCAGATAGAAATTGCGCAGGCTAAGATGGAGAAACTGCGTCAAGGCAAGAGCATAGCTACGGAATATTTCACCGTCCTCGACTCCCTTAACAAGATGACGGCCTATGACAAAGTTACCCTCATTCGCCTGCTTAAACACGGTATTGACGAGAAAGTTATCAAAGCAGTCTATGGACAGTTGTCCTTGCCTTTGACCTACAAGGACTGGAACACGCAGGTTATCAAACACGACAGGTTGAACCGCACCTTCCGGGTTATGGAGGGAAGCCTTAGAGATGGTGGAAACACTGTTTCTGCCCCCAAGATGCATGCATCATACTCCCCGTCTTTCCACTTTCCACTCAAATCCCCGCAAGAACGAGTGAAAGAATCCGACGAATAACCCGGTTACCCATTTTGGGAATAACCCAGTTTCTACTTCTACCTCCACGACGACCGCTACTACCATGCCAGTCCCTATGGATATCAACTGAGCAGATAGTAAAGGGAAGACACCCTCCTCGCGCATCACCTGCTACAACTGCAAGCAGGAAGGCCATTTGGCCTGCCATTGCCCTCGCCACCTGATCCAGGACCCATAGTTCAGGGCCATGTATGCCGAGGCACTAAAGGATGAGCAGGATGAGCAGGATCAGGAGGATTTTCCTGGCGGTTGTGAGTAAAGTCTGCCTACTCTCGACCTATACCCAGCCCCAGTGTACCGATTGCATCCATCAATTCATTTGAAGCTTTGTCTATTTTGGAACCGAGTGAGCTGAACAGTACAGATGACGACAACGAGACTTCGAGTCTCGATGAAAGGAGTGGAGGGGCCAGTCCCTCTCCGAGCTCCCTAAGGCAAAAGCCGAATAACCAACAAAGGGAGAAAGCGGAATGGCGCAGACTCCCTGTTGGTAGTACTGAACTTCTCTGTCAGTGTTTCTCCCCTGGTATCTGGAGGTATCAGGTGAGTTTCCAGGGCGATGAACGGAAACTCAATGGTACTTCCCGTAACCCTACAAGAGTTGAACAACCTACGGGGTTATAATGTGGCCGGGTTAATCGATAGTGGAGCCACAGGTGGGTTCATCCACGAACACCTGGTGGAAGAAAGGGGCATGGACAGAGAACCTCTCCCTTTGCCAATCCCGGTATACAACGCTGATGGGACGCTCAACTGCAGAGGACAAATCATGCACGTAGTCCGCCTCCACATCACGGTCCAAGACCATACTGAAGTCTTTCCCTTTGCAATCACGGACACTGGGAAGAGCGATGTCATCATCGGCTACAACTGGCTCCGGAAACACAACCCAGAGATCGATTGGGAAAAGAATGAGTTGAAGTTCACTGGTTGCTCTCCCACCTGCAAGAGAGCTCATCTGCAGGAGGAATGGGACGAGGAAGATCGAGAGGATATTCAAGAAGGGGATCGTATCTTCATCATGAAGATCTACGATGACTCCGTCTTGCTGCAATGCAACGCGGCCCACGTTCGAGCAATGGGGAGCGTGGCTACTAAATTAGTGGCTGCTGCTAATGAGGCCAAGGGCGAACAGAAGATTGAAGACAGTGTCCCAGAGCATTATCTTCAAGATTTTCGCAGCGTGTTCGAAAAAGACAAACTCAACAAGCTTCCTGTGCAAAAGAAATGGGACCACGCCATAGAATATTCCGCTCAACCTGACGGAACAATGGGAATTGGACTCATTCATCAAGGAACACTTGGAAACCGGACACATTTGACCTTCCAAGTCCCCTTGGGCCTTCCCCTCCTTCTTCGTGAAGAAGAAAGACGGGAAACTACGTCCTGTTCAAGACTATCAGAAGTTGAACGAACCCACCATCAAGAATTGTTACCTGATCCCGGTGATCTCGGAGATCATGCATATGCTCAGAAAGGCAACCTGGTTCACTAAATTGGATGCCCGTTAGGGTTACAACAACATCCAGATAAAAGAAGGCGACAAAGAAAAGGCTTTGAACGACAAATCGCTGAGGGCCGGGTTATTGTCTATCTGGACGACATCCTCATCTATTCCGACAATCTAGAAGATCATCGCGCAATGGTGTGGGAAGTCCTCCAAGTCTTGAAAGACCATGACCTATCTCTCAAGCACGAGAAGTGCGAATTCGAGAAGAGAGAAGTGGAGTGCCTGGGAGTGATTATCGGAGACGGCAAGATTCGGATGGACCCAGTCAAGGTGGCCGGCGTACGGGAGTGGGCTACTCCCTGGAATGTCAAGGATGTTCAAAGTTTCCTCAATTTCTATTGCTGGTTCATACAGGGCTTCGGCAACCACGCCAAACCCCTCACCCGATTAACTCAGAAGGCTACCCGATGGCGTTGGGAGGACGAAGAAAACACTGCTTTCCGACGTCTGATTGACGCCATCACATCAGAACCCGTTCTACATTTCCCTACGGATGATGGGGAATGGAGAGTAGAGGCGGATTCTTCTGATTTCGCTACTGGTGTCGGAAAAACGTGTCGGAGCCGATAAGGCCTGATAATGCCGTAGGGTACCGGCCCGCTTATGTTGTCCTGATAAGATGAAAGAACATTATAAGATCGCTTCACATTATATGTATTTTAGACAGGATAAGACTCGCTAGGACAATAAGGGCTAGTAAGGTTGAGAAGATAAGATGAGGTCAAATAATGTAAAGATGGCACATCAGGTTGGGATTGTCAACTGAGGGTGAGAAAAATGTAATCAGCCAGCCTCATCATATGATATTCATCACAGTTTATTATGTTTTGCTGGCTCTGAGAATCGAACCATTGACTGCAACCAGTGCATTACATAATATTGTTATGAAACCCGCATAACCAACTGCGCCAGGCAGTCCTTTATATTGGGAGGTATTCAAGTTGATACATGTCACCCGGGAGTCTTGCACCTCTAATAAAAAAAGAAAACTTTGTGTACTCTGAATTGATCCTCGACAAAATTCTATTGCTAACTACCGTTTACGCTGCTTCGCCTTCCCACTGCGAGTGCCAGTGCGACGTCGGGCGGGACTACGAACTTCTTCGGCTCCCTCCTCTTCAGCCCCTTCTTCCCTGGTCGGTTCCTCGGGTGCAGGTGCACCACCTACAACAGGTGGTTCCTCAGGTGCGGGTGCACCGTCCACATCACGCCTGGTCCCGTTACCAAGGTTGCCCCCATCGGGTTGGGCAAGGTCGTCGCCATCTGGATCCATCCCCAACTCAAATCTCCTCAACGCATCACTGATGGTGTCCTCCAATTCGTCATCTTCATCTGCATTAGAGTTGGATGCAGTTGCGAGTGAAGAAGTGGTGCCGGCGAAAACAAACTTGTGAATTTTTTTGAAGATGGCTTTGACATGCGGGAGGTGTCGGTTGCACGCTAGCATCTTGTGGTAAGCACGGTATTCCTCTTCCCACTCTATCTTGGAGATAGCGCCCTTGGCGGCCCACTCTGTGTCTGCTGACAAGACGAAACGGGTCTTACAACTGGTCATTACATATGAATGATGAAGCAGAGTAAAGAACTCACCAATATCGTTGCCGCCGAAACTGATGACTCCGTAACATCGTGGAAACCGAGCTTTATGCCAAGGGAGTTTTGCGCCGGTTTACTACCAAGAATAAGACTGGAAGGCCCAAAATACATTAGACGGTGGATCTTCAAATGCTAGATTAGCGACGCCCGAAAATAATTCACATGTAAGTATCACTACTCACGTCCATTATAATTGGTCCCGTGAATACCTCGTTCATGTTTCGTGTTGAACCGGGGAACAAAATAGGAGGGTAGAGGGTGGCCTTGCGCTCTGCGGGGAAGCGTAAAAGACGATCAATAATAGCGTCTTTGCTTCAATCGGCTTTGGCATTAGTAAGGAGGCCCGAGTCTATCCCATGGCCTTTCAAAATGACTGGAAGGGCCTTGCGGATTACCCCAAGCAGAGCTGAACGCCCGTCCCCATGCTCACGGATGAACTGTGTGAGTAATAATAGGGAAGATTTGTAAAGTCGCAGTTGATGGAATGGGAGTACGCACATCCTTTCCAAAATTTCCGTATACATGGTAGTCCAACAGAGAGTGGAACTTTTCAGGAATATCTTCGTAAAGTGCCGACGTGATGCTCAGGGTATAAGTGTCGTTGTTTTCAAAACAGTTTCGAGGGTCTTCTGGCATTTGGATAGTATTTGGTTGGAACACCGCAATAGGGACAAAGAGCGCTCGCGTAAAGAGAAAGTGTTTGGCGAAGCGAAGAACTTCGCTCTTGTATCCCAATAAATTGTTGTTCAAACCATTATTGCGTCGTTTTTTGGAGGAATTAGCCAAGAGGTTTGAATTCTCCGTTCGCAGTTGGCGGTTTTCTGCAAGGAGCTTCACAACAGAGAGCTGGGAAGCTTTGAGGGCCTGCGCAGAATTGTCAGAGTCAGTGTGAATCTGACGAAAATTAAAACAGGCACACCTCAACGAGCTCATCACGAGTTGCATTGTGATTAATGGGCTGGAGGTGCAGATTGTCGTCGGCATCGTCGTCCATGGCATTAGACATGAGAGATTCCAAGAAAACGACAGCGGTGGGCGCAAGATTCAGACAGACTCAAATCATGCATATGGCAATGACATTCTCACCGGAAAGTTTATTTTACATAACGTGAGTTCTTGTTCACCAAGCAATGTTTTGTACTCAGCGCCAAGAGCTTCATAATCCTTGTATAGCTCTTCGTATCCACTACTGAGATCTTCATATTGGCGGATGAGGTCGGTTTGTTTCTCCTTGAGGTTTTGTGTGAGAGTGACACAGACCTATATTTAATACGGTAGGTATAATAAGGTCAAAATGAGAAAACATACCTTGTGAGGGTCAGTGGTCGCGGCTCCGCTAACGGTTCCGGAGTTGGATTCAACGAAGGCACGCAACACGTCGAGTGTAAGTCCACGGCGCCGGTCGTCTGAGATGCTGGGATTAATGAGATATCCAGGAGAGGGACGATTGGGCTCCAGGAAAAGGCGAGAAATGGAGTCTAAAAATTCGCGATCCGAGTTCGACATGGCGGTCAAGACAAAGGACAAGCAGACAGACCATTTAAATACCAAATGATCGTGTCAAATAGCCAAATGGGAACCGTCTCGCAAGGGTTGTTCGATGGGGATAGTACATTTGTCATGACTTCAGGGTTGGTGCGTCTGCTTGTCGGATGCAGGTGAAACAAGTGATATTGGCGCCAATGGATCTATCAAGAAAGAGTGTAAGAAGGAGATGGAAACAAAGAGACAATAAGACGTACAAAGATATCCGGCCCAGGACATGGTCTTCGCAGTCTCCATAATGTGAATTTTGACAGAAACTAAGTTAATCATTTTACAAGCACGCGATCCCCTGCCCAGACCAGCAATGGCGTAACTACTCGGTCTAGTCCAATGCAGTTTTCACCATGGCGCAGGTAACCCCGATGCCACGGCTCCGATCTCCGCCAGCTGCAAAAGCCGGTCAAGCTTGCCTTTGAACTTGGGGAAGGTACACCTGATTCGTGTACGGGCAGTGTACTGCTGACGAGCCCTTGTATATCGGGGTATAGCTCGCGGCGCAAATCTCGAACACCGTGAACTCATCGTATGAAATTTCAACAGCATTTCTGGGGTTGCGGTCGCCTACCGCAATGTGTTGCCGCGCCTACAGCAAAAAAGTAAAAGTATTCATCAGTATAAGGTGTGAGTAAGTGGGATGGCCCGCCTACCTGGGCGACAATTTTGGGATCGGGCTTCAGCTCCAAGAGGCGCTTCGTGAACCTGGCGGCATCGGCCTGGTTATTGGCCTTGGTGAAGACACTGATCGCACTCTGCAGTGCTATTTGCACGTGCAGAGGCTGCAGCTTGCATTGCGTGAAGTATGCTGCCAACTCGAGGTTTCGGCGGACGTTATCGGGTTCTTCTTCTGCAACTCGTCTGCGCTCAAGTTCGATCGACATGCCAAGTAAATATTCCCAGCCTGCTGTAACCAGTTCTCGCCACTAGAAGTAGCCAATGTTAGCAGTAGCTGGGGGAGGGCTGCGGTGAACTCACCTGCTTAGCTTCATCGTCCGAGGACAGAGGCACCAATAAAAGAGCCTTGAGAACGGAGCGGAAGACAGTCTGGGCCGCAGCAAGGTTGTTACCAGACACAAAACGGAAGCCTTCGGACAATTCACTACGAATGGAGGCTAATGACCGGACGACGACGGGAAGCGCATGGCCGAGCGAGGTTTCAGCAGGGTTGCACCGGATGTGCAACTGCAGAGGCGGGAGGGAGGCGACGGGTGTGAGATACGTGTGCGACAAGCGGTAAATGGACAAGAATAGCGGTTTTAGGTCCACAAAGTTGACAATCCCAAGCTGACGGTTGAGGAGCTACGGAAGGTGCCCAAGTCAGACACAACATCATGCTAATGAATGAGGAACAGCCTTACCTGCATGGCCGTTTCAAATGAACTGGCAGCAACGTGATCGGCAGCCAACGGCGAGTTGCGAGCCCAGTGTTCGACTTCGCTGACGCCCGGGGTTGAGCCAGGCAGGTCAGCCTCCTCAGCGACGGCCTCTTCGACGTCATCAACAGGCTCTGCGCCCTGGTACTCACCTCCATCAGCGTCAAGTTCCCATCCACCCTGCTCGGGATCAAGATCATCGTGGATCTCGTCCTTGGCCCAAGCATCGAGGGCGGACAAGGCGCCAGCGGTAGCATCGCCATTGACGTATGCAGGCTCGACGCCGCTAGGCTGCCATTCGCAAGCGCACGATCGAAGAAGTTCTGTCCGGTCGAAACTGCGGGCCAGTTGAGGTCGGTCGTGGTGGTAACGATCGACGGGGGCTTCAGAGTTGAGAGACTGAACGACGGGACATCATCTACGTCCGCCTCCGTTAACCCAGCCGACTCGAGGATCTCCTGCGCCAGTTCATCCAAACTGTTCGTCTTGGCAGTCAAGTATGCCAATGGATCTATCACGGAAGAGTGTCAAGAGGGAGATGGAAACAAAGAGACAATAAGACACACAAAGGGCCACATCCCGCAGTACAGATATCTGGCCTAGGACATCGCCCGCATATAGAGCATTATGGAAGCGCGACATTGGGTCGCCCCGTGCATCTGCGATCTTCTGCATCTTGGACAGTTTGTCGGTGCTTCCCGTGGCAAGATACAAGAACGACAGCTTGTCGAAATTCTTCGTCTGCTGATAGGCCTTCTCCATGATCTGCGGTACAATTAGTCTAAACAGCGATGTAAAAGAAAGGACAACATACCTTGTGGTTCCCTTGCTTGAGCGCTTGCTGAGCCAACCGGTCCCAGCACTCAGGCCGATCGATGGTCTTCTCAGTCTCCATCGCAACATCAAGGTTCCCACACTCGAGCGCGAGCTCAAACCGCGTGTTTGTATCTTGCACGAAGTGAAGGGCAATCTAAAGACAAATGTATCAATATGAATGAAAGAATCTATTTATTCGAATCAGATACCTCGGGGAATCCCTTCTGCTGCAGGTACGTGATGATGCTCTGCCTGAGGAGCGTCGAAGTGCGGATGATGTACAGCATCTCCTCGTAGTTATTTTTGAGCAGCGCGAGCTTGAAGCGGTATTCCGTGGGGTCGAAGGTGATGGTTCTCGGGCACGCAGAACGGTTGAGACAGTGCACGGTCTTGCCTTTGACGCGGGTCAGGTACACAGGGTTGTCCAGCGTGCAGATCATGCCATGGTCGCTGAGTTCGGGTCAGCTCAGTCAAAAACAAATACTGATTTGCCATACCCTTGGGAGAGACAGTATTTGACGTGATTGAGAGTGGAGTAAATGAAAACGCCCGAATCATCCCAGGCGCTGGACTTGATGCAGATGGTCTCATGAATGAGACTATGTTGAGAGAAGTTCTTGTTGGTGATGGTGATGGCTATGGCGAAGTATTAGTCGATAGCGTTGATCCAAAGTGAAGGCACATACTGTGTTTGCTCATCAGAGCTAAAAAAGAACCATTGTTGCTCCACACCATGTATTTGACGGGAGGAGAGTTGACTTCCGCGAGAGTCTTCTGCTGCTGGATGTCATACAAAAAAACGGACGATGTCGAGCTGAGGATGAGGCTAGCAGTTCCTCCGTAGAATATCTCATTCGTCTGAACAGGGGCTTGATGGTTTTAACGACCGAGTTCGCCAGATCCCGGACCTCGATGATCTGCAAATGGAGTCAGATCATTTTGAAGGAATAACATCCAACGAATACACACCTGCGTAGCCTTCTGCAGAACCGCAAACCTGTTCCTTGCCACGAAAATTCTGCTCTGTCCTGCACCCTTCTTCCCATCAACGCTTGAGTCCTTGACCTCGCCCTGCGCCTGCTGTGGCAACGAGGTCAACTTATACAGGCCATTGTCCGAGGAAATTGTCACGAGGACGGCCCTCTCCGCCGGGTTGAAGCTCAACGTCCACGGAGGGACGTACGGGCTGCCAAACTTGCGGACAGAAAGCAGCCCGAGGTCCGCGCCGGTGTTGAAGTCGTATGACCGCACGTATTTGTCTCGGATGTAGTAAAGCGAATCTTGGTGCACCGCAAACAAGGGGCGCTCACGTTCGAGTTTGAACTCAATCAGTCCGCTGTCATGGCCTGCAGCAAAGAGGTTGAGGTTCGGGTGCGAGGCAAGGACCCAAAAGCGGTCGTTCTCGCGGCGGAAAGTCTGGATCGTGGTGCGCTTGGCAAGATCCCAGACGCGGGCGGTCTTGTCCTCGCCGCAGGACACAATCAGCTCGTGCTTCGGGTGGAACAGTGCAGTCGAGACATTGTTGAAGTGACCACGGCAGGAGTCAACCTCCCACGCCTTGGTCTCGCTCATTCGCCATATTTTGATTGTGCGGTCGTCGGCGGCGGAGATGATGAGGGGAAGAGTCGGGTGGAACATTGCGTAATTAACGCTGCGGTCGTTGCCCTCCAAGACATATTTGACCGTAGAGAATGTATCAAAGGTTTCAAAATTGTCTGGGCCACTCCCGCTGCCGCTATTTGGGGAGCCTTTATGCAGGCCAGAGATATCCCAAACACGCACGGTTTGGTCCATGGATGCAGATACAACGAGGTTGTCCTTGGGGTGGAAGAGGGCGGACATGACATAGTGAGAGTGCCCAGTGAGAATGGCGATGCAATTTCGCGATGTGCTGTTCCATATGAGAATAGTTTGGTCGTCGGAGGTAATGTTGTCAAGACTTGCGACTCAGCCTTCACAAGTCGACTTTCGAAGTCGACTTGAACCGAGTCGAAGTCGAGTCACGAGCGTGACTTGATGTGACTTGTGAGTCGAAGGAAGTCGACTCGAGTCAGCTTGAGTGACTCGAGTCGGTGATTTTTACTGGATGTTCCTTTTCATGAATAACAATGGTTGGAATTGATTTCAAAAATTTTCTTTGAAGTGATTGTCACACATGTGATGTGGTCTGACTGGCACGTGACACCCGTGTCACCATGGCTTCATTTTGTGTTTCTATCCAGTTTCTGACAGCGATTAAACCCAGAAAAATATCAAAATATTATATTATGCTATATGACAGGTTATAAATGCATCTGACCTGCATAATCAGAATGGGAACTTGGGATCACCACGAAATACAAATGAAATAGATGTTATTTTATTTATTTTATGTCAACTTTCATTTAGTTCAAGATATATGCACTTGTATAGTATTCCTATTCGACACGGTGGTGGTTTAGCCAATTTATCGAATACTGCCCTCGACTTGGCCGACTCGAGTCGACTTGAAGTCACTCCAAGTGACTTCACTAAGCGAAGTCGAGTCGAGTTGAGTCGACTGCTCAATCAAGTCGACTTGGCAAGTCGCGACTCGACTTTTCGAGTTTTGACAACATTAGTCGGAGGTTGAGATCTACAAAAATCCATTTAGACGCCGTTTGGCGGCAGATGTCCCACCACTCACAATCCAAGGCATCTCATGGTGGAATTGGACAGTGCGGACATACTCCAAGTGCCCATGGAGAGTGAAAAGACACTGTCTATTTTGCGGTCGTATAAGTTGTGTATAGGCGACAGAAAAACACCGGCTAACCCCAAACTTTAATTTTGTAGTCGTCTTTGTAGTCGTCGCCACCAGTCACCAGCAGGGCACGGCTCAGACGAAAATTAACGCCTCCGACAGGGCCTATAGATTGTCAGATACGCCGGCGAGCACTGGCAATTCTTCTTACCCTCCTGTTCCTCAAAACCGTCAACCAGGACAACCGCTAAGTTTTCAGTCGCGCTGTCACTTGTCAAAAGGAGGATGCTCTGTGACCAGACGTGTCAAAAACTGGCCGGCGGTGGCCAAAATTTGAAGTATTAATAGGACCACAAATTAGGCGGTAAATGCAGAGATCGTGTGGGTAACCAGCTTGGCTGCGTCAGAGCTCCTTGAGGTGCTTGTCAGCTGCTCAGTGTCGCGGTAGGATACTAAAAAACTGGGAAAATTGTCCAGTTTCTGAAGCACAAAATCTATATCTTGAAGACAGAAACTGCAGAGCTCGGCGCTGCCCGCAGTCGCATTCCCTTGACACGGTTGCTCTTCGACTCGAATTTTGTGAGCATTACAGACATGCTGGGCAAAGGATTTCACGCCGGTTAGCTCAGATTAGATAGATTTAGGATAAAGTCTGGGGAGGGGGGAGGAGAGAAAGAGTCGAGGACGCGAGCACGTGATAACTGTCAACCTTCACTTTGCGCCGCACTGCTTACATGCCTCCGAAGACAAAAACTAAGGACCCGGCATGCCGCCACTGTGGTCGTCACTTTAGCACCAAAGGAATATCAAACCATGAAAGTGGCTGCGCTTCCAAAATAATCAACAGGAATAAGAACGCCCAGTTTGCCGCGCAACTGAAAGCCCAACAAGGTAAAGCTTGGTCCGGCACTGCGTGTGGTCAAGTCTAATCTGTTCAATTTCACAGAACAAGCTGCACTTAAAGAGCTTGAGGCCCGGGTTAAAGGTATGTCTGAAACTATAAATTGCCGGTCCATCTAGCCAAGCTCCTCTCCATGTCCAGATACCCGAACAACGTGATATCCATGCTAAGGGTATGGATTATTGCGTCGTTTAATTCTCGAGATCTAACGCATACCCAGACCACGCATACCCAGACTATTTGGATTATCATTCGCTGCAGGATGACCTTTTAAACAATGACGATGGCCCTCCTGCCGGCGACGACCCAAACCAATCTGCGCCAAGACCCGTGGAGGCAGAAGAGCCAGAAATAAAATGTGTATTCCATCCGCACAGTAAACACCCACCTCAGTTCCAGTCCTTCAAAGAATTTGTGCGCAGGCCCGAGTGTGCAGAACCTACAGATTGTTAAAATTTAAGCTTTCTTTACTTTCACTTACTAACCAATTCAATCGATTCAATTCGATAACTAACTACGATACAAGCGAGGCTTTATATACTAGAGAACAGGAGTCATATTCTGAGTCAGATTCAAGTCAGAATGAATCATATATACTGAGTCAGTATTCAAGTCAGAATGAATCACATATACTAAGTAAATATAAATGACTCCTTAATGAGTCAGTAGATGACTCGATGTTTGCACTAAGCTGTACAGTTTACTTTCAACACTCCCCCTCAAACTCGAGTCATTCCGAGTTTGCGAATTTGTTCTTCGTGCTGAGTGCGTGCAAGCGGCTTCGTGAAAATGTCGGCGAGGTTGTCTTCAGATGCGCAGTGGTGAACTGAGACTTCGTGAGAAGTTACAAGGTCACGAATGAAATGGTGTCGCATATCAATATGCTTCGAACGGGCATGATAGCCGGCGTTGAATGTGAAATCGATGGCACCACAATTGTCGCAGAAGATAGGGAATGGTTTGGAGGGTGGAAGGCTGAGTTCCGTGAATAGGGAGCGTAGCCATAAATTTTCGCGTGCAGCGTGTGACAGCGCGATGTATTCGGCCTCCATTGTTGAAAGCGCGACAGTGGCTTGTTTCTTGGAAGACCAAGTTGTTGCTCCCCCTGCAAATATGGAGACGTAGCCAGAGATTGACTTGCGGTCGTCCTTAGAGTTGGCCCAATCAGCATCTGTGTAAACTGCTGGGTGTGAAAAATCTGCATGCATCTCAATATCTGATTTATCAGAAGCAGAATATGTGATACCAAGGTCAGGTGTACCGCGTAGGTAGCGATAGACACGTTTGACAGCAGTGAGATGTACAGGTCCAGGATTGGTGTTGAATTGAGAAAGTGTTTGTACTGCGTACGCAATATCAGGGCGTGTGATAATGGCAGCATACATTATTCCTCCAACCATAGACTGGTAAACATGCTGGATCTCGGGATACAACTGATCCTCGGGGAGCTTCTCGAGTTTCACATTAGGATCCATAGGCGATGGTACAAGATTGCAATTTTCCATGCCATGCTGGGTGAGGATCTTCTTGATATAATTTGTCTGTGTGATGGTGATAGTGCCGTTCGTACGATCACGGTGAATCTCCATCCCGAGTAGCTGTCTAGCGTCGCCTAAACGAGTGATTTGAAAGGCGGTTTCAAGCTGATCCTCGGTGTGAGTGATGAGTTCA